>NC_069490.1:615358-620358 GCF_026875155.1 Cherax quadricarinatus | reverse complement strand
GTCGAATTCACTGCCATCCAAATGCATAAGTCATGAAAGATTGGGGAGGGGCAAAAGAAGACCGCAGACAGAGTATAGGCTAGGTGACCAGAAGACTATAGACCTCACACAGTAGGAAAGACGCTTGGGTTGGACCATATAACACCGAGCACATCACCGGAGGACACACGAACCAAATAACCGCTGCAGCATACGGGTCCGCCGGCAAACCTGAGAATAGCGTTCCGATAGGCCTTAATAAGGAATCGTTCAAGACAGCTGTACCCTGTGTATGTTTAGGCCCATACTGGAGTTGCAGCACCAGTCTGGAACCCACAACTCTGGTCAAGCACGTCCAGAAGATTAGAGAAGTAACAAAGGTTGCAACAAGGCTATTCCCAGGAGCTCAAGGGAATGTCGTACGAGGAAAGGGTTAAGGGAAATCGGACTGACGACCACTTGTGGGAGCGAAGGGTCAGGGGAGACATGATATACGACCTACAAGATAGCTGCGATAATAGACAAGGTGGACAGAGATAGGAATGTTCCAGAGAGGGGACACAGGGACAAGGGTCACAACTGGAAGCGAAGACTCAGACGAGTCAACAGGGACGTTAGGAAGTATTTCCTTCAGTCATAGAGTTGTCAGCAAGAGGAATAGCCTAGCAAGTGAAGTATGGAGAGCAGGAACCATACAAGTTTAAAGAAGAGGTATGACAAAGCTCAGGCAGCAGAGAGAGAGAGGATCCCGTAGCGATCAGATGAAGAGGCGGAGCCAGGCGTGACGATTTCGACCCCTGCAACCACAAATATTAGTGTGATACACTTAGGTGGTGAGGTGAGTACACAACACACCCCACAAACACCACACACAACACACACAGCTACCCACACACAAACCAGCAACACACACACACACATACACAACCACAGCACACACACACCCACACACTCAACAACACACACACACACACACCACACACACACACACCCACACACACACACACACACACACACATCATCACACACACAACCCACACACACACACCACAACAACACACACACCACACCACACACATCAACAATACACACACACACACTCTATCATTATCTTGCCTGACACGTCGATGCTACAGTTCAGAAGCCCCTCCAAAACAGCAAATATCTCCAACCATCCTTCAGAGTGCAGACACTGTACTTCCCACCTCCAGGACTCAAGTCCGGCTAACTTGTTTCCCTGAATCCCATCACAAAAACGTTGCCCTGTTCGCACTCCAACAGCTCGCCAACATCCAAAAACCATCTGCCTCCACTACTACCCAGCACGCTCACACACGCCTGCTGGATGTCCAAGCCCCTTGCACACAAAACCTTCTCCCTAGCCTTCCCTCCACTACCCAAACAACTTAAAATAAACAGAATATCCTCACTATCATTCAACTTTCTTCTCTTTCTGATATGTTGAAGCTTTATCAACAAGTTTTACGAACAGGTATACATCTGAATATATATACACATATACATGTATACACAAAGATCACCACGAGAAAGTATATTTCGTAATGAAAAACCGTGTATCAGAGATACGAAATAAACATGACGCGGCGCAAAGCAGATAGAATTGATATTAAAAATGAAACCGAAATGAATGAGAGAAAACGAGGTACCAAGACGAGATTACTGATAAATACCAACACAGAAAATTAACTATAAAAAGTAGTTTGGTGTTTAGTTTCAGAAAAATTATGATGGGATTTTAGCAGAATAAAACGTCTGGTTCGAAGATCACCTTTGTTGTGTGTGTGTGTGTGTGTGTGTGGTGGGTGTGTGTGATGTGTGTGTGTGGAGTGTGGTGTGTGTGAGTGTGTGTGTTGTGTGTTGTGTGTTGTGTGTGTGTGTGGTAAGTGTGTGTGTGTGTGTTGTGTTTGTGTGTGCGGAGATGTGTGTGTGTGTGTGTGTGTGGTGAGTGTTGTGTTTGGTGTGTGTGTTTGTGGTGTGTGTGTGTGGTTTGTGTGTTGTGTTGTGGTGGTATGAGTGAGTGTGTGTGTTGTGTGTGCGAGTGTGTTTGTGTGTGTGTGTGTGTGTGTTCTGGTGGGTGTGTGTGTGTGTGTGTGTTGTGGAGTGTGTGTGTGTGTGTGTGTGTGGTGTGTGTGTGTTGTGTTGTAGGTGTATGTGTGTAGGAGGTGTGTGTGTGCACTCACCTAGTCTTGTACTCACCTAGTTGAGGTTTATGCGGGGGTCAGAGGTACCGAGCTCCTGCCCCCGCCTCTTCACTGATCGCTACTAGGTCACTCTCCCTGAGTCCGGTGAGCTTTATACGGACCTCTTGCTTAAGCTATGTAGGATCTCTGCCACCACATACATCGCTTCCCAAACTTTTCCACTTACTTAGACGACTCTGGTGGCTGAAGGAAATACTTCCTAATCCCTGATGATTCATCTGTGTCGTTTAGCTTCCAACTGTGTCCCCTTTGTTACTGTGTCAATCTCTGGAAACTTCCTGTTTTTGTCCACCTTGTCAATATCCTCTCAGTATTTTATGTATGTCGTTATCATCGTGCCCCCCTATACTCTCCTAGTCCTCCAGTGTCTGTCAGGTTGATTTCCCTTAACCTCTCCTCGAGGACATACCTCTTAGCTCTGGGACTAGTCTATTGTTGCAAACCTTTGACAACTTTCTCTTAGTTTTCTTTACGTGCTTGGCTAGGTGTGGGTCCAAATAGTGCCTGCATACTCCAAATATGGGGCGCTGAACGTATACGTAGGTACAGGGTCCTGACCGGATCCTTATTAAGAATGTCGTAATGCAGTTCTGAGGTGATGGCTAGGCGCCCATAGCTGGCAGCAGTTATTTGGTTGATGTGCGCTGCAGGGAGATGGCCTGGTGTTATACTCCCCCAAGATCTTTTCCGTTGAGTGAGGTTTGTAGTCTCTGACCCCCTAGACTGTACTCCGTTTGCCGCCTTCTTTGCCCTTCCCCAATCTTCATGACTTTGCACTTGGTTGGGGGGATTGAACTCCAGAGCCAATTGCCAGGACCAGTTCTGCGCCTGTCCAGATCCCTTTGTAGTTCTGCCTGGTCTTCGATCGAGTGTATTCTTCTCATCATCTTCACGTCATCTGCAAACAGGACACCTCAGAGTCTAGTCCTTCCGTCATGTCGATCACATACATACCAAAACAGCATTGGGGGGTCCTAGAACTGACCCTGCGGGACCCCGCTGGTCACAGGTGCCCACTCTGACACCTCGCCACGTACCATGACTCGCTGCTGTCTTCCTGACCTATTCCCTATCCATTGTAGGCCCTTTCCCTGTATCCCTGCTTGGTCCTCCAGGTTTTTGCACCATTCTCTTGTGTGGAAACGTAGTCAAACGCCTTATCTTGCAGTCCAAGAAAATGCAATCCACCCACCCCTCTCTCTCTTGACTTACTGCTGTCCACCATTCATACACTCCAGTAAGGTTTGTGACACAGGAGTTCCCGTCCCGAAACCATGCTGGCTGCTGTTGATGAATCATTCTTTCTAGGAGTTTGCCACCACTCTTCTCCTGATAAAACTTCTCCATGATTTATGCATACTATACGATGATCCAGTACCCAGGTCTGTCGTTTATGCATCATGTCTGTCTCACTTTTTTAAAGATTGGGACTACATTGCTGTCTTCCATGCCTCAGGCATCTCCCTGTTTCGAATAGATGTATTGAATATTGTTGTTAGGGTACCCATAGCGCCTCAAGCTCCCTCCTCTCAATACCCATGGGGAGATGTTAGCTGGCTCCATTGCCTTTGAGGTATCTAGCTCACTCAGAAGCCTCATCACTTCTTCCTCGGGTTTGTAGCACTGTGTACAATCCACTTGTGGTGTGCCTCCACCTCTCCGTCTTTCTGGAGTCGTCTTCATGTCTCCTCTGTGAACACTTCTAGAATCTCTTGTTATGACAGTTCTTCACATACTCCCGCATTTCCTGTTGTCTCTCTCGCTTCCTTCCTTAGCTGATTACCTGGTCCTTGACTGTTGTTTTCCTCCTGATGTGGCTGCTACAACAGTTTTCGGTCCAAATTTGGCTTCGCTGCTATGTCATTTTCATATTGTCAATTGGCCTCCCTTCTTACACTGTGCATATTCATTTCTGGCCCTTAACGACTGTCTCCTTATTCTCCTGGGTCCTTTGCCTTTCTATATTGTCCTTCCATTCCCCTAGCACACTTGGTTTTTTTGCCTCCCGCACCTTTGGGTAAACTCATGGGCTCTCCTGGCTTTTTCATACTCTCGGTTAACCCCTTGTGTACAAACCTCTCCCAGCCTCCTTGCATTTTATTGCTCATATATCCAATCATCTCATTAACTTGTTTCCCTGCAAGTTTCTCTGTCCCACGGAACCCCGTCAGGTAGTTCCTCATTCTGTGTATCCCCTTTCTTGTAGTATTGCGCTTCATTCGTCCTGGCCTTCCTGCTTCTCCCTTCCACTTGTAGCTCTACTGTGTATTCAAGCTTACAACCACATGGTCACTGGCCCCAAGGGGTCTTTCATATGTGATCCTCGATACGGCACTACTGAAGGTGAATACTAAGTCCATCCTTGCTGGTTCATCCCCATCCTCTCTCTCTGTAGTTGTCCCCATACGTGTTGGTACAATGGAGTTCTCCCAGTACCACCACCATCATCCTTAGCCCTCCAAGTATCTTGGCCCCCATGTGGGTCCAAGTTCTCCCAACTATCTCCTTGTGGTTAAAGTCATCCATGATCAGAGCTTTGCCCTGCATGCATGAGCTCTTCTGGCCACTCTAGCTACTGTGTCACCATCGCTCTATTGCTCTCGTCGTACTCTTGCCTTGGCCTCCTGCTGTTACTGTATGGTGGGGGTTATACATCCACTGCACCCCTTTTATTCCGACCTTGGACCTCCAGAGTGAAGTGTTCCCACTATGTAATCACTTTCCTTCTCCTCTATCTTCTCTCTCCAGCTCCATCAAAACTTCCAGCGATTTTTTGATCAACACAACGCCATCCACCAC
>NC_069490.1:590358-610358 GCF_026875155.1 Cherax quadricarinatus | reverse complement strand
ACTTGTTATCCTGATTTCGAACGCCCTAGTCACGGGAATTTCGAACTGGGACATTTCTAAAAGATTACAGATAAGGTATACACGCGCGCGCACACACACACACACACGGCCTAGTGTATGTTTTGTGTGTGTGTGTGTTTGTGTGTGTACTCACCTATATGTATTCACTTATATATGGTTGCAGGGGTCGAGTCAGTTCTTGGCTCCGCCTCTTCGTTGGTCACTACTAGGTCCACTTTCTCCCTGCTCCCTGAGATTTATCGTATCTCTTCTTAAAGCTATGTATGGTACCTGCCTCCACTACGTCACTTTCCAGACTACTCACTTCCTGACAACTCTGTGAATGAAGAAATACTTCTTAACATAACTGTGACTCATCTGAGTCTTCAACTTCCAGTTGTGACCTCTTGTTGCTGTGTCCCATCTCTGGAGCACTCTGCCGGTGTTCACTTTGTCAATTTCTTTCAGCATTCTGTACGTCGTTATCATATCCCCCTGTCCTCCAGTGTCGGCAGGTTGAATTCCCTGAACCTCTCCACGTAGGACATGCCCCTTAGCTCCGGGACAAGTCTTGTTGAAAACCTCTGGACTTTCTCTAATTTCTTGACGTGTTTGATCAGGTGTGGGTTTCATACTGGTGCTGCAGTATTAGACTGAGGTACACGGTATATAGTGTCATAAATAACTCTTTACTTAGGCGTAGAAACGCTATTCTCAGGTTTGCCAGGCGCCCATATGCTGCAGAAGTTATTTAGATGATGTGCGCCTTAGGAGATACGTTCGGTTTAATGCTCACCCCAAGATCCTTTTCCTCAAGTGAAGTTCGTAGTCTTTGACCTCCAAGCCTGTACTCCATCTGCGGTTTTCGTTGTCCTTCCTCAAGTTTCATGACTTTGTACTTGCTGGAGTTAAACTCCAGGTGTCATTTGTCAGACCAAGCTTGCAGCTTGTCCAGATCACCTTGTAGACTTACCTGATCCTCGCCCACTTGTATTCTTCTCATAATTTTTACATCGTCTGCGAACAGGGACACCACTGACTCTCTTACTTCTATCATGTCATTCACTTACACAAGAAACAGCACCGGACTTAGGACTGACCCTTGTGGAACCCCACTCGACCCATGCACCCACTCTGACCCCTCATCACGTACCATCACTCATTGTTTTTTTCTTGTCAGGTATTCCTCGATCCACTCCAATGCTTTTCCTGATGAAGAATTAGATACATGTGCAACATCTGGGTAGCCTAAATTATTAGTAGACGTTTCGCCATCCAGTAGATCTATGTAAAGGTCGTTTAGCAATCCAAGAAAATACAGTCAACCCATTCCTCTCTCTCTCTCTCTCCTGTTTTGCTTCTGTTACCTTGTCCTAGAACTCTAGTAAGTTAGACACAGAACTTTTCATCTCTGAAGCTGTGCTGGTTGTCATATATGAACTCATTCCTTTTTAGGTGTTTCACCACTTTTCTTCTGATAATCTTCTCCATGGCTCTATATAATATACATATTAGTAACACTTGTTTGTAGTTAATGCTGCCTGTCTCCCTCCCTTCTTAATAAATTGGGACCACATTTGCTGTCTTCCACACCTCTGGCAGTTGCCCTGTGTTGATATATTTGAAGATTGTTGTTAGTGGCACACACAGTGCTGAGGGGCCTTTCGTATGCAATATCATCAAGGTGAATACGAGGTCCAGCGTTGCTGGTTCATCCTCTCCTCTCTCTCTAGTTGTCTCCCTAACATGTTGGTGCATGAAAACTTCCATCACCACCTCCAGCATGTTAGCCCTCTACGTTTCTGGTCCCCCATGTGGCTCCAGGTTTCCCCAGTCAGTCTCCTTGTGGTGACGTCTCCCATGATAAGTAACTCCGTCCTGCCCATGTGGATCCTTCTGGTCACCTAAGCAAGTATGTCCACCATTGCTCTCTTGTTCTCATCATACTCTTGTCTCGGTCTCTTGCTGTTCAGTGGAGGGTTGTACATCAGTGCTATCACCAACTTGGGACCCCCAGTCTGAAGTGTTTCTACTGCGTAGTTCACCTGCTTCACTGTTGCAACCCCTAAATGGGTTGCAATGATTAATATGTATATATATAATTATTACCTTTTCATATAATTTTATATTGCTTATATTTGCGATAATAGCTAAATCGTAAATATATTGCTTTATATTATTATTATTTGACTTAGTTAAATTTTGTTAGGTAGGATGTAACATATTGTGTGCTCAGTTCAAGTCTTGATTGTCTAACTACTGTAATTATCGCTCTTTGCTTGTTACTCTGCCGGCTTCTGTTACTGAGCAGCAACAGTCCACGGAGTCATCACGTGATCGAAGGGGAGTGTTCTCACCTCCCCTGAAGTATTCAGTCTGGTCTAGACTCTCTTGGTGGTTGGACGTATTCCAGACAAAGTGCCTAAATCATTAAAACTTCAGACGTGTTGGCGAGTAGTCAAATATCTCGGTGTGACGTATAACAGGAATTACATCGCAGAAAAATTTGTAAAGGCTTTAAATTTAAAGTTTTTTGGGTTTCCTGCTCTACCAGAGAGTTGTTTTCGGATTCAAATTCCAGAATTTTTGTTTTCACAATTAGAAAGTATAATTTTGATGACGTAAAAGAAAAAAGAACTAACCCAGAAGGGGCCCTAGTGTCTGAGCCTAGTGTACCCTCATTTTCTCCTCACGCCTTCCCTCCTAACTGTTGCTTGATGCGGCCTCATACTATTCTGTTATGCTACACCTTTTATCTACTTACCCTAGACCAAATTTTAGACTCTCTAGAGATGCCTAAAACGGGGTTTGCCCGACCTAAGGACGTCCAAAAAGCTTTTTTAATTTCCCTCTCCTCCATTCCCTATGGTCCTTTTTCCGGAACAGTTTGGGGAATTTTAAAAAAAGGGTTCTTATTTTTGCAGCCTTGCAAAATAGGGGTCAGGGGAAATTTTTGAACGAAAGAAGATTTCCAGAGAAAAAATGTTCTTTTCTGGCAAAGAAAAACGGACTGATAGATCCAGGACACTTTTTTAAAGTGCAGAAAAGCTGAAACCCTTGGGTTTCCAAATTTTTTTTTTGGAAATTTAAACTTTTAAAACCCTATTTTGAGGTTTTTTTAAAAACCAGGCAAGCTATAAAAGGGCCCACGTGGGCCCCTGGGTACAGTGTTGCACACAGCTTTGACAGGAAGAGCTCAAACTTGTTCTGCTGCTTTCCCCATTTGCCCAAGTACTTTTGTTATAGCTGTAAAAAAAAAACTATTCTAAAAGCCCTTATAACTTGTTCCCTGTAAGTTTCAATTTGCATTTCGTACTTACAACGAGGGACAAGATAAAAACTTGTTTTAGAGTTTGCCGGAAAAAAAAGTTGCTTTGAGAGGGGGGGTAGGTCTCCCAAATTTGTAACAATAGGGCGGGCCTTGTTCAGTTGTTACTACATAAAGATTTTTTTTTTAACAACTGTAGCCTGCAAACATAAAAGGGAATTTTCTGATCGATCATACTACCTGGGGATATTCGGGAAAACTGCAGCATTAGCAGAAAATTACGAGATTTCTCACAAATTGTCCCGTACTAAAACACGGAAAAAAACAAGGAAACTAAAAATTTTTCCTAGAAGTTGGAAACCTAAACGGGCGGTTCATTGCCGCTGATGTCCCTGCTACTGTAATTCTCTTCCTTTTTTCCCAGGAAAAACCCCAAAAAACCCCTAAATTTTTTTCCCTCTGTGGCTAGACAGAAATTTTGATATCGAGAAGTTGAAATTTAAAAATTTTACCTTTTGTAACAGAAAAGGACTGCTAGGAGTTTTGTATAAATTTAAAAAAGAGATCCCGAGATACAGCCCGTGGGGGCTGGCCCCCCCAATCAAGTGTATCTTTCCGGGGAAAAAAGGGGCACCAAAATCCTAGAATTCCTTTCTGATCCTATGTTTTAGATAATTTACTAAGGATAGGGGTTTAGGTAAGAAATTTTTTTTCTGACGAAAAGTTTTCGTTCAGCGATGATTTCCCTTAAATTTTCGGGGAGTAAGTAGGATTTGGCGAACCCACATCTGAGATAATTTTTTTTCGGGGACAGGGCAGTTATCTCACTTTTATTAAGAAAAGATTTTACTCCCCCCAAAAACTGTTTGTCCCTTTTTGGAAAGATAGAGTATTGTTGGGAACCCTTATGGGGGGGGCCTGTTAAAAAAGGGCCCCTCTTCATAAATTTTATTTAAAAACAAGCTATTAACTGGTTATATTTCATTTGGGTAACCAGTGGTGTATTTCCCATCAGGTCAGGGACTTGTTGATAGGGAAAAGAATCCCTTTTTGTGGTATATGTAAAGAACCACTTGTGTTGATAATAAACCCCCTGATGATAATTTTGCCCTTGAAGCCCTTTTAGAGAGAAACCTATTTTTTTTTCCTCTCAGCGCAATTACTAGAGCCCATGTCAAAGATTTTAAACAACCATCCTTGTCTCCTGTTGAGTTTGTGGGGTGACAATGATTTGGGGGGTTTAATATGGGTTTTTTAGTGGGCGCTCTGCGCCCAGGTCAATTTAAAATGACTTTCCCCCCGGAGCCAAACCCAGCAGGAACAACTGACCCTTTTTTTTTTTTACTCATGATGATTTTAAACAAGGATCGTTTGTTGTCAGGGCACGGGGTAAGGGGGGATTTTGCCGGGATGAGGTGAAGCAAAGGATCCGATTAAAGGGTTTTAAATTTGGTTGGGCGGGTTTTTACGGTGGGTCGGTTTTGTACCCCGTGGGTTTTAACACGGTCAAGATTGGGGGGTGTTACCTTACTTTCGGGTTGAAAACCTTTTAGAACCTAGGGGGTTTGGGGGGACCCTTTTTTTGGGGTCCCCCCCAAAAGACAGCAAAAGGAAAACATTTTAAATTGGCCAAAATTGGGGGAAACAGTTTACCGTATTGCCCCCCAAAGGGTTTCCGGGGGGCAAAGGGAAGGCCCCAAACCGGGAAAAACATCCACCTTTAAAAATCCCCCAAAAAAAGGTTACTGGGAAAAGGAAAGGCAAAATTCACCTGGCCCGAAATGGTTTGCCCTTTAAAGTTGAAATTTGCCCCTGTTCCCTTGTTGAAAAGCCAAAACCCCCCCCCTTTTTTTTTTCATGGTTTTCCCCCCCCCCCCCCCCCCCCCCCAACAGTTAACTCCCCAAATTCTTTAACCTATAGAATTTTCAACTCGCAAAAGTTAAATTATTTTTTTTTTTTTTTTCCCCCCAAAACTTTATTTGAAAGAAAAAAAGGAAAAGGCCCTTTCCCAGCTCTTGTGGTATCCTTGGAAAAATTTTGACGTGTTTTTGGGCCCCTTCCCCATTTAAAATTAACGTTTTTTCAGCCACAATCCACTAAACCCCTAAACACTATGGGAAAAAATAAAAAATTTCTAGGTCATGAGGGGGGCTCTCAAATTTAAAACCCTTTTTTTATTGTAAAAAAAACCATAAGTGGTCATTGTAATGTAATTGCTACGCTCTGTCAGTCCCTTTAAAAATTTTTCCCGTTACTTTAAAATTAACGTAATTTTATGCCCAAATACCTTTTGTTACTTGCTTGTAAAATTTTCAGAGGAAACTTAATCCCTCCCCCCATAAAATATGTATAATAATGTCATGTCAAATTATTATATTTATATATTCAGAGTAGTGTGTGTGGAGGGGGAGACAAAAAGCTGAGTGTTGAGGTGGGGTGTGTTGTGTGGCGGGGGGTACGCTGGGGCAACACTGCCCTGTCGCGGGACCCCCCCCCTTCACTACAAACCTTAAGCTGTTTCATACTCAGTGGCCCTTGCATGTTCCACAACCACTTGGAAGCTTCTCCTCTATTATGATCGAGCCTCATGGGGTTTCAGGTTTGTTGCGCTACCTGTCATGCACTGATGTACAAAAACCACGAGTAGGGTGGGGGATACGATATGAGTACTGCCCTAGTACTAGGGCATAACTTTAGTGTATAGCGCGTAAATTTAGAAGTGTTTGGCACAAGGGATCTGATTAAGTTTTTATTATATTGTTATTAAAAGTATAGGTAATCAGTTTGTAAAAGACTTAATGCAACTCTAGGGACGTTTGTCGTGTTGTGTTGGGGGGGGTTGCAACCCCTGAAAGGGTTGCAATGATTTTTTGTTTTTAAAATTATTCCTTTTCATATAATTTTTATATTGCTTATTTTTGCGTAATAGCTAAATTGTAAAATAATTGCTTTATATTTTTAAATATTTGATTATTAAAATTTTTGTTGGGGTGGATGTAACATATTTTGCTCGTTAAGTTGATTGTCAAAAATACTGTAATTATCGCTTTTTGCTTGTTACTCTGCCCGGCTTCTGTTACGAGCAGCAACTGCCCAGGAGTTTTTAGTGATCAAGGGGGGTGTTCTCACTCCCTGAAGTATTTGTTGGTCTGACTCTCTTGGTGGTTGGACGTTATCCAGGACAAAAATCCTAAATCTCTTTTAGGCCCTTGTTGGAAGGCGTTCTAGCTTTCTTTTAGGTTTGTGGGGCTCTGTTCACGAACATTGTATGACTTAGTAATTTTCGACGTTGTTTGAGGTTGTGTGTCGAATAGCACTCTGAGCAACTCAGGTCCTGCTGTGCTTCTGAGCTAATTTTACTGGTTTTTGTTTTGTCACAGTGGGGATTTTATTTTCTGAACTTAGATTCAGCGTATGGGAGTTTTGTGCTTTTGTGGAGGATCTGCTGATGGTCCCCCTTTGTGTCTTTTTTAAAAAAACTCCTTGGTCTGATTTTGTGTCGCAGTTTTTTGTTATATTGCTATTGGGCTTAGCTTCTTTTTATTGTTCAAGCAGGGCTGTTCTGATTGCCAGTCGGTCAGGGGGTTAGTTTATTTGTGGACTTTGTCAGTCCTTGTTTAAGTCAGTCGAGTCTAAGACATAGGAACTACTTAGAGCACTTTCACACATACCAAAATTACTTGACTATTTTTAATTCTTATTAAATGTTAATGTACCGCGGGATTAAAAATTTTTTTAAAACAGTTTTGTTTTGTTGTTTTGGGGGGTTTGTTTGGGTGGTGGTTGTGTTGGGGTGTTTTTGGTTGGTTGGTTGTTTTGGGGGTTTGGTTTGGGTTTTTTTGGTTGTTGGGTTTGTTTTGGGTTGTGGGTTGGGGTTGGTTGGGTTGGGGTTATAATTCCGAGTTTTTGGGGTCAAGCCCCCGGCCCGGTCCATGACCGGCCCCCTTTTTGATCGGGCTTTCAAGGGGGTTTTATGCTGGCCGACGCATTTGAGACGGGAAAGCCCGCTGATCCCCCCCCCTTTTAGGTATTTCCCTTTTTTAAAGGCCCCAGGGGTTTATTGCAATTTTTAATCTTTTTGGAGGCGTTCGTTTTGGGGCCCCGGGGAAAGTTGTTTTTTGGACGGGCGCCCCATTTTTTTTGCGGCATTTGCATGTGCCTTTTAGGAGGATTTCTTGTAAATTTTGGGGAATTTTAAGTTTTCCAAGTTTAGATTTAGATTTTCTTCCCTCCTCTTAAACGAGAAAGTAATGTTAATTATTTTAAGGTTTTTTAAAACTTAACTGATTAAAAATTTTTAATTTTAATCTCGTTTACCTCTTGTATGGAGATTTAATTTACGAGTTTAGTAAGGAAAACAAATGATTTGAAAAACCCCAAAAGGGGGCGGCATCTTCGTTTTGAAAGCTCATTTATTTCATTTTTTTTGACGTGGTGTGGTGTTTTTCCTTGGTGGTTAAAATTTTGGGGTTTTTTTTTTTGTTTTGTTGGGGGGTTTTTTTTGTTTTTTTTATTATTTTGTTTTATGGGAGTTTTTGGGGTTTGTCTTTGTTTTGTTTTTTTTGTGTGTGTGTTTTGTGTGTGTGTGTGTGTGTGTTGTGGGGTTTTTGGTGTGGTTGTTGTGTGTGTTTTGTGTGTGTTGGGGTGTGTCCCTCACCTAATTTACTCACCAATTGGTTGCGGGGGTCGAGACTAGTTCTGGCCCCCCCCCTTTTCACTGATCGCACTGGATCCTCTCTCTCTCTTTCCCTGGCTTTGTCATACCTCTTCTTAAAACTTTATGGTTCCTGCCCCCACCTTCCTTCTAGGCTATTCCATTGCTGACAACTCTATAATGAAAAAATTTTCCCTAACGCCCTGTAAACCGTCTGAGTCTTCCTTCCGTTGTGCCCCCTTGTCCCTGTGCCCCTCTCGGGAACATCCATCTCTGTCTACCTTGTCTATTCCCGCAGTATCTTTAAGTCGTTACATGTCCCCCCTGACCCTTCGTCCCCCCAGTGTCGTCGCCCGTTTTCCCTTTAACCCTTTTCCCTCGTACGAATTCCCTTGGTTGGGGAAAGCCTTGTTGCAAACTTTTTATTTTCTCTAATTCTTGACGTGTTTGGACCAGGTGGGGGTTCCAGACTGGTGTGCATACTCCATTGGGCCTAACTACACAGTGTACAGGTTTGAACGTTTTCCTTTTAAGGTATCAAAACGCTATTCTCAGGTTTGCCAGGCGCCCTAGCTGCAGCGGTTATTTGGTTGATGTGTGCCCCCGGTGATGGCTCGGTGTTAGGCCCCCCAGGTTTTTTCCCCCTGAGTGGGTCTGTAGTCTTTGTCCACCTAGCCTATAATTGTCTGGGGTCTTCTTTCCCCCTCCCCAATCTTCATGATTTGCTTTTTGGCTGGTTTAAATTCGGAAGCCATTGCTGGACCCAATTCCAGCCGTCAGGCCCTTTGCAGCCCTGCCCACCCTCGTCCGTTTTAAATTTTCTTTTTTACAACTTCACGCACTGCGAACAGGACACTTCAGAGTCTTTTCCCTTTCCCAGTGTTCACAAAAATCAAAAATAGACTGCCCCAAAGACCCCCGTGGGGGCCCGCTCGTAACAGGGGCCCCCTGTGTGTGTGTGTGTTTGGGGGGGGGGGGGGGGGGGGGGGGGGGGGGGGGGGGGGGGGGGGGGGGGGGGGGGGGGTTGGGGGGGGGGGGGGGGGGGGGGGGGGGGGGGGGGGGGGGGTGGGTGTGGGGGGGGGGGGGGGGGGGGTGGGGGGGGGGGGGGGGGGGGGGGGGGTTGGGGGGGGGGGGGGGGGGGGGGGGGGGGGGGGGGGTGGGGGGTGGGGGGGGGGGGGGGGGGGGGGGGGGGGGGGGGTGGGGGGGGGTGGTGGGGGGGGGGGGGGGTGGGGGGGGGGGGGGGGGGGGGGGGGGGGGGGGGGGGGTGGGGGGGGGGGGGGGGGGGGGGGGGGGGGGGGGGGGGGTGGGGGGGGGGGGGGGGGGGTGGGGGGGGGGGGGGGGGGGGGGTGGGGGGGGGGGTGGGGGGGGGGGGGGGGGGGGGGGGGGGGGGGGTGGGGGGGGGGGGGGGGGGGGGGGGGGGGTGGGGGGGGGGGGGGGTGGGGGGGGGGGGGGGGGGGGGGGGGGGGGGGGGGGGGGGGGGGGGGGGGGGGGGGTGGGGGGGGGGGGGGGGGGTGTTGGGGGGGGGGTGGGGGGGGGGGGGGGGGGTGGGGTGGGGGGTGTGGTGGTGGGGGGGTGGGGGGGGGGGGGGGGGGGGGGGGGGTGGGGGGGGGGGGGGGGGGGGGGGGGGGGGGGTGGGGGGGGGGGGGGTGGGGGGGGGGGGGGTGTGGGGGGGGGTGGGGGGGGTGGGGGGGGGGGTGGGGGGTTTGTGGGGGGGGTGTGTTTGGGGGGGGTTGGGGGTGTGTGGTGTGTGGGTGTGGGGTGGGGGTGGGGTGTGGGGGGGGTGGTGTGTGGGGTGTGGTGGGGGGGTGGGGGTGTGTGGTGTGGGTTTGGGGGTGTGTGTGGTTGTGGTGGTGGGGTGGTGGGTGGTTGTGTGTGGTGTTTGGTTGGTGGTGTGTGTGGGTGTGTGTTGGGTGTGTGGTGTGTGGGTGTGTGGGTTGGGGGGGTGGTGGGGGGGGGGGGGTGTGTGGGGGTGGGGGTGGGGGGGGGGTGGGTTGTGTGGGTGTGGGGTGTGGGGGGGTGTGGTGGGGGGGGGGTTGTGTGGGGTGTGGTGGGGGTGGGGGTGGGGGGGGGGGGGGGGGGGGGTGGGGTGGGGGGGGGTTTTGGGGGTTTTGTGGGGTGGGTTGGTGGGGGGTGTGGGGGGTGTGGTGTGTGTGTGGTTGGTGTGTGGTGGGGGGTGTGGTTGGTGGGTTTGGGGGGGGTGGGGGGGGGTTGGGGGTTTTTGGGGGGGGGTGTGGGGGGTTGGGGGGGGGGGTGGTGTGGTGGGGGGGGGGGTGGTGGGGGTGTGGTGGGGGGTGTGGGGGGGGGGGGGGTGGGGGGGGTGTGGGGGGGGGGGGTGTGGGGGGGGGGTGTGGTGGGGTGGTGTGGGGTGTGTGTGGGGTGGTGGTTTGGGTGGGGGTGTGGTGGTTGGTGGTGTGGTGGTGTGTGGGTGTGGGTGTGTGGTGGGTGTGGTGGGGGTGTGTGGTGGTGTTGTGGTGGGTGGGGGTGTGGGGTTTTTTTGGGGGGGTGGTGGGGGGGGTGGGGGGGTGTTTGGGGGTTTGGTGGTGGGGTGGTGTGTGTTTGGGGGGTGTGTGTGGTGTGTTGGTGTGTGGGTGGGTGTGGGTGGTGGTTGTGGTGGTGTGTGTGGTGGTGTGTGTGGTGGTGGGGTGGTGTTTGGGGTGGTGGGGTGGGGTGGTGTGGGGTGGTGGTGTGGGGGTGGTGGGGTTTGGTTTGGGGTGGGGTGGGTGTGTGGGGGGTGTTGGTGGGTGGTGTTGGGGTGTGGGGTGTGGGTTTGGGGGTGGGTGGGGGGTGTGTGGGGGTGGGGGTGTGGTGGGGGGGTGTGGTTGTGGGGGGTGGGGGGTGGTGGGGGTGTGGTGGTGTGGGGGTGTGGGTGGGTGGTGTGTGTGGTGGGGGTGGGGGGTGGGGGGGGGGGTGTGGGGGTTGGGGGGTTGTGGGGGGGTGTGTGGGGTGTGGGTGGTGGGGGTGGTGTGGTGGTGGGGGTGGGGGTGTGTGGTGGGGTGTGGGTGGTGTGGGGGGTGGTGGTGTGGTGGTGTGGTGGTGTGGTGGGTGGTGGTGGGTGTTTTGGGGGGGTGGTGTGGTGGTGTGGGGGTGTGTGGTGTGGTGGTGTGTGGTGGTGTGGGGTGGGGTGGGGTGTGGTGGTGTGTGGGGTGGGGTGGTGGTGTGGGGGGGTGGGGGTGGTGGTGGGGGGGTGTGGTGGGGTGGTGGGTGTGTGTGGTGGTGTGGTGGGTGGTGTGGTGGTGGGGGGTGGGGTGGTGGTGTGGTGGGTGGGGTGGTGGTGTGGTGGTGTTTTGGGGGGGGGTGTGGTGGTGTGGTGGTGTGGTTTGGTGGTGTGTGGGGTGTGGTGGTGTTTTGGTGGTTGTGGTGGTGTGGTGGTTGGGGGGTGTGGGGTGGTGGTGGGTGGTGGGGGGTGGGGGGGTGGGGGTGTGGTGGGTGGGGGGTGGTGGGGGGTGGTTTTGTGGTGTGGTGGGTGTGGGGGGGGTGTGGGTGGGGTGTGTGGGTGGGGTGTGTGTGGGGGGGGTGTGGGGGTGGGGGGGTGTGGGGTGTTTGGGGGGGGTGGGGGGTGGTGTGTGTGTGGTGGGTGTGGGGTGGGGGGGTGGGGTGTGGGGGGGGGTGGTGTGTGTGGTGGGTGGTGGGGGTTGGGGTGTGGGGGGGGTGGTTGTGGTGTGGGGGTGGTGGGGGGGGGGGGGTGTGGGGGGTGTGGTGGTGTGGTGGTGGGGGGGGGGGGGTGTTGGGGGGGTGTGGGGGTGTGTTGGTGTGTTGTGGTGGTGTGGTGGGGTTTTTGGGGGTGGGGGGGGGGTGTGTGGGGTGGGGTGGGTGTGTGGTGTGGTGGTGTGGTGGTGTGGGTGTGTGGTGGTGTGGGTGGTGTGGTGGGTGGTGGTGTGGTGGTGTGGTGTGTGTGGGTGTGGTGGTGTGTGTGGTGGGTGGTGTGTGGGGGTGTGTGTGGTGGTTTTGGTGTTTGGTGGTGTTGTTTTGGTGGTGTGGGGGTGTTGGGTTGGTGGTGTGGTGGGGTTGGTGGGGGTGGTTGGGGTGGGTGGTGTGTGTGGGGGTGTGTGTGGTGGTGTGGGGGGTGTGGTGGGGGTGTGTGTTGTGGTGTGGTTGGGGGTTTGTGGTGGTGTGGGGGTGGTGGTGTGGGTGTGGTGGTGTGGTGGGTGGGTGGGGTGTGTGTGGTGTGGTGGGTGGTGGGTGGGGGTGTGTGGTGGTGTGTGTGGGGGTGTGTGTGGGGGGGTGGTGTGGTGGTGTGGTGGTGGTGGTGTGGTGGTGTGGTGGTGTGGTGGTGTTTTGGGTGGTGGTGGTGTGGTTGTGGTGGTGTGGTGGTGTGGGTTGGTGGTGTGGTGGTGTGGTGTGGGGGGTGGTGGTGTGGTTTTGTGGTTTTTTGGGGGTGTGGGGGTTTTGGGTGTGGTTTTTGTTTTTGTTTTTTGTTTTTTGGGTTTTTTTGTGGGGGGGGGGGGGTGGGGGTGTGGGTTTTTTTGTGGTTTTTTTTTTTTTTTTTTTTTTTTGGGGGTTGGTGGGTGGGGTTTTGGGGGTTTGGGGTTTGGGGGTGGGGGTGTGGGGGGGTTTGGGGTTTGGGGGTTGGGGGTGGGGGGGGGGGTTGGGTGGGGTGTGGGGGTTTGGGGGGGTTTTTTTTTTTTTGGTGTTTGTGGGGGTTTTTTTTTTTGGTTTTTTTGGGGGTGTTTTTTTTTGTTTTGGGGGTTTTTGGGGTTTTTGGTGGGTTTTTTTTTTTTGGTTGTTTGGTTGGTTTTGGGGTTTGGGTTTTGTGGTTGGTGGGTGGGTTGGGTGTTTTGGTTTGGTTTTTTTTTTTGGGGGGTTTTTTTTTTTTTTGTTTTTTTTTTTTTTTTTTGGGGGGGGTTGGGGGGGTGTTTTTTGGGGGGGTGTGGTGGTGTGGTGGGTGTTGTGGTGGGGGGGGTGGTGTGTTGGGGTTTTCGTTTTTTTTGGGGGGGTTTTTTTTGGGGGGTTGTTTTTGGGGTTAAAATTTGGGGGTGTTTTTGGGGGGGGTTTTTGGTTTTTTTTTGTTTTTGGTTTTTTTTAAAATTTTTTTTAATTGGGGGGGGGGGGGGGGGGGGGGGGGAAAAAGGGGTTTTTGTTTAGGGGGGTTTTTTTTTTTTTTTTTTTTTTTTACCCTTGTCTTTTGGGATTTTTAGGGGGTTTTATTTTTTGCTGGGTTTGGGGGGTTTTTGGGGGGGGGGGGGGGGGTTTGGGGGGGTGTGGGGGGGGTTTTGGGTTTCTTTGGGGGGGTGGGTGTGGGGGTTTTATTTTTTATTTTTTGGGTTTTGTTTTTTTTTTTAAATTTGTGGTGTTTTTTTTGGGGGTTTTTGGGTTTTTGGGATGCGCAGCGTAACACTTGAACCCCCCCAAGACGTCTTAAGCACAGGCTGCACTGTAACAAACAATATATTATTATTATTATTATTGGTGTTATTGTTATTATTATTATGCTTATAACTATTAGTGGTGTTATTATTAATATTGCCGTTTTTGTTGTTGCTGTTATTGTTTTGTTTGAGTAAAAAACGTTCCCCTAAACGCATCTACCTGGACCTCCTCCTCCTCTGCAACTTTGCAAGCTCCTGATGATGTGTTGATTGCAACACGAAAGACCTAGAGCTGTCATTGAACTCCTCCCCGTTTTGCGATTACTGATTTATATATATATAATATATATATATATATATATATATATATATATATATATATATATATATATATATATATATATATATATATATATATATTGGAGGGAGAGAGTATGGAGGAGGTGAATTTATTCAGATATTTGGGAGTGGACGTGTCAGCGGATGGGTCTATGAAAGATGAGGTGAATCATAGAATTGATGAGGGGAAAAGGGTGAGTGGTGCACTTAGGAGTCTGTGGAGACAAAGAACTTTGTCCTTGGAGGCAAAGAGGGCAATGTATGAGAGTATAGTTTTACCAACGCTCTTATATGGGTGTGAAGCATGGGTGATGAATGTTGCAGCGAGGAGAAGGCTGGAGGCAGTGGAGATGTCATGTCTGAGGGCAATGTGTGGTGTGAATATAATGCAGAGAATTCGTAGTTTGGAAGTTAGGAGGAGGTGCGGGATTACCAAAACTGTTGTCCAGAGGGCTGAGGAAGGGTTGTTGAGGTGGTTCGGACATGTAGAGAGAATGGAGCGAAACAGAGTGACTTCAAGAGTGTATCAGTCTGTAGTGGAAGGAAGGCGGGGTAGGGGTCGGCCTAGGAAAGGTCGGAGGGAGGGGGTAAAGGAGGTTTTGTGTGCGAGGGGCTTGGACTTCCAGCGGGCATATGTGAGCGTGTTTGATATTAGTGAATGGAGACAAATGGTTTTTAATACTTGACGTGCTGTTGGAGTGTGAGCAAAGTAACATTTATGAAGGGGTTCAGGGAAACCGGCAGGCCGGACTTGAGTCCTGGAGATGGGAAGTACAGTGCCTGCACTCTGAAGGAGGGGTGTTAATGTTGCAGTTTAAAAACTGTAGTGTAAAGCACCCTTCTGGCAAGACAGTGATGGAGTGAGTGATGGTGAAAGTTTTTCTTTTTCGGGCCACCCTGCCTTGGTGGGAATCGGCCAGTGTGTTAATAAAAAAAATATATATACATACATAGTGACAGTTATACTGGCTTGTATATAGCCAGTCATTATTACACTAGGGCTGTGTTAAGCCAGTACTTACACCAAACCAGTTATCAGGTGTGTCTTACCTGGGTAAACTCTTAATTGGTAGCCAGTGTGTGAATAATAATGATGATCAGTGTTATTAATCTTGATGGCTAATTAAATTACATGCTGGCTAATTAATTATCCTGTAAGCTTGGTAATTATCCTGTAAGCTTGGTAATTATCCTGTAAGCTTGGTAATTATCCTGCAAGCTTGGTAATTATCCTGTAAGCTTGGTAATTATCCTGTAAGCTTGGTAATTATCCTGTAAGCTTGGTAATTATCCTGTAAGCTTGGTAATTATCCTGCAAGCTTGGTAATTATCCTGTAAGCTTGGTAATTATCCTGTAAGCTTGGTAATTATCCTATAAGCTTGGTAATTATCTTGTAAGCTTGGTAATTATCCTGCAAGCTTGGTAATTATCCTGTAAGCTTGGTAATTATCCTGTAAGCTTGGTAATTATCCTATAAGCTTGGTAATTATCTTGTAAGCTTGGTAATTATCCTGCAAGCTTGGTAATTATCCCGTAGGTTAGTAGTGGTGTAGGTGGATATGTACTGTAGCTTGGGTAATTACCTATATAGCATTGGTGTAATTCATCCTTGTATGTAGCTTGGTATGTGTATCTGCAGCTTGTATTATCCTGTAGCTTGGTAATATCCTGTAATATTGGTTAGTGTACCCCTATATATGTATGTTGGTGTATATTATTGTAAGTGGTATGGTGTATCCACCTTATATGTAGTGGGTAATTATCCCGTAGGTTAGTAGTGGTGTAGGTGGATATGTAGTGGTGTTGGTGGTATCCACCTATATATGTAGTGGTGTTGGTGGTATCCACCTATATATGTAGTGGTGTTGGTGGTATCCACCTATATATGTAGTGGTGTTGGTGGTATCCACCTATATATGTAGTGGTGTTGGTGGTATCCACCTATATATGTAGTGGTGTTGGTGGTATCCACCTGTATGTACACTGTCTTATTAACCTGTGTGTGTTAGAAGTGATCAAAGCTTCTAGTGCTTGCGTACTTGTCTTTCTAAACCAGTGTGTCGGTATGTATTAGCAAGGTTTATATACCGCTGTTCACTGTGGGTAATAATTTGCTTGTAACACAGCTGATGAGAAGTACTGGGGAGATATGCTGCTTGTTACTGGTAATTGTGGGGTATGGTAATGACCTCCGGGTAATTGTGTAGTTGAGCCATGGTATGTGACCTTGTTGCGTGTGTGTGTGTGTGCTCACCTAATTGTGGTTGTTGCAGGGGTCGACTCATAGCTCCTGACCCTTGTCTCTTTAGTGGTCGGTACTAGGCCCAATCTCTCTCTGCTCCATGAGCTTTATTGTACCTCTTCTTAAAGGTACATCACTCTCCAGACTATTCCACTTTCTGACAACTCTATGACTGAAGAAATACTTCCTAACATCCCTGTCACTCATCTGAGTCTTCAACTTTCCTTGTTGCTGTGTCCCATCTCTGGAACATCCTGTCTCTGTCCACCTTGTCAATTCCTCTCAGTATTTTAAATGTCGTTATCATATCCCCGCTATCTCTCCTGTCCTCCAGTGTCGTCAGGTTGATTTCCCTTAACCTCTCCTCGTAGGACATACCTCTTAGCTCTGGGACTAGTCTTGTTGCAAACCTTTGCACTTTCTCTAGTTTCTTTACGTGCTTGGCTAGGTGTGGGTTCCAGACTGGTGCCGCATACTCCAACATGGGCCTAACGTAGACGGTGTACAGGGTCCTGAACGATTCCTTATTAAGATGTCGGAATGTTGGTCTGAGGTTTACTAGGCGCCCATATGCTGCAGCAGTTATTTGGTTGATGTGCGCCTCAGGAGATGTGCCTGGTGTTATACTCACCCCAAGATCTTTTTCCTTGAGTGAGGCTTGTAGTCTCTACCCCTTAGACTGTACTCCGTCTGCGGTCTTCTTTGCCTTCCCCAATCTTCATGACTTTGCACTTGGTGGGGTTGAACTCTAGGAGCCAGTTTCTGCACCAGGCCGGCAGCCTGTCCAGATCACTTGTAGCTCTGCCTGGCCTTTCTGGGTACTCTAGGTGAGCACACCTTCCTTAGTACTCTAGGTGAGTACACCCTCCTGGGTACCCTAGGTGGGTACACACTCCTTAGTACTCTAGGTGAGTACACCTTCCTGGGTACTCTAGGTGAGTATACCCTCTTTAGTACTCTAGGTACTAAGGAGGGTGTACTCACCTAGATTACCCAAGAGGGTGTACTCATCTAGAGTTCACCCTCTTTAGTCCTCTAGGTACTCAGGAGGGTGTACTCTAGGTGAGTACACCCTCCTTAGTACTCTAGGTGAGTACACCCTCCTTAGTACTCTAGGTGAGTACACCCTCCTTAGTACTCTAGGTGAGTACACCCTCCTTAGTACTCTAGGTGAGTACACCCTCCTTAGTACTCTAGGTGAGTACACCCTCCTTAGTACTCTAGGTGAGTACACCCTCCTTAGTCTCTAGGTGAGTACAACCCTCCTTAGTACTCTAGGTGAGTACACCCTCCTTAGTGCTCTAGGTGAGTACACCCTCCTTAGTACTCTAGGTGAGTACACCCTCCTTAGTACTCTAGGTGAGTACACCCTCCTTAGTACTCTAGGTGAGTACACCCTCCTTAGTACTCTAGGTGAGTACACCCTCCTTAGTACTCTAGGTGAGTACACCCTCCTTAGTACTCTAGGTGAGTACACCCTCCTTAGTACTCTAGGTGAGTACACCCTCCTTAGTACTCTAGGTGAGTACACCCTCCTTAGTGCTCTAGGTGAGTACACCCTCCTTAGTACTCTAGGTGAGTACACCCTCCTTAGTGCTCTAGGTGAGTACACCCTCCTTAGTACTCTAGGTGAGTACACCCTCCTTAGTACTCTAGGTGAGTACACCCTCCTTAGTACTCTAGGTGAGTACACCCTCCTTAGTACTCTAGGTGAGTACACCCTCCTTAGTACTCTAGGTGAGTACACCCTCCTTAGTACTCTAGGTGAGTACACCCTCCTTAGTACTCTAGGTGAGTACACCCTCCTTAGTACTCTAGGTGAGTACACCCTCCTTAGTACTCTAGGTGAGTACACCCTCCTTAGTACTCTAGGTGAGTACACCCTCCTTAGTACTCTAGGTGAGTACACCCTCCTTAGTACTCTAGGTGAGTACATATATCACAGAGCTGAAACGCAATTTACACGTCAAAGGAATTAACACAAAAAGTATATATACGAATTTTTGATATTTGAGGTCGATTACAAAGGTGACCTGTGACCTTCTGGCACCAGTGCCTCCCCCACACCCACGCCCACGCCCACTCCTGGCTACCTGGTACAAGGTACATAATCTGGCAGCATAAGCCTCAAGGCTGCCCGCTGTTACAAGGTCGTTAGGTATGTTAAAACATCAGACGTTCCCTCCCTTACTGCTTCCTTTATCTAACCCTCCCTTCCTCCCTCATTCCTTCTCTTACCTTGATCTATCTAACCCTCCCTCCCTTCCTTCCTTGATCTATCTAACCCTCCATCCCTTCCTCCCTTGATCTATCTAACCCTCCCTCCCTTCCTCCGTTTATCTATCTAACCCTCCCTCCCTTGATCTATCTAAACCCTCCCTCCCTTGATCTATCTAACCCTCCCTCCCTTGATGTATCTAACCCTCCATCCTTTGATCTATCTAACCCCTTGATCTATCTAACCCTCCCTCCCTTGATCTATCTAACCCTCCTCCCTCCCTCCTGATCTATCTAATCCCTCCTTCCTCCCTTGATCTATCTAACCTCCTCCCTCCTCCCATGATCTATCTAACCCTCCCTCCCTTCCTCCTTGATCTATCTAACCCTCCCTCCCTTGATCTATCTACCCTCCTCCCTCCTTCCTCCTTGATCTATCTAACCCTCCATCCCTCCATTCTCCTTGATCTATCTAACCCTCCCTCCCTTGATCTATCTAAGCCTCCATCCCTCCTCCTTCCTTGATCTATCTACATCCCTCCCTCATTCCCCTTCCTTCCTTCTTCTATCTAACCCTCCCTTTCTCCTTCCTTATCTATCACCTCCCTCCTCATTATTCCTCCTCCCTTCCTTTATCTATCTAGCTCTCCTTCCCTTCTTTTGCCTATCTAACCCTCCCTCCCTCCCTTCCTTTCTCCATCCATCCAACCCTCCTTACACCCCTCTCTTCCTTATTCCCTTCTTAACCTTACCTAATTCACTGTCTCTCTCTCTCTCTCTGTCTCCCTTCTCGCACCTAACATGAAGGGACGTTATCAACGTTATCTCTGACAGATAAGAAAACTAAAGATAACTATATTGTTGTAGTTTTAGGATAATTATCTTAACGCCCCATGGGAGGAGAAGGCAAGGGAGATGGTGGGAGGGAGGAAACGAAGATAAGAGGAATAGGAGGGATAGAGAAGTAAACACGAGGAGAAGTACAGGAGCAAGAATAAATAAATTATTGAATATATATATATGTCGTGCCGAATAGGCAGAACTTGCGATCTTGGCTTAAATAGCAACGTTCATCTTGCCAATAGGACAAGTGAAAATTTGTGTATGCAATAATTTCGCCAAAATTATTCTGAACCTAACGAAAAAAATATATTTCACTGTGTTTGTTTAGTATTAAATTATTGTAAACAAATCTAAAATATATTTAGTTGGGTTAGGCTAAAATAAATTGTTCTTGTTATAATAAGGTTAGGTAAGTTTTCTAAGATTCTTTTGGTGCAAAATTAAATTTTTTTACATTAACATTAATGAAAAAAATATATCTTTAAAAGTATAAGAGAAAATTTTAGAAAGGACTTAATTTTAAATGAGTTCTTGCTAATTGACTAGTTTTACATATTCGGCACGACATAATATATATATATATATATATATATATATATATATATATATATATATATATATATATATATATATATATATATATATATATACAAGCTTACAGGCGAGATTTTTGAGAGGGAAGGTCCGGCCACAATAGGTCACGAACGCCACTGTTTACAGTGGCGTTCGTGACCCACAAAATTACTGATAAAGAATCAGTTCTTATCTTCTTGTATATACGATAACAGGGTTACATGAAGTCAATATTTTTTTTACAATATATATATATATATATATATATATATATATATATATATATATAATATTTTTTTTTATTATTATCACACTGGCCGATTCCCACCAAGGCAGGGTGGCCCGAAAAAGAAAAACTTTCACCATCATTCACTCCATCACTGTCTTGCCAGAAGGGTGCTTTACACTACAGTTTTTAAACTGCAACATTAACACCCCTCCTTCAGAGTGCAGGCACTGTACTTCCCATCTCCAGGACTCAAGTCCGGCCTGCCGGTTTCCCTGAATCCCTTCATAAATGTTACTTTGCTCACACTCCAACAGCACGTCAAGTATT
>NC_069490.1:572858-585358 GCF_026875155.1 Cherax quadricarinatus | reverse complement strand
TTTTCCCACTAAGGGTTTTTTTGGAAGGGGGGAAATTTTTCCCCCCCTTTTTTAAAATTTTTAAACTGGGGGTTTTTTTTTAAAAATTTTTTTTTTTTCCCCCCCCGGGGGGGGTTTTTTTTCCCTTTTTGGGGAAAAAACTTAAAAAAAAAAAAAACCCGGCTTTTGGGTTTTTTTAAAAATTTGGGGGTTTTTTTTTTAAAAAAATTTTTTTTTAAAATTTAGGGGGTATTTTTTTTTAAAAGGGGGAAAAGGGGGGAAAAAAAAAAGGGGGGAAAAAAACCAAAAAAAAAGGGCCTTAAAGGAAAAAAAAAAGGGGAAAGGGGAAAGGGGGGTTTAAAAAGGGGGGGAAAAGAAAAAAAAAGGGGGAAAGGGGGGCCCCAAAAAAAAAGGGGGGGAAAAATTTTAAAAATGAAAAAATTTTTGAAAAAATTTTTGGGGGGTTTTGGGGGGGAAAGGGGGGAAAACTTTTTTTTTCCCCCCCCCTTTTTTTTTTTTTAAAAAGAAAGCCCCCCCCCCCCCCCCCCCCCCCCCCCCCCCCCCTTTTTTTTTTTTTTTTTTTTTTTTTAAAAAAAATTTAAAAAATTTTAAA
The DNA here is from genome assembly GCF_026875155.1 of Cherax quadricarinatus. Classification (NCBI taxonomy): domain Eukaryota; kingdom Metazoa; phylum Arthropoda; class Malacostraca; order Decapoda; family Parastacidae; genus Cherax; species Cherax quadricarinatus. The sequence goes on along the minus strand of NC_069490.1, from coordinate 584,766 downwards.
AAAAAAAAAGGGGGCCCCCCCCCAAAAAAAAAAAAATTTTTCCCCCTTTTTTCCCCTTGGGAAAAAGGGGGCCCTTTAAAAAATTTTTCCCCAAAAACCCCCCCTTTTTTGGGGGAAAATTTTCCCCCTTCCCTCAAAACCCTTTTTTTAAAACCCCCTTTTTAAAAATTTTTTCCCCCCAAAAAATTTTTTAAAAAAAAATTTTCCCCTTTTATCAAAAAAAAAGGGAAAGGTTTTTCCCAAACCCCCAAAAAACCCCTTTTTCCCCCCCCCCCTTTTTTGGGGCCCCCCCCCCCCAAAAAAAACCCCCCCCTTTTTAAACCCTTTTTTTTTTCCCCCCCAAACCCCGAAAAAAAATTTTTCCCCCCCCCCGGGTTAAACCCCCCCCCCCCAAAAAATTTGGGTTTAAACCCCAACCCCCCCCCTTTTTGCTCCCTTTTTTTTTCCCCCCCCCTTTCTTTTTTTGGGGGGGTTTTAAAAAAACCCTCTTTTCCCCCCCCCCCCCGGGGGGGAAAACCCTTTTTAAAACCCCCCCCCTTTTTTTTTTTTAAAACCCCTTTTTTTTAAAAAAACCCCCTAATTGCAGGCTCTCGCTGTCCCCTCGGATTCCCTTCTGGTAGTTTTCTCTAAGCGTAGTTCTCTTTAAAAAGGAATCAGCAAGACATCCTATTGGGCAAGTGTTCACAAGGAAGCGTGCGGGGCCCCATTGTTATGGAATTTACTTAAACGACCTTCTTTCTCATCCCAAATCATATGCATAGGGCAAACGACTTTTACACTGACTTCACTACCCAAAGAGAAGAAATGCCAGCTGCTCTAAGCTCATCAATACCATGAGACTATACCCTTTGGGGAAATAGATGGCAAGAAATTTGCCCCTGAGAAAACGCAAATGAGTCGTCTTAGGCACCATGGGCAATGCTGGTGCAGTAGTGGGATGAATGGGAGGGTGTTGGCCCCGGGAAAAGAAGTTGTATCCTTGGGGTAAAATTTGCTCCAAACTAACCATAAAGAACCATGTTGTAAATCTTGAAAACAAGGAGCCAAGAAGCTTACAGCCTTTTGCCGTATCTCGCATCTGCTTGCAGTGGGGGTTGCAGTCCTGACGAGGCCAAGTACGCTAAACCCCTTGATATGTCCACTTTTTGGTTGCCTCCCCCCCCTCATCCGACTGCTTGACGAGTAGAAAAGAGCAAGCGTCTCTTTTCTTCGCCTGGACCCATCCTGGAAGTCTGTCATTTCAGCAGAGCCTTCAAACTAGGAGGGATGTGGGTGGCCTTACTGTTATGTACAAGGCCAATATTGTCAAAATCCCACACTTGGATCCACTTCGAGGACAGCGTGAAACAAGCTTTTATGCCACAAGACGGGCAGAAAGCAGCACTTCACTCTGGCTGTACCCTTCTCCAGAAATCACTCCATCTGAGATCATACATACCGGGGATGACTCGGGGTATGGAACACATTCGTACAGCAAAAATGATGTCAACGAGATAAAGTCAGTTGATCAAATAAAAATGCTGGCCCACAGATGGCTCCAACTTCATTGTTCCCTACTTGTATGTCTCAAAACAATAAAAATGCTTTCAAATGTAGGTAAAAAGCTCTTAGCTTGCCAATAAAGTTAGGAATCCTTAAACCTGTAAATAGCTGTCAATAAAGCTAGGGATCCTTAAACCTTGTCAAACCTGTGTAAAAAAAAAAAAAAAAAAAAAAAAAAAAAAAAAAAAAAAAAAAAAAGGAGAGAGAGAGAGGGGAGAGAGAGAGAGAGACGAGAGAGAGAGAGAGAGGAGAGAGAGAGAGGGGAAAAGAGAGAGAGAGAGAGAGGAGAGAGAAAGGGAAGAGAGAGAGAGAGAGGAGAGAGAGAGAGAGAGAGGGGGAGAGAGAGAGAGAGAGAGAGAGAGAGAGGAGAGAGAGGGGAGAGGACCTGGTCTTTTATTACCACCAGCAGTATGGTTAAGGCTCCCAGTAATTAAGGATTTAATGAGGGTAAATAACGTAGAGTAACGAGTATAATAAGTCAGTGATAACTCAGATTGCGTCGTTTATCACTGGCCAAGGTCGTTAACCTTACTTGCATGTGCATGTCTGTGTATGTGTATCATATATGTATGCATATCTGTACATACATATAACATAGTATATATATATAAATTGAAAACTGGTCTCCTCGGAATATTTATACTCTGAAAGGTGTATGTCTGAGTGTATTACACTGAGAGGTGTATGTCTGAGTGTTTATACACTGAGAGGGATATGTCTGAGTGTATATACACTGAGAGGGTATGTCTGAGTTGTATATACACTGAGAGGGTATGTCTGAGTGTATATACACTGGGGAGGTGTATGTTGAGTGAATATCACTGAGAGGTGTATGTTGAGTGTATATACATGAGAGGTGTATGTCTGAGTGTAATACACTGAGAGGTTATGTTGAGTGTATATACACTGAGAGGTTGTATTTTCTGAGTGTATACACTGAGAGTACTTTTTAATAAGTATCTTAGGTATTAAGTATACTTTAAAGAAACCTCATTGACCCTCAGTGTAGTAGCGTTAATGAAACCCTTTTGTATAGGTAGCTTGAACTCCATTACCATCCAACCCTGTATGGGAATTATTGAAGGTGTCTCGCAGCTATGTCTCTGTCCGTGGAGAGATAAGTTGTGAGTGAGGCTAGTGAGAGATAGTGAGGGGAATGACGTTAGAAAGGGAAGGAATTAGGGAGATAGTGGGATGAGGGAGTAGATAGAGAGCATGGAAGGGAGATGAGTTAAAGGGAGAGAGAGGGAGAAACGAGAGCAAGGGAGGGAGAGACAGATAGTAGATAGATAGATAGATAGATAGATAGAGATAGAGAGAGAGGAGAGAGAGAGAGAGAGAGAGAGAGAGAGGAGAGAGAGAGAAGAGGGGGGAAGAGAGAGAGAGAGAGGGGGGAGAGGAGAGAGGGGCAACAACCTTTCCGTGTGTTGATGTCATTACGTGCACACATTTTCCAGTTTTTAATTAAAGAAAAGCAGGGAACCCCACCAAGGCAGGGTGGCCCGAAAAAAGAAAAAACTTTCACAAACATTCATCCATTTACTGTCTTGCCAGAAGGGTGCTCTTAAATACATTTTTAACTGCAACATTAACACCCCTCCTCAGAGTGCGGCACTGCACTTCCCATCTCCAGGACTCAAGTTCCGCCTGCCGGTTTCCCTGAAACCCCTTCATAAATGTTACTTTGCTCACACTCCAACGCACGTCAAGATTTTAAAAAAACCATTTGTCTCCATTCACTCCTATCAAACACGCTAAACGCATGCTGCTGGAAGTCCAAGCCCTCTCACACAAAACCTCCTTTACCCCCTCCCTCCAACCTTTCCTAGGCCTCCCTACCCCCCTTCCTTCCACTACAGACTGATACACTCTTGAAGTCACTCTGTTTCGCTCCATTCTTCTACATGTCCGAACCACCTCAACAACCCTTCCTCAGCCTCTGGACAACAGTTTTGGTAATACCGCACCTCCTCCTAACTTCCAAATACGAATTCTCTGCATTTATTCACACCACACATTGCCTTCACATGACATCTCCACTGCCTCCAGCCTTCTCCTCGCTGCAAAATTCATCACCCATGCTTCACACCCCTATAAGAGCGTTGGTAAAACTATACTCTCATACATTGCCTCTTTGCCTCCAAGGACAAAGTTCTTTGTCTCCACAGACTCCTAAGTGCACCCCTCACCCTTTTCCCCCCATCAATTCTATGATTCACCTTTATCTTTCATAGGGCCCATCCGCTGACACGTCCACTCCCCAAAAATCTGAATACATTCACCTCCTCCATACTCTCTCCCTCCAATCTGATATCCCAAACTTTCATCACCTAATCTTTTGTTATCCTCATAACCTTACTCTTTCCTGTATTCACTTTTAATTTTCTTCTTTTGCACACCTACCAAATTCATCCACCAATCTCTTTCAGCTTCTCTTCAGAATCTCCAAGAGCACAGTGTCATCAGCAAAGAGCAACTGTGACAACTCCCACTTTATGTGTGATTCTTTATCTTTTAACTCCACGCCTCTTGCCAAGACCCTCGCATTTACTTCTCTTACAACCCCATCAATAAATATATTAAACAACCACGGTGCCCATCACACATCCCTTGTCTAAGGCCTACTTTTACTGGGAAATAATTTTCCCCTCTTTCCTACATACTCAAAATTTGAGCCTCACTATCCTCGTAAAAATCTTCACTGCTTTCAGTAACCTACCTCCTACACCATAAAACCTGCAACATCTGCCACATTGCCCCCTATCCACCCTGTAAAACGCCTTTTCCAAATCCATAAATGCCACAAAGACCTCTTTAGCCTTATCTAAATACTGTTCACTTATATGTTTCACTGTAAACACCTGGTCCACACGCTCCCTACCTTTCCTAAAGCCTCCTTGTTCATCTGCTATCCTATTCTCCGTCTTACTCTTAATTCTTTCAATAATAACTCTACCATACACTTTACCAGGTATACTCAACAGACTTATCCCCCTATAATTTTTGCACTCTCTTTTGTCCCTTTTGCCTTTATACAAAGGAACTATGCATGCTCTCTGCCAATCCCTAGGTACCTCACCCTCTTCCATACATTTATTAAATAATTGCACCAACCACTCTGTGAGGGAAAAGTTCAACAGACAGGAGTAGCGAGGGAGTATATAGTAACAATAGTTTCATTACCGGCTACTTGTTAAGGTAGGGTAAGTCAAGCTCCCGCTATTCCCGCCTTTTTTCCCCCTCCCCGAAAGTGATAGTTTGACTGCCGGCTGCTTGTTAAGGTAGGGTCAGTCTAGCTCCCACTATCCCTTCCCCTCCTTCTTCCCCCCCCCCCCCCGAAAGGTGACGTGTGGGGCTCCGGTCCAAACAGTAATCACTAGACTCACAGCTCCCAGCACTACTGTAAGTACATGCCTGCCTTGTATTCTAGTGGATTTATTGGTTAAAAGCTTCACTTTTGACCTATAATAAACTTAGTCCTTTCAGTCTTGCTCTAAGTTGACTGTTGCAATAATCACCACATCTTTTAGGTATTGTACTTATCATGGAGTGATTTCTTAAGCAGTGGGTAACCTGTCTATCTTTCCAGCTTGGATGACAGAGAGGGTCACCTGCCAATCAACGAGTAGAATTGATGGAGATGGACTAACGTCCTGAGACTTCCCCTTTTTGGATTTAATTACCTGTGCACCTGTATGAAGTAGCAGGATATAACCCCTCATCATTGCAGTGGTAAAGAACCTGCTTTCCTGTCATTGGGATATAATACTCACGGCTATACTGTGAAGAACTAGCCAGTGGGTTGTAACCAACACCTGCGACCCCCCCCCATCATCAGCAACGGCTACGATTTCAACAACACAGTGTCACCAACACCAGACACCCAAGTTTTATATTAGCGTTGAATTCAGTTATCATTTATATTTTTCATTTTTCATTTTCTTTCATGTAGGATTAACATTTCATATTTAAGTGTTTTATATTTTATATTTTCTATATAATAAAGTGTTTATGTTTGTCTGTTATTATTTCTTTTTCTATTCATTAATTTTCCTGAGGAGGAGCCAGCCTTGGTAATACTGTCTGAAGTTGTTACAGGGCTGAGTAAGCCTTCACACACTCCAAAACTATATCCCCACCTGCTTTTAACATTTCTATCGTTATCCCATCAATCCCGGCTGCCTTACCCCCTTTCATTTTACCTACTGCCTCACGAACTTCCCCCACACTCACAACTGGCTCTTCCTCACTCCTACAAGATGTTATTCCTCCTTGCCCTATACACGAAATCACAGCTTCCCTATATTCATCAACATTTAACAATTCCTCATATATATATATATAATATATATATATATATTATATATATATATATATATATATATATATATATGATCTTGAAACTAGGGCAAAGAAAGAGAAGACTTAATACGGAGTACAAGCTGGAGATGGGGGGGATAAAAACTCCACTCAGAACCGGAGAATGATGGACAGGTATATATGATAGTGACCATCTGACCAGTGTTTCCCATCTACCAGAGTCGCTCGCGCCCAAATGTCGTACCGACCGACCGTTTGGCCAGTGTTTCACATCTATTAGGGTAGCTCGCGCCCAAATGTCGTACCGACCGACCGTTTGGCCAGTGTTTCACATCTATTAGGGTAGCTCGCGCCCAAATGTCGTACCGACCGACCGTTTGGCCAGTGTTTCACATCTATTAGGGTAGCTCGCGCCCAAATGTCGTACCGACCGACCGTTTGGCCAGTGTTTCACATCTATTAGGGTAGCTCGCGCCCAAATGTCGTACCGACCGACCGTTTGGCCAGTGTTTCACATCTAACAGCGTCGCTGGCGCCCAAATGTCGTACCGACCGACCATTTGGCCAGTGTTTCACATCTAACAGCGTCTCTCGCGCCCAAATGTCGTTCCGACCGACCATTTGGCCAGTGTTTCACATCCATTAGGGTAGCTTACGCCCTAATGTCGTACAGCACAAGGTACTGAAGGAAAGGCACAATGAGAAACAAACTTATTTCGTTGGCAGCGTCTGGTTCTGTGTAGACTTTTCAAGTCATGTTTCGCTCTATGTAAAGATTTACTAAATCTTCTTTGACCCTCTGAATAGAGCTTTAACAAGGCATGTTTCGCTTTATATAGAGATTTATCAAGTCATATTTCACTTTATATAGAGCTTTATCAAGCCACCTCTCGCTCTATGCAGAGGTTTATCAAGAGGCGTTAATTGGGTGACCATTGAACTTAGAAAAAACAGACAGACACACACACACACACACACACACACACACACACACACACACACAAACACACACACACACACACACACACACACACAAACACACACACACACACACACACACACACACACACAAACACACACACACACACACAACACACACACACACACACACACACACACACACACACACACAGAATACAACTAAGCAGAAAATAAGATTTTTGTTGTTGTTGTTGTTGTTGTGAAGACAAAAGAATGAAAGAGTTAGTCCTGGAGGAGACGCTTCCAGCCATGTGGGACAAAAGCTACACAGATGTTGACAAAGGAAAATAGAGAGAGAGCGAGAGAGAGAGAGATAGCAATTGTGACAAAGGGGATGTATGAACAGGAATGACGCTTAATGGAGGGAGGCTCAGGTGAGAGAAGAAAGTGGGGGGAGGGAGATGAACATTATGTTGGGAAATAAACAGGTATGGTACCCCTCTAGAATAATGCAAAGAAGGTTAGACGTGCTTATAGAATAGTAATGTGAGGTTAAAAAAGGGTTTGGTCATTTTATTAGATCGTCAGGGTTTAAAAGGCATGATTTCTGCTAGGTTGGTTATTTGGGTTTGGCTAGGTTAGGCTGGGTTTGGTTAGGTTAGGTAGGTTATTGGGTTTAGGTTAGGTTGGGTTTAGGTTATTTTAGGCTGGTTTAGGTTAGGTTAGGCTAATTTGGGTTTGGGTGGTTTAGGGTAGGTTTTGGGTAGGAAAAGGGTTAGGTTAGGTTAGGTTGGGTTTATTTTGGGTTTGGGTTTAGGTTGGGTTAGGTTAGGCTAGGTATTTGGTTAGGCTAGGTTAGGTTAGGTTAGCTAGGTTCCCTTGGGTTAGGTTGGGCTGGTTAGGTTGGGTTTAGTGGTTGGTTTTGGGTTTGAGGTTAGGTTGGGTTGGTTAGGTTAGGTTAGGTTTAGGTTAGGTTAGGCTAGGCTAGGTTGGGTTAGGTTAGGTTGGTTAGGCTAGGTTAGGTTAGGTTAGTTTGGGGTTAGGTTGGGTTGGGTTGGGTTGGTTTGGGTTTGGGGTTTGGTTGGGGGGGGGTTTGGGTTCGGTTAGGTTAGGTTGGGCTAGGGGGTTGGTTAAAGTTTGAGAACTTATGCAGCATAGGGGAATTTTTATTCAAAAAAAGTTTCGCCACCAGTGGCTTCACAGCCCAAAACAAAGGGGAAAGGCAAAAAGGGAAGGAGGGTTGGGGTAATCTCCCTCACCCGGAGTCGTGTTTTCTCCTCAATCTTGTAAAATTTCAGCATAGGGCCGTAGACGTGGTTATATACGTATTGAGGTGGGTAAAGCAGGGGGAGCGGGGTCATAGGGGTCCACCCCACTAGTCGAGTAGGTCTTCGTCCACACAAAAAAACACACACACACACACACACACCCCACACACACACCACACACAAAACACACAAAAAACCCACCCACACAGAAAAAAATAAAAGGTGGATGCAACGGGCCACGCAGCAAAATCAAGATGGGAAAATTAAAGGGGAGCTGAGACATCTGAAACAGCACGGACAAAGATATTACAGAAGTAGCATCGGCAATGGCTACATCAAACACGCAACGGTCTGAAGGAGCAGGGAAAAACTAAACTGTAGCAGGTCCTGTCAAAACCCACAGGGGGCCAAAAAAGGCGGGGAGCACACTAGGACAAAATGAGGGGTTGGAAAACTTTTGAAGGAACTAGGACATGTCAAGGACCTTCCAGATACCTGTGGGGGGCCCGGAACAGGGGAACAGGAAGGACAAACCAAGAAGCATAGGGGGGCCCTAACTGGGAAGGGATGAAGGAAGGAAAAACTCCACGGGGGAAAAAAAAAAACAATCAGGGATGCAATGGGGTACGTGGGAGGTGGAAAGGGAGGATCCCTGTTTTTTATGGGGGAGACGAACTAAAGGGGAATTCGGAAAGAAAGCAGGGAGAAAAAAGCGATTGAAGATTCATGAAAGGGGATGGGGGGGGACATGCCCAGGTGGCAAAAAAATTTTTGAGATTTGGGGGGTTCACAAGAAAAGGAATCGGCCTTCCCCAAAATAATTTTTAAGGCAAATCAACCCCAACCATGATCCCAGGGAAAACCGGCTGAAGGCAAGCAGGAGTTCCGGAGTGAGTACCCCGATCGGACAGAAAAACGGACGAAAGGAAGACGTGAAAGAGAGAGTTCAAAAAAAAGGGAAATGGGAGGAAATGAAAAAGGAGAGCAGAAAACCCCGGATCAAAAGGGAAAGGGCAAGCGCACCCCCCAGAAAACCTGCAGAAGGGTCAGCCCCCGAACCCCAAAGGGAAAAGAAAATCCCAAAACCCAACCCTCCACACCATCCCTCGTTTCCACCCCCCGCACCCCGTTACGATTAGAACAGAAGTGAAGGGTTTGGTACACAAAAGCAAGGTTAACAATAAAAATGAGGAATGGAAGAAAAATCAATGAGAATCCCAGACATCATAGCATTACAAAACAAAACTCAGGGGGAAAAATAAAGTGCAATCTTCCCCCCAGGATACCAATCATGGGAAAAATAGAAGGGCAGGGGGGGGGGGTGGGGGTTTCTCTGTCGTAAAAAAAGATGGAAATTCGAGAAAAAGGAAGCATGATAGACGGGAGAAAGAGAAAATCATAGCAGGTACACTCGTCTGGGGAAAAAAGTGGTCATTGCAGGATGTTAATCCACCACAGAGTGCAGGAGGGCCAAAAAAGGAATATGAAAGAGCAACGAGCAAAGGGGGCACACTTGCTGAGGGGGAAGAAAAAGGTCATTCCAACGAGCAAAGTTGCTGGTTTGGGGGAATTTCAACCCCAGGGGGATGACTGGGAAAAACCCGGAGAAGGGGGTCCCGAAACATGGAGGCCAGGGGTTTGGACGTGGGGCTGGGAAAAACCCCATGCACCAAAATGTTAAGGACCCCTACCGGTGAGGGGGGGGGATGAACCACAAGATTGGACCTTGTGTTCACCCCGGGGGCTCGAATTGAGGGCATCAAAATGAAGTCCCCCGGAGCTGCGACCCCGTGGTTCTGTGCTTGAATACATGTAGAGCTGCAATTTGGAGAGAAAACAGGGGTTGAATGGGGAAAAACCTGACTTTAAAAGAGGGACTCTAGGGTTGAAGAACTTCCTGGGGAGGGCCAGTGGGACAGGAGAATGGGAGGAAAACCAGTAATGAAATGAGGAATGTAACAACAAAATGCAAGGGGGGTGGAAAAATTTTTCCCCAAGGGGCAACAGTAACAACGGGAAAACGGAAAGAGCCCCCGGTTTTCCCGACGGGGTTTAAAAGGGAAAACAAAGTGCAATAGAAATGGAAAAAGTACAGAAGCAGAGAACACACGAAAATAGGGAGACATCGCAGAGCCAGGAATGAGTATGCACAGGTAAGGAGGGGGGCCCGCGACGTATGAAATGACTAGACGGAATCAAAACGACCCGAAATGTTGTATAGCCAATCGGGGAAAAAAATCAAAGACCGGTGTAGTTATGGCAGAGGTGGAGAACTCAAAGAAAAGATCAGGAGGTATGTTGGGGCGAACAGGAGATTTTAAAGGGGTTTTTACAGTGAGAGGAAGGGCTGTGGGAAGACAGCAAGAAAAGGGGAAAATCAAGAGGGAATATACCAACAAGTTTGGATGACATCGAACAACGAGGAGGGGGGAAAAAGCTCTTAAGTGACCTGACACCCAAAGGCGATGGGGCCGGACACATTCCCCATGGGTCCTTAGAGAAGGGCAGAGTGCTGTGTGTGCCCCAAAAACCCCAATCTTCAACACATCCCCTTTAAACGGGGAACTACCTGGAAATGGAAGACAGCTAATGTTCCCCCAATTTAAAAAAAGGAAAAAAACGAGGCACTAAAAACAGACTGGTTCTGAATGTATTGTGTGCAAAGTATGGGAAGATTATCAGGGGGAGAGGGTTTGAAAACCTGGAAAGGAAAAAAGATTTAAAAAGAAAAACCCGCATGGGTTCATGGGAAGGCAAATCCTGTATCCAAAAAATCCTGGAGTTTTTATGACAAGGTAACAAAGTAAGACACGAGAGGAGGGGGGGGTAGTTTCGTTTTTTCCCAGACTGCAGGAAGGCCTTTTAACATTTCCCACAAGAATTATGCAGAAGCTGGGGATCGGCGCATGTAAAAGGGAGGGCATGAATGGATAAGGATCCTGACAGGGAGGTAGCAACGAGTCAGGGTACGTGAAGAGGTTCACAGTGGGCGCCTGTTCGAGCGGGGTCCCACGGGGTCATTTTTCTGGACCGTGCTATTTTTGATAAGGGAAACGACATGTGGAAGGAAAGACTCTGAAGGCCCCGTTCGCAGATGATTAAGTTGTGAAAAGAATTAAAATCGGACGGGGGATGGGGAAGGACTGCAAAGAGACTGGAAGGCGGGACATTTGGTCCAGAAAACGGGCTTCTCGAATTCAATCCAGCAAATAAAAAGTCAAAAGATTGGGGGGGGGCAAAGAAACCGCTTTATCAAGCCCCTCTCGCTCTATGCAGAGGTTTTTTTAAGAGGCGTTAATTTGGGGGACCATTGAAATTAGAAAAACAGACACACACAAACACACACTCAACCCCTCATCACACACACACACACACACAAAAAACACACAACACACACAACACACCCACACACACACACACACACACCAACCACACACCACACACCACACACACACACACACACACACACACACACACACCACACACACACACACAACCACACCACACACACACACACACAACACCACACACAACACACACAACACACAAAAACACACCCCACAACACCACAACCAAAAACACACACACACACACACAACACATACACAACCCCACAAAAACACACACACCCCACACACACACCACAACACACACACCCCACACACACACCCCACATTTTTACACCACCACAAACCCAAACACAGTTTCAAGGTGGATAGTGAAAAATTATTAAGTTGTTTTTTGTGTGACCAGTGATGTAACTCTAGTGTAACTGGGGGTACCTCTACTGGTGGGTGCCCGGGGTCAAAACCCCCGCCCCGGTCCATAACCAGGCCTCGCGGTGGATCAAGGCTTTA
>NC_069490.1:539281-572358 GCF_026875155.1 Cherax quadricarinatus | reverse complement strand
TAGTCGTACCTTTATAAAATTTCCATGCACCGTTTTCTGTTTTCCCGTTATGAACTTACAGTGCACGTTTTCTGTGTTTCCTTATGAAATTACCATGTACCGTTTTCGTGTTCCGTTATGAAATTCCCAGTGTTCCGTTTCTGGTGTTCCGTTATGAAAAATACCAGTGCACCGTTTTCTGTGTTCCGTTATGAACATTACCAGTGTACCTTTTTTCTGTGTTCCTTTTGAACATTACCAGTGCACCGTTTTCTGTGTTCCTTTAAATGAACATTGCCAGTGCACCGTTTTCTGTGTTCCGTTATGAACATTACCAGTGTACCTTTTTTCTGTGTTCCTTTTATGAACATTACCATTGTACCGTTTTCTGTGTTCCGTTATGAACATTACCAGTGTACGTTTTCTGTGTTCCGTTATGAACATTACCAGTGTACCGTTTTCTGTGTTCCGTTATGAAACATTCCCAGTGTACCGTTTTCTGTGTTCCGTTATGAACATTACCAGTGTACCGTTTTCTGTGTTCCGTTATGAACATTACCAGTGCACCGTTTTCTGTGTTCCGTATGAACATTACCAGTGCACCGTTTTCTGTGTTCCGTTATGAACATTACCAGTGTACCGTTTTCTGTGTTCCGTTATGAACATTACCAGTGTCCCGTTTTCTGTGTTCCGTTATGAACATTACCAGTGTACCGTTTTTCTGTGTTCCGTTATGAACATTACCATTTGTACCGTTTTCTGTGTTCCGTTATGAACATTACCAGTGCACCGTTTTCTGTGTTCCGTTATGAACATTACCAGTGCAACGTTTTCTGTGTTCCGTTATGAACATTACCAGTGTACCGTTTTCTGTGTTCCGTTATGAACATTACCAGTGCACCGTTTTCTGTGTTCCGTTATGAACATTACCAGTGTACCGTTTTCTGTGTTCCGTTATGAACATTACCAGTGCACCGTTTTCTGTGTTCCGTTATGAACATTACCAGTGCACCGTTTTCTGTGTTCCGTTATGAACATTACCAGTGCACCGTTTTTCTGTGTTCCGTTATGAACATTACCAGTGTACCGTTTTCTGTGTTCCGTTATGAACATTACCAGTGCACCGTTTTCTGTGTTCCGTTATGAACTTTACCAGTGTACCGTTTTCTGTGTTCCGTTATGAACATTACCAGTGCACCGTTTTCTGTGTTCCGTTATGAACATTACCAGTGCACCGTTTTCTGTGTTCCGTTATGAACATTACCAGTGCACCGTTTTCTGTGTTCCGTTATGAACATTACCAGTGCACCGTTTTCTGTGTTCCGTTATGAACATTACCAGTGCACCGTTTTCTGTGTTCCGTTATGAACATTACCAGTGTACCGTTTTCTGTGTTCCGTTATGAACATTACCAGTGCAACCGTTTTCTGTGTTCCGTTATGAACATTACCAGTTTTACCGTTTTCTGTGTTCCGTTATGAACATTACCAGTGCACCGTTTTCTGTGTTCCGTTATGAACATTGCCAGTGCACCGTTTTCTGTGTTCCGTTATGAACATTACCAGTGTACCGTTTTCTGTGTTCCGTTATGAACATTACCAGTGTACCGTTTTCTGTGTTCCGTTATGAACATTACCAGTGTACCGTTTTCTGTGTTCCGTTATGAAACATTACCAGTGTACCGTTTTCTGTGTTCCGTTATGAACATTACCAGTGTACCGTTTTCTGTGTTCCGTTATGAACATTACCAGTGTACCGTTTTCTGTGTTCCGTTATGAACATTACCAGTGCACCGTTTTCTGTGTTCCGTTATGAACATTACCAGTGTACCGTTTTCTGTGTTCCGTTATGAACATTACCAGTGCACCGTTTTCTGTGTTCCGTTATGAACATTACCAGTGTACCGTTTCTGTGTTCCGTTATGAACATTACCAGTGCACCGTTTTCTATGTTCCGTTATGAACATTACCAGTGCACCGTTTTCTGTGTTCCGTTATGAACATTACCAGTGCACCGTTTTCTGTGTTCCGTTATGAACATTACCAGTGCACCGTTTTCTATGTTCCGTTATGAACATTACCAGTGTACCGTTTTCTATATGCCTTCATATACATTTCTACTGTATCGTTTTCTACGTTCCGTTATAAACACTACCAGTGTACCTTTTTTTGACAACAGTGAGTGTCATGTCAACAGGAGGGGAACAGAGGGGAAACAAACAGTGACTAAGACACTACGGTGAGTGTCAAGTCAACAGGAGGTGTTTGTTTTTCCCATTATGGTATTGACAGAGACCAAGACTGAGGGGAAGGGAGGGGACACCTGTCACCCCTTGTCCCCTCACCCACTTCTCCCCTCACCAACTTCTTCCCTCACCCTCTTCTCCCCTCACTTCCCTACACCCCTTCTTCCCTCACACTTTTCGTAGACATACACCTTTCAGTGTATATACACGGAGATATATACACCTCTCATTGTATATACACTGAGATATATACACTTCTCAGTGTATATATACTGGGACATACACTTCTCAGTGTATATACACTGAGACATACACGTCTCAGTGTATATACACGGAGAGACATACACTTCACAGTGTATATACACTGAGAGACATACATTTCTCAGTGTATATACACTGAGAGACATACACGTCTCAGTGTATATACACTGAGAGACATACACTTCACAGTGTATATACACTGAGAGACATACATTTCTCAGTGTATATACACAGAGAGACATACACTTCTCAGTGTATATACACGGAGAGACATACATTTCTCAGTGTATATACACTTAGAGACATACACGTCTCAGTGTATATACTCTGAGAGACATACATTTCTCAGTGTATATACACTGAGAGACATACATTTCTCAGTGTATATACACAGAGAGACATACACTTCTCAGTGTATATACACGGAGAGACATACATTTCTCAGTGTATATACACTGAGAGACATACACTTCTCAGTGTATATACACGGAGAGACATACACTTCACAGTGTATATACACTGAGAGACATACACTTCTCATTGTATATACTCTGAGAGACATACACCTTATCTGTCTCTCAGGGATACTTATTCAGTTCTCGTCTTTATTAATAACGTTCTAAGAGGCTATATTCCTCTGTCTCTCCCCTTGTTTGAAGGGTCATTCTCCCTCATTTAAAGGGAGGGAGTCCCTTTACTCTCTCTACCCCTAAATTTAAGGGATCTAAGGGAGATTCTTGCCTCCATTCTCTCACATTCTTCTTGTCAGTGTATGTGTAGAGTTAATAATGTCAGATATAACCTCTCCCACGCTGCTCCTCTGACTTTCTCCTCACCATCCTTTGTAACTCCCACACTCTCTCATCCCTCTCTCTCTCTCTCTCTCTCTCTCTCTCTCTCTCTCTCTCTCTCCTCTCTCTCTCTCTCTCTCTCTCTCTTCTCTCTCTCTCTCTCCTCTCCCCTCTCTCTTCTCTCTCTCTTCCCCTCCCCACCAGCCCATCTAGTGATTGAACCATCATTACTTCCCTCCCATACTTCTCTCCCACTGCTCCTCTCCCCTCCCCTCACTGCTCGCCCCCTCCTCTCCTACCCTATTCTCCCCTCCTCTCCCTTCATTACTCGCCCCTGCACTCACTCATTTCTCTCAATTCTCTTCTCATTTCCCTCAATTCTCTCAATTCCCTCAATTCCCGGCGCTTTCGACCGGGTGTGGCACCAGGGCCTCTTAGCAAAACTTCAAGCACTGGGAATTGCAAGCTCTACACTATGTCTCCTCAGTGATTACCTTCATGGTAGATCTCTAAGTGTAGTTCTCAATGGAACGGAATCAGCAAGACATCCTATTGGGGCAAGTGTTCCACAAAGAAGCGTGCTGGGTCCATTGTTATGGAATGTCTACTTCAACGACCTTCTTCATCTCATCCCAGAATCACATGCATATGCAGACGACTGTACACTGACATTCACTTATCCAAGAGAAGAAATGCCAGCTGCTCTAAGCTACATCAATCACCAGCTGAGAGCTATATCAGCTTGGGGAAATTATGGCAAGTAACATTTGCACCTGAGAAAACGCAAATGATGATCGTCTCTAGGCACCATGATGGTAATGCTGGTGCAGTAGTAAGGATGAATGGGAGGGTGTTGGCACCTGGAGAAGAAGTTGATATCCTTGGGGTGAAATTTGACTCCAAACTAACCATGAAGAACCATGTTGTAAATCTTACAAACAAGGCAGCCAGGAAGCTTACAGCACTTCGCCGTATCTCGCATCTGCTTGACAGTAGGGGTTGCAAGATCCTGTACGAGGCACAAGTACGCTCACACCTTGAGTATGCTCCACTTTCTTGGTTTGCCTGCCCCCCCTCTCATCTGCGACTACTTGACAGAGTAGAGAACAGAGCAAGACGTCTCATCTCTTGCCTGGACCCATCCTGGATAGATCTGTCATTTCAGCAGAGCCTTCAACATAGGAGGGATGTGGGTGGCCTTACTGTTATGTACAAGGCCAATATTGTCAAAGTACCACACTTGGATCCACTTCGAGGACAGCGTGAAACAAGCTTTTATGCCACAAGACGGGCAGAAAGCAGCAACTTCACTCTGGCTGTACCCTTCTCCAGAACATCACTCCATCTGAGATCATATATACCCAGGATGACTCGAGTATGGAACACATTCGTACAGCATAATGATGTCAACGAGATAAAGTCAGTTGATCACATGAAAATGCTGGCCCACAGATGGCTCCATCTTCATCCTGTTCCCTACTTGTATGTCTCATAACAATGAAAATGCTTTCAAATGAGCTGATGTAGGTAACAGCTCTAAGCTTGCCAATAAAGTTAGGAATCCTTAACCTGTAAATAGCTTGTCAATAAAGCTGGGGAAATCCTTAACCTTGTCAAACCCTGTGTAAATATATTATATATATATATATATATAAAATATATATATATATATTATATATATAATATATATATAAATATATATATATATATATATATATATATTATATATATATATATATATATTATATATATATATATAATATTTTATATAATATATATATATAGAGAGAAAAGAGAGAGAGAGAGAGAGAGAGAGAGAGAGTATTTGTTGAAGCAAAGAATGATGGATATTGGAGAAAGTAAGATCCTAAAGGAACAAGAAAATTATAAAAGGCCAGGAGGTGTCTAGAGCAAATGATCACCCTCAAAACACATAAGTGAACAATACTTAGTTATGAGGAACCTTTCGTTGCGTATGTAGATTTAGAAAAGGCTTACGATAGGGTGAATAGGGGAGCAATGTGACAGATGTTACAATTGTGGGAAAAAGGTGGTAGGTTACGGAAAGCAGTGAAGAGCTTTTGTGAGGATAGTGAGGCTCAGGTTAGAGTGTGTAGGATAGGGGAGGATAGTTTTCCATTAAAACTTGGCCTTAGACAGGCATGTATAGTGTCATCACGGTTGTTTAACGTAGATATAGATAGGGACGTGAAGGTAGTTGACGCTAAAGTGCTGGGGAGAAGTGTGGCACTAAAAGATTTGGAATTCGGTACAACTTAATAGTGTACGTTTTTGAAACAAGAGAGACAAGTTGTAGATTGTTATCAGGTGGGTGTCTTAATTAAGCTCTATACTGAGCGAAACGTTTTCCTCAGTAAAAAACAGTCGTTCTGCTATGTCCATTTTATCTGGAGTGTGGGAGTTGCCACAGTTGCTGTTTGCTGATGACTCAGTATTTTGTGAGGTTGAGACGTGACGCTGCGCAAGTTGCTTGGTGAGTCTTTAAGGTTATGTGAGACAGCGAAGCAGATACAGCTACGTGAGGTGATAAATGATGGTGTGAGGTGACAAGTGGGGGAAAAAACACACACACCTACACAAAATTACTCGTAGTACTGCAAGATTTTGTAAGCCAGGACTGGACGCCGTCAAGATATTCGCCAAACACAAGGCAGACTGTTATCCAGGGTTGGACCCCATCAAGATATATACCAAACACACGCCAGACTGTCAGCCAGGGTTGGACCCCATCAAGATATATACCAAACACACACCAGACTGTCAGCCAGGGTTGGACCCCATCAAGATATATACCAAACACACGCCAGACTGTCAGCCAGGTTGGACCCCATCAAGATATATACCAAACACACGCCAGACTGTCAGCCAGGGTTGGACCCCATCAAGATATATACCAAACACACACCAGACTGTCAGCCAGGGTTGGACCCCATCAAGATATATACCAAACACACGCCAGACTGTCAGCCAGGGTTGGACCCCATTAAGGTATATACCAAACACACGCCAGACTGTCAGCCAGGGTTGGACCCCATCAAGGTATATACGAAACACACGCCAGACTGTCAGCCAGGGCTGGACCCCATCAAGATATACACGAAAACACACACCAGACTGTCAGCCAGGGCTGGACGCCATCAAGATATACACGAAAACACACACCAGACTGTCAGCCAGGGTTGGACCCCATCAAGATATACACCAAACACACAACATACACCGCCTCATACAACAAACAAGCACTCAGAGGTCAGCCTCGTCAGAGGCTGAGGCAAGAGGTGCCGTCAGGGAGGTCAGGCAAGAAGATCAAGGATGGTACATATGCTTAAGGTGAACATGATGAGAGTGAACGTACGCAGGTACCTGGGAGAATGTCTCTCAGCAAATGGATCAAAGAACTCTAAGGTAGAGAAAATAGGGAAAGAAAGTAGAAGGAGAATTGAAGAATGTTGAGAAAGAATATGCAACACATGTTAGAAAGAATATGCAACATGTTAGAAAGAATATGCAACACATGTTAGTAGAAAGAATATGCAACACATGTTAGTGGAAAGATTATGCAACACATGTTAGTGGAAAGAATATGCAACACATGTTAGTGGAAAGAATATGCAACACATGTTAGAAAGAATATGCAACATGTTAGAAAGAATATGCAACACATGTTAGTAGAAAGAATATGCAACACATGTTAGTAGAAAGAATATGCAACACATGTTAGTGGAAAGAATATGCAACACATGTTAGAAAGAATATGCAACACATGTTAGAAAGAATATGCAACACATGTTAGTGGAAAGAATATGCAACACATGTTAGAAAGAATATGCAACACATGTTTGTGAAACATTGAAGGTTCAAACATATGAACCACCTAACCTGACGTGAAGGTTCAAGGCTGTGAACCCCAGCAAGGCCAAGTAGAGCTCCTGCCAGAGTACAGTCATGCCAAAACATTTTTGTATGGGTGTGAGGAGTGGTCTTTAAACGTTGCAGGAGGAACGGGGCAGCAGACAGAAAGCAGGTAATATTTCTAGTTTAAGATCACTATATGGTAAGAAATTATACACACACACACACACACACACACGCACACATACACACACACACACACACACACACGACACACACACCACACACACACACACACACACACACACACACACACACACACACACACAACACACACACACACACACACACTCACACATACGGGTAGGTGGGTGTGTAGGAGGAGGAGGAGGAAAGAATTAGTAGAGGGGAGCAAGGAAGAGGGTAAAATTAAAAAGAAGAGAATGGGAGAGGTGGGAGGGGAAGGAGAACAGGACGAGGTAGAGTGGGAAATATAAGGAAAGAGGAAGAAAGAAGAGAGATTAGGGAGGAGAAGAAAAGAAGTGAGGATGAAGAGAGGAAGAGGTGGGGGAATAGAGGAAGAGGAGGAGAAGAGAGGAAGAGGAGGAGAAGAGAGGAAGAGGAGGGGGAAGAGAGGAAGAGGAGGAAGAAGAGAGGAAGAGGAGGGGGGAAGAGAGGAAGAGGAGGAAGGGGGAGAGATCCGTGGGAGGATGGGAAGGAGAGAGGAATGAGATCAATACACAACAAGGGGAAATATAGCGCTTTCCCCTCCTTCCCTCTCTCTCCCTTCCTTCCTTTCCCCTTCCTTTCTCTCCCCTTCCTTCCTCTCCCCTTCCTTCCTCTCCCCTTCCCTCCCCTCCCTTCCTATCCCCTCTCTTCCTTCCTCTCCCCAATCTCCCTTCCCTCTCCCTTCTCTCCCCTCTCCCTTCCTCTTTCTCTCTCCGTCACTACTTCCTCCTTCTTCTTCGTTACCTCTCTCTTCCTCTTCCATCCTTCTGTCTCCCTTCATATTATCTCTTCTCGTTTTTTACACGGGATTAGGTTAAGGTTGCTAACTTGACTCACCAGCTAAGACTTGTTACCTACATCACCTCATTGGAAGTCTTTAATTCTTATAAACATACAGATAGGGAAAAGGGTGAAGTTGGAGCCATCTGTGGGCCACCTGTGGGCCAGAAGATGACGTTGGAGCCATTTGTGGGCCAGAGATTTCATTTGATCAAGTGACTTCATTACGTTGATGTCATTATATTGTACGAACATGTTCCAGACTTGAGTCATCCTGGGAAAAAAAATGATGTCAGATGAAATGATGTTCTAGAGAAGATTACAGTCGGAGTGAAGTTGCTGCTGGCTGCCCGTCTTGTGGTGTAGAAGCTCACTTCTCGCTGTCCTCGGAGTGGAGCCAAGTGACATAACAGTGTCCATAATAGTGTAGCCACCCACATCCCTCCTGTGTTGAAGGCTCTGCTGAAATGACAGATCTATCCAGGATGGGTCCAGGCGAGAGATGAGTCGTCTTGTTCTTATATCAAGAAGACGCAGACGAGACGGGGGGCAGGCAGCCCCCAAAGATGGGCATACTCATGGCTTTGGAGTACCTTTCTCTTTCTTCTTAATATTTTTAGTTCGAAATTTACGAAATTAAAAATTTTTTAGCTAATTTTAAATTTTCTTTCCCCTAATTTAAAATTTCTAGTTGCTAGTGTAACCCTCCCCCCCACAACTTCCCCCCAAAACCCCGTCAACCCCCTCCCCCATCAATTTTCCCCCCTCCCTGCAGCCCCCCTCCCCCCTTAAACTTTCCACCCCCCTCCTGTAACCTCCCCCCCCATATTTTTCAAAACCCCCCGCAGCCCTCCCCCCCCCCTTTAATTAAAACCCCCCCTTGAAACCCTCCCCCAAAAAACCCCCCACCCCCCCCTTCCCCCCTCCCCCCCCCATCAACCTTCCACCCCCCCCTGAAAAACCCCCCCTCCCCCTAACCTTCCCCCACCTCCTGTCAGCCCCCCCCCCCCACAACTTCCACCCACCCCCTTCAACCCTCCCTTTTCCATCAACCTTCCCACCCACCCCCTGTAACCCCCTCCCTCTCCCATCACCTTCCACCCACCTCCTTCAACCTCCCTTCCCTAAACCCTTCCACCCCCCCCGTCAACCCTCCCCCCCCATCAAACCTTTCCCAACCCCACCCCCCTTCAGCCCCCCCCCCCATAAACTTCCACCCACCTCCTGCAGCCCTCCCTTCCCCCATAAAACCTTTCCACCAACCCCTGTCAGCCCCCCCTCTCCAAAAAACCTCCACCCACTCCTGTCAACCCTCCCTCCCCATAAAACCTTCCCACCCCCTCCTGTCACCCCCCCTTCCCCTAAACCCCTTCCACCCACCCCCTGTCACCCCTCCTCTCCCATCAACCTTCCACCCCCCTCCTGTAACCCTCCTCCCCCTAAAACCTTCCACCCCCCTCCTTCAACCCTCCCCCCCCAACAACCTTCCCCCCACTCCTGTCGCCCTCCCCCCCCTTCAACCTTCCCCCCCCTCCTTTAGCCCCCCTTTTCCATAAACCTTTTCCAAACCCCCCCCTGCAACCCTCCCTCTCCTCAAAACTTCCCCCACCCCCCCTGTCACCCTCCCCCCCCCACAACCTTCCCAACCCACCTCCTGTAAACCCCTCCCTCTCCCAAAAACCTTCCACCCCCCTCCTTCAACCCTCCTCTTCCCTCAACCTTAACCCCCTCCTTCACCCCCCCCTCTCCCAAAACCTTCCCACCCCCCCTGTCAACCCCCTTCCCATAAAACCTTCCACCCACCTCCTTCAACCCCCTCCCCCCTCAACTTCCACCCCCCCTCCGAAACCCTCCCCCCCCCCATAAACCCTTCCACCACTCCTGAAAACCCCCCCTCTCCCATCAACCTTTCCCCCACCTCCTGTAAAACCCTCCCTCCCCCATCAACCTTCCCCCCACCTCGTCAACCCCCCTCCCCCATAACCTTCCACCCACCCCCTTCCCCCCTCCCCCCCCTCAACCTTCCACCCCCTCTGTAACCCCCCTCCCCAAAACCCTTCCACCCACCCCCTGTCAACCCTCCCCCCCCATCACCTTCCACCCACCTCCTGTAACCCCTCCCTCCCCCTTAAACCTTTCCCACCCACCTCCTGAAACCCCCCCCCCTTCCTTCAACCTTCCCCCCCCCACCCCCTGTCAACCCCCCCTCCCCCATCCCTTCCACCCACCCCGTAAACCCTCCCCCCCATCAACCTTTCCCACCCCCCTCCTGTAAACCCCCCTCCCCCATAAACCTTTCCCACCCCCCCCCCCTGTAACCCTCCCCCCCCCAAAACCTTCCACCACCCCCTGTCAACCCTCCCTCCCCCCATCAACCTCCCCCACCTCCTGTAACCCTCCCTCCCCCCTTAAACCCTTCCACCCCCCCCTGTCAACCCTCCCCTTCCCCCTCAACCCCCAACCTCCTGTCAACCCTCCTCCCCCATAAACCTTCCACCCACCACGTCAACCCTCCCTCTCCCATAAACCCCTTCCACCCCCCTCCGGGTAAACCCCTTCCCTCCCCATCCCCCTTCACCCACCCCCCTGTCGCCCCCCTCTCCAAAAACCTTCCCCCCCCCCGTCAACCCTCCCCTCCCATAACTTCCACCCACCCCCTTAAACCCCTCCCCCCCCCTAAACCCTTTCCCCCCCACCCCCTGCAGCCCTCCCTCCCCCATAACCTTCCACCCACCCCTGTCGCCCCCCCTTCCCATAAAACCTTCCACCCACCTCCGTAAAAACCTCCCTCCCCCATAAACCTTCCCCCCACTCCTGTCAACCCTCCCCCCCATAAACTTCCACCCATCCGTCAACCCCCCCCCCCCATAACCTTCCCCCCCCCCTGTAAACCCTCCCTCCCCATCAACCTCCCCCCCTTTGCAACCCCCCCTCCCCCTAAACCCTTTCCCCAAACCCACCTCCTTCAACCTCCCTCCCATAACCCCTTCACCACCCCCTTTCCCCCCTCCCTCCCCCATCAACCTTCACCCACCTCCTGCAACCCTCCCTCCCCCATAAAACCTTCCACCCACCCCCTGTCACCCTCCCTCCCCCATCAACCTTCCCCCCACCCTTAAAACCCTCCCCCCCCCCAAACCCCCCCCCCCCAAAATCCTGTAAAACCCCCCCTCCCCCCTAAACCCTTTTCCCCCCACCTCCTGTCAACCCTCCCTCCCCCATAAACTTCCACCCCCCTCTGTCCCCCCTCCCCCATAACCTTCCACCCCCCTCCGTCAACCCCCCCTTCCCATCAACTTCCACCCCCTCCTGTCAACCCTCCCCCCCCATCAACCTTCCCCCCCCTCGTAAACCCTCCCCCCCCATAAACCTTCCACCCCACCCCCTGTCAACCCTCCTCTCCCATCAACCTTCCACCCCCCCCTGCCCCCCCCTCCCCCATAAACCCTTCCACCCCCTCCTGTCAACCCTCCTCCTCCACAACCTTCCCCCCACCTCCTGTAAACCCCTCCCTCCCCCATCACCTTCCACCCCCCTGTCAACCTCCCTCCCCATTAACCTTCCACCCCTTTTGCCCCAAACCCCCCCCCCCCCTCAACCTTCCACCCCCTCCTGTCAACCCCCCCTCCCCCAAAATTTTCCAACCCACCTCCTGTCAACCCCCCCTCCCCATAAACCTTTCCCCACCCCCCTCCTGAAAAACCCCCTCCCCCCTTTAAGTTTCCACCCCCCTCTGTAAACCCCCTCCCCCTCAACCTTCCACCCCCTCCTGTCACCCTCCCTCCCCTCCCCCTTTCCCCCCCTCCTGTCAACCCTCCTCCCTCCAATAAAACCTTCCACCCCCCCTTAAAACCCTCCCCCCCTCAACCTTCCCCCACCTCCTGTCAAAACCTCCCCCTCCTCACACTACACTCTTCCCCCACGTCAGTCCCAACCCACTCTCCCACCCCCCTCAGTCCCACACCCACGCAGTCCCACACCTTCAACCCACACCCACGTCACCCCCAAACCCCACGCAGTCCCCACTCACTCAGTCCCACCCCCACGTCGCCCCACACCCCCGTCATTCCCACACCCCCCAGCGGCCCAAACCCTGTCAATCCCACACCCCGCATCCACACCCCGTCCCCCAAACCCCCACGTCAGTCCCCAACCCACTCAGTCCCACACCACGTCATTCCCCACCCCCACCAGCCCACACCCCGTAAACCACCCAGTCGCCCCACCCCTACTCAATCCCACCCCCACGTCAGTCCCAACCCCGCTTCCCCACCCACGTCATCCCAACCCCCCAGCCCCCCACTCACGCCATCCCACACCCATCAGCCCAAACCCACGTCAGTCCCACACCCACGTCTCCCACACCCATGTCAACCCCAAACCCACTAGTCCCACACCCACGTCAGCCCAACCCACGTCGTCCCACCCCCAAATCAGCCCACACCCCCTCTTCCCAAACCCCACTCTCCCCCCCCCCACGTCATCCCACACCCACCAGTCCCACACTAGTCAATCCAACACCCACTCATCCACACCCACGTCTCCCACACCCACGTCATCCACACCTAGTCAATCCCACACCCACGTCGTCCCACCCCGTCATCCCACACCCCGTCAGTCCCCCCCATGTAACCCACCCACGCAGTCCCCCCCCACTTCAATCCCCCCCCACTCAGTCCCACCCCACGTCAGCCCACACCCCACATTATCCCCACCCGCCTCCCAACCCACGTCAACCCCACCCCCACGTCAATCCCACACCCACGTCAACCCCATTCCACATCAGTCCCACACCCCTCTCCCACCCACCAATCCCCACCCACGTCGTCCCACCCCCTCACCCCAACCCACCCCACCCAATCCCACCCCCCCCCAAATCCCACACCACGTCAACCCCCACCCACGTCATCCCACCCCCAAACCGTCCCCACCCCGTAAATCCCACACCCACTTAAATCCACACCCACGTCAATCCCACTCCCCATCATCCCACTCCCACATCAACCACACCCACTCAATCCCCCCCACTCAGTCCCCCCCACTCAATCCCACCCCCCGTCATTCCCACCCCACAGCCCCACTCCCAATAAATCCCACCCCAAAATCCCACTCCCACTTCAATCCCACACCCACGTAAATCCCACTCCCACTCAGTCCCACCCCACATCAACCCCAAAAACCCCCCACTCAATCCCACCCCCACTTTCAGTCCCACCCCCACCCAATCCCACCCCCACGTCAATCCACTCCCACATCAGTCCCTCCCCTAAAACCCCAAATCCCACATCAACCCCACCCCTACGTAAACCCCCACCCCCACACAGCCCCACACCCACGTAATCCCCCACCCACTCAATCCCCCCCCACGTCAATCCCCACCCACTCAGTCCCACCCCACATCAGCCCCACACCCACGCCAACCCCACCCCCAGAAATCCCACCCCAGTCATCCCCACCCAGCAATCCACCCCACATCAGTCCCACCCCACCAACCCCCACCCCGTCAATCCCAAAACCCAAAATCTCCCACCCCACCGCCCCACACCCACCCCAATCCCCCCCCCCACGTCAACCCCCACACCCTCAATCCCACACCCACTCAACCCCACTCCCACACAGTCCCACACCCCCCAAAATCCCCACCCACGTCAACCCACCCAAAATCGTCC
The DNA here is from genome assembly GCF_026875155.1 of Cherax quadricarinatus. NCBI lineage: Eukaryota > Metazoa > Arthropoda > Malacostraca > Decapoda > Parastacidae > Cherax > Cherax quadricarinatus. The sequence continues at coordinate 558,532 of NC_069490.1, read as the reverse complement.
CCCCCCACATCAATCCCACACCCCCCGAATCCCCTCCCAATCTCCCACACCCTCAACCCCAAAACCCCACTCAATCCCCTCCCCATCATCCCACTCCCACATCAATCCACTCCCACATCGTCCCACCCCCACATCAGCCCACACCCACTCATCCACTCCCACTTCCCCTCCCAATCGTCCCACACCCACGCAACCCACACCCACGTCAACCCCACTCCCAATCACCCCCACTCCCACATCAATCCCACTCCCATCACTCCCCCCCACGTCAATCCCACACCCACGTCAATCCCCTTCCCACATCATCCCATCCCACATCAGCCCCCAACCCACGTAAATCCCACCCCCACGTCAATCCAGTCCCACTCCCACTAGTCCCCACCCACGTCAGTCCCCACCCACGTCAACCACTCCCACATCAGTCCCACCCCAAATCAATCCCACCCCACTCATTCCCACACCCACTAAACCCAACCCCTCTCCCAAATCCCCACATCAGTCCCACTCCAACATCATCCCCACCCCCCAGTAAACCCCACCCCCGCAATCCCACACCCACGTCAATCCCACCCCCACCAGTCCCACTCCACTCAGTCCCCACCCACTCAATCCCCACCACGTCAATCCCCTCCCCACCCATCCCACCCCCATCATTCCCACCCCACGTCAATCCCAACCCCACGAAACCCCACTCCCACATCACCCCAACTCCCACACAACCCCCCTCCCCAAAAGTCCCACTCCCACATCAGCCCCAAACCCCCACGTAAAATTCCCACTCCCACATCAGCCCCATCCCCTTCAGCCCCAACCCCACTCATCCCCCACGCAATCCCCCCCACATCAGTCCACTCCCCCATCACCCCCCCACATCCCACTCCCCATCAACCCCACCCCCATCAGCCCCAACCCACTATCCCCCCCACGTCAACCCACACCCCTCATCCCACCCCAATCTTCCCATCCCCATAAATCCCACCCCCAAAATCGTCCCACCCCCACATCAATCCCCACTCCCAAATAGTCCCACACCCACGAATCCACCCCCACGCAATCCCACACCCACGGCAACCACCCCCACATCACCCCCACCCCCACATCGTCCCACCCCCAGTCAATCCCCCCCCACGTCAATCCCACCCCAAATCCCCCCTCCAAATCCCCACTCCCACCCCCCCCGTCCCACTCCCACATCAATCCCATCCCACACATCCCACACCCCGTAAACCCCCAAACCCCACGAAAACCCAAACCCCCACGTCAACCCCCCACTCCCACACATCCCCCTCCACATAAACCCCACCCCACATTCCCCACCCCCCAATCCCACTCCCACATAGTCCCACCCCCCACGCAATCCCACACCCCGTCAACCCACACCCACGTAAATTTCCCCCCTCCCACATCGTCCCCCTCCCACATAAATCCCACTCCCACATCGTCCCTCCCACATAAATCCCACCCCACATCACCCCCACCCCCCACTCATCCCAAACCCCCACGTCAACCCACACCCAGTCAATCCCCTCCCACTCAGCCCACCCCCACAAAATCCCACCCCACATCAGTCCCACCCCCAACTAAATCCACCCCCCACATCAGTCCCACCCCCCAATAATCCCTCCCCATCAACCCCACACCCCCGTCCCCCCACACCCACGTCAGTCCCACCCCACTCTCCCCCCCACTCAATCCCACCCCACATCAATCCCCTCCACATCACCACCCCATCAACCCCCACTCCCAACTCCCACACCCACTATCCCATCCCATCAACCCCACCCCCTCAAACCCACCCCACATGCCCCAACCCGCAACCCCAACCCCACATCATCCCACACAAAACTTTATTGTTTTCCACTGTCTGTTCCTCCCTGAAGGGTTACTTCTGGTCAGGGGGAGAACGTGCCCGTGGCCTCTGCTGGGCCCCCCGGCTCCCCCCATTTCTGCCCGGCCTAAAGTTAACTACACCCTCTCTAGAAAGGGGGGCATCCCCCCTACTCCTTCCCCATTTCTCATTTTTCTCATTCTTTAAGAAAAAACTCTCTCATCATTCTTTCTTTTTTTCTCCCCCATTCTAAATAAAATTTATATATTATATTAAAAAATTATATATATATATATATATATATATTATATATATATATATATTATATATTTTATATATATTTTTTTTTTTTTTTTTTTTTTTTTTTTTTCAACAAGTCGGTCGCCCCCACCGAGGCAGGGTGCCCCACCGGGGCGGGGTGACCCACCGGGCAGGGGACCCCCGGGGCAGGGTAAACCCCCCGGGGGGGCAGGGTGACCCCCCGGGCAGGGTGCCCCACCGGGCGGGTGACCCCCCGGCAGGGTACCCACCGAGGGGGGTCCCCACCGGGGCGGGGTGACCCACCGGGGGGGGTGACCCACCCGAGGCGGGGTGACCCACCGGGGGGGGGTGACCCACCGACGGGGTCCCCCACCGGGGGCAGGGGGGCCCCCGGGGGCGGGTGACCCACCGAGGCAGGGTGACCCCCCGAGGCGGGGTGACCCCCCGGGCGGGGGTGCCCCCCCCGAGGAGGGTTTGACCCCCAGCGGGGTGCCCCCAAGGGGGCAGGGGACCCACCCGAGGGGGGGTGACCCCCCGAGGCGGGGTCCCCCCACCGAGCGGGGTAACCCCCGAGGCGGGGTACCCCCCCGAGCAGGGTGACCCACCGGGGCAGGGTGCCCCACCGAGGAGGGACCCACCGGGGCGGGTACCCCCCGGGGCGGGTGACCCACCGAGGCGGGGTGACCCACCGGCGGGGACCTACCGGGCAGGGTGCCCCACCGGGGCGGGGGTACCACCGGGCGGGGCCCACCGAGGCGGGTACCCCCCGGGGGGACCCCCAGGGTGAGTAAGAACTAACACACTTGAGTAAGTCTAACACTCTTGAGTAAAAGTTCTGACACTCTTGAGTAAGTTCTCTGACACTCTTAGTAAGTTCTATTACACACTTGAGTATGTCTAACACCTTGAGTAAGTTCTGACACTCATTGAAGTAAGTTCTAACAAACTTGATATAAGTTTCTGACACTCTTGAGTAAGTTCTAACACACTAATAAGTTCTAACCCTCTTGAGTAAGTACAGACATTCTTGAGTAAGTTCGACTCTCTTGAGTAAGTTCTAACACTCTTTAGTAAGTATCTAACAACTTGGATATTTCTGACACTTCATGGAAAAGTACTAAAAACTCTTAGAGTAAATTCATACAGACACTTGAAGTAATTCAAACACTCTTGAGTAAGTTCTCACACTCTTGAGTTAGTTCTGACACTTGAGTAAGTTCTAACGACTCTTGAGTAAGTTCTAAAACACTCTTGAGATAGTTCTAACCAATCTTGAATAAGTTCTAACACTCTTGAGTAAGTACTGACACTCTTGAGTAATTTCTAACCCTCTTGATTAATTTCAGACACTCTTTAGTAAGTTCTGACACATGAGTAATTCTAACACTCTTGAGTAAGTTCTGACACTTGAGTAGTACTAACACTCTTAAGTAAAGTTCTGACACTTGATTAAGTTCTGACACTCTTGAGTAAGTATCTGACACTTGAGGATAAGTTCTGACACTCTTGAGTAAGTTCTAACACTCTTGAGAAATTTCAAGCACCTTTGAGTAAGTTCAAACAACTCTTGAGAAAGTTCTAACACTCCTTGAGTAAGTTTCTGACACTCTTGAGTAAGTTCTAAACACTCTTGAGTAAGTTTCTAAAACACACTTGAGTAAGTTCTAACAATCATGAGTAAGTTTCTAACACTCTTGATAAGTTCTAACACTCTTGATAAGTACTGACACTCCATGAGTAAAGTTCTGACACTCTTGAGTAAGTCAAACCATCTTGAGTAAGTTCTACACATCTGAGTAAGTTCTAACAAATCATGAGTAATACTAAAACTCTTGTAGTAAGTTCAAACACTCATGAGTAAGTCTACACTCTTGAAGTAAGTACTGACACTCTTGAGTAAGTTTCTTACACACTTGATTAAGTTCTAACACTCTTGAGAAAGTTCTAACAATCATTGAGTAATTCTAACACTCTTGAGTAAGTTCTAACAATCTTGAGTAATTCTAAACACACTTTGAGTTATGTCAAACACTCCATGATAAGTTCTGACACTCTTGAGTAAGATCAAAACACTCATGAGTAAAGTACTAACACTCTTCAGTAATTCTAACACACTTGAGTAAGTTCTAACACACTTGATAAGATTCTAACACTCTTGAGTAAGTTCTAACTCTCTTAGTAAGTTTCTAACATTCCTTGAGTAAGTTCTAACATCTTGAGTAAGTCTAACACTCTTGAGTAATTTCTGCCACTCTTGAGTAAGTTCTAACCTCTTGAGTAAGTTCATCTGACACTCATGAGTAAGTTCTAACCATCTGAGCAATCCCCTCGCCCACAAAACCTCCTTTACCCCTCTTTCCAACCTTTCGAGGACGACCCCTACCCCTCCTTCCTTCCCCTATAGATTAATATGCTTACCATGTCATTCTACTTTGATCCATTCTCTCTAAATTACCAAACTCACCTCAACAACCCCTCTCTGCCCTCAGACTAATGCTATTATTAACTCCACACCTTCTCCTAAATCCACACCCCGAATTTTCTGCATAATATTTACAACCACACATTGCCCTTAGACAGGACATCACCACTAGCCTCCAACCGCCTTCCTCGCTGCAGCATTCACAAACCCAAGCTTCACACCCATATAAGAGTGTTGGTACTACTATAACCTTTCATACATTCTCCTTCTTTGCCTCCATAGATAACGTTTTTTGACGTCCACATATACATCAAACGCACCACACACCTTTTTCCCTCTCAATTCTATGATTAACCTCACCTTACATAAATCCATCCGCCGACACGCCAACTCCCAAGTATCTGAAAACATTCAACTCTTCCATACTCACCCTCCCATTTGATAACCAGTTTTTTCTTTAACTAAATCATTTCATACTCTCATCACCTACTCTTATCTATGTTCACTTTTCAACTTTCTAACCTTACAACACATTCACAAACTCATCCACTAACCTTTGCAATTTATCTTTAGAATCTCCCATAAGCACAGTATCATCAGCAAAAGAACTGTGTCAATTCCATTTTGTCTTTGATGATCCCCATAATTTAATCCCCCCTCTCTCTCGTCCCGAACACCCTAGCATATACTCTTTTACAACCCATTATAAATATATTAAACTACCATGTTGACATTAACATCATCCCTGACTAAAGACCTACTTTTAAACCGGAAGTAGTCTCCCTCTCTTCTACAACACCCAACCTGAGCCGCACTATCCTCATAAAACTCTTTACAGCATTAACTAACTAACCACCTATTCCATATACTTGCAACATCTGCCACATTGCTCCCCCTAACCACTCTAACATAAGCCCTTTCTAAATCCATAAATGCAATAAAAACGTCCCTACCTTTATCTAAATCTTTTCACATATTTGCTTCAATTAAACACTTGATCTACTACACATCCCCTACCCACTCTGAATCCTCCTTGCTCATCCGCACTCCTACATTCTGTCTTACCTCTAATATCTTTCAATTAAACCCTAAACCGTACACTTTTCCCGGTATAACTCAGTAAACATATTCCTCCATAAATTTTTACAATCATCTTTTGTCCCCTTTCTCTTTAAATAAAGGGATCTATACATGCTCTCTCGCAATCCCTAGGTACCTTCCCCTCATTCATACATTTATTAAACAAACAGAGTACCCAACCACTCCAACACATAATCCCCCCCTGCTTTAATAACATTTCTGTCATGATCCTATCAGATATATATATAATATATGATATATATATATATATAATATATATAGATAATATATTATAGATAATAGATAGATAGATAGATAGATAGATAGATAGATAGATAGATTAGATAGACAGACAGAAATGATAATTAATATATAATATTGACCGCTTGATTATTAAACCTTATTTAATAAATTAAGTATTAAACTCAATTAACTTAATTTAACCTTGCCTCTACCTTTCCTACTTTAACCTGGCCTACTTTAACCTGGCCTACTTTAACCTGGCCCACGTTAACCTGGCCTACGTTAACCTGGCCTAATTTAACAGGTGTTGAGAGTGGTAGTGAGGAGTTAAGGACTGTCCGTAACCAGTTGATAGTGACTCCAAGTGGACCGTTAGATCGTGAGCGTCGTGAAGACACCATCTTTTTCACTATCACCTGTGATATTGAGGTACGTGATCACTATCCCCATCACTATACACGAACGTGATCACTATAGTCACTATACAGGTACGTGATCACTATAGTCACTATACAGGTACGTAATCACTATAGTCACTATACAGGTACGTGAACACGTAGTACAATATGACAGTACGTGATCACTATAATAGTCACTATAACAGTAACGATGATCCACTATAGATCACTATAGCAGGTACGTGATCACCTATAGACACTATACAGGTACGTGATCACTATAGTCACTATACAGGTACGTGATCACTATAGTCACTATACAGGTACGTAATCACTATAGTCACTATACAGGTACGTGATCACTGTAGTCATTATACAGGTACGTGATCACTATAGTCACTATACAGGTACGTGATCACTATAGTCACTATACAGGTACGTGATCAACTAGCAGTCACTATACAGTACTAATCACTATAGTCACATACAGGTACGTATCACTGTAGTCATATACATGTTACGTGATCACGAGATTGCGGTCACTATACAGGTACGTGATCACTGTAGACACTATAGCAGGTACGAGATACAAATATAGTCCACAATACAGTGTACGTGATCACTAATAGTCACTATACAGGTACGTGATCACTATAGTCACTATACAGGTACGTAATCACTATAGTCACTATACAGGTACGTGATCACTGTAGTCATTATACAGGTACGTTAACACTATATTCCACATACAGGTACGAGATCACTAAAAGTCACTATACAGGTTATACGTGGATCATTTAGTCATTATACAGGTACGTGATCACTATAGTCACTATACAGGTACGTGATCACTATAGTCACTATACAGGTACGTGATCACTGTATTCATTATACAGGTACGTGATCACTATAGTCACTAAACAGTACGGATCACTATAGTCACTATAACGGTAGGTGATCACTGTATTCATGATAGACAGGTCACGTGATCACTATAGTCACTATAATACATGTACTGATCACTAATATTCACTATACAGGTACGTGATCACTATAGTCACTATACAGGTACGTGATCACTGTATTCATTATACAGGTACGTGATCACTATAGTCACTATACAGGTACGTGATCACTGTATTCATATACAGGTACGTGATCACTATAGTCACTATACAGGTACGTGATCACTAGTAAGTTTCACTAACAGGTACGTGATCACTGTATTCATTATACAGGTACGTGATCACTATAGTCACTATACAGGTACGAGATCACTATAGTCACTATAAGGTTACGAGAATCACTAAATTCCACAATACCGGTAAACGTGATACACTATAGTCACTATACATGATCTGATCACATCACCATCACTGTAGTCACAAAATTTCGTTCATACCTCTCGAACGTCCTGCAACCAATCGGGTTCAACTTTGCAAGACTGGTGTAGGGAACCTAGGGCAAGGGTCCAGCAGAACTTGCCAACGCTATCAGTTCTAGAACTCAGTTACTGAACCTATTACTGAGACAGCGCGTCAGGAAAACACTTGTCTTGTTTCCTGACTAACCTAACCTAACGTAGCCTAACCTGACCTAACGTAGTCTAACCTAACCTAACGTAGCCTAACCTAACCTATACGTATCTAACCCTACACCTAACTTATGCCTAACCTACCTAACACGTAGTCTAACCTACAAACGTAGCTAACCTAACCTAAACGTAGTCAAAACCAACCTAACGTAGCCTAACCTAACCTAACGTAGCCTAAAACCAAACCTAACGAAGGCCTAAACTAAACTTAACCGTAGCCTAACCTAACCTAAAGTAGCCTACCCTAACCTAACGTAGCCTAACCTAACCGTAACGAAGCCTAACCTAACAAAACCGTCAGCCTAACCTCACCTAAACGTATCCTAACCTACCCTAAACGTAGCCTAAACCAACCAAACGAAGTCCTAACCTAACCTAACGTAGTCCAAACCTAACCAACGTAGCCTAACCTAACCTAAACTTGTCCTAACCTAACCTAACGTAAGCCCTAACCTAACCTAACGTAGTCCAAACCTAACCTAAACTTAGTTCTAACCTAACCAAACTTAAGCCTAACCTAACCTAACAAGCCAAAACCTACCAAAACGTAGTCTAACCTAAACGAAAGAAGCCTAACCTAACCTAACTGACCCTAACCTAAGCCTAACGTAGCCTACCCTAACCTAACCAAACGTAGCCCATCCTAACCTAACTTAGGCAAAGCTAACCTAACGCCTAACCTAACCTAACGTACCCAACCTAACCTAACGACCTTTAGCCTATCCTAAGTTAACTTAGGTTAAGGTATTGCACTGACCACGACAACATTACCATAATACCCTCACCACACCCGGCTCTGTGTCCTGTCCAGCCCTCACCGCCCACATGACTGTTCCTTGATGTTTGTGAGGGGCTCTTGATTTCGGGAATTGGATCTGGCCTCATTCCCCGAATTAAGCTGAATTGCCTTCCACGCCTCTCCCCCCCCCAGCGCTGTAGAATCCTCAGGGGTTTAGCTCATCCCCTTGAGTATAACAATAATTAAAGGACCATGTCCACAACACGCATTACATTTTTTAATTTTTTATTATTCTAATATAATAAAAAAATAAAGGCAAAACAAAACAGATGCGCTCATAATTAGTTGACGTTTTTTGGCGGGAAAATAAGCACGGGAAGCACCCAACTACCAGTTGACGTATTTTGGGCGGAAATAAGCACTGGAAGCACCCACTACCAGGACGTTTTTTTGGCGGGAAAAAGCCCGGGAAAGCACCCACAACCAGTTGACGTTTTTGCTGGAAATAAGCGCGGAAGCACCCCCACACCCATTTTGACGGTTTTTGGCCGTAAATAAGCGCGGGAAGCACCCACTACCAGTACGAACGTTTTAGGCGGAAAAAAGCACGTGCACACCCACTACCATTGACGATTTTGGCGGTAAATAAGCGGGGAAAGCAAAAAAACCCACTACAAGTTTGACGTTTTTGGGCGGGAAATAATCGCTGCAGCACCCACTACCAGTTACCGTTTTTGGCGTAAATAAGCGCGGGAAGCACCCACTACCAGTTGACGTTTTTGGCGGTAAATAAGCGCGGGAAGCACCCACTACCAGTTGACGTTTTTGGCGGTAAATAATCGCGGTGAAGCAACACCACGTACCAGTTGACGATTTTTAGTGCGTTAAATAAGCGCGGAAGCACCCCTACCAGTTTGACTTCTTGGCGGTAAATAATCACGGGAAAGCACCGGCACCCACTACCAGTTGACGTTTTTGGCGGGAAATAAGCGCGGGAAGCACCCACTACCAGTTGACGTTTTTGGCGGTAAATAAGCGCGGGAAGCACCCACTACCAGTTGACGTTTTTGGCGGGAAATAAGCGCGGGAAGCACCCACTACCAGTTGACGTTTTTGGCGGTAAATAAGCGCGGGAAGCACCCACTACCAACTGACTATTTTTAGGCGGAAATAAGCGCTGGAAGCACCCACTACCGAACTGACTTTTTTGAACGGTAAATAAGCGCGGGAAGCAGCACCCGACTACCATTTGAAAACGTTTTGGCGGAAATAAGCAACGGGAAGCACCCACTACCAACTGACGTTTTTGGCGGGAAATAAGCGCTGGAAGCACCCACTACCAACTGACGTTTTTGACGGTAAATAAGCGCGGGAAGCACCCACTACCATTACGTTATTTGGCGGGAAATAAGCACGGAAGCACCAACAACCAGTTGACGTTTTTGGCGGTAAATAAGCGCGGGAAGCACCCACTACCAGTTGACGTTTTTGGTGGTAAATAAGCGCGGGAAGCACCCACTACCAGTTGACGTTTTTGGCGGTAAATAAGCGCGGGAAGCCACACACTACCAGTTGACGTATTAGGTGGTAAAAAAGCCAGGGAAGCACCCACTACCATTTGATGTTTTTGGCGGTAAAAAAAGCGCGTGAAGCACCCACTACCATATGATTTTATTGCGTTAAATAAGCGCGGAATCACCCACTACCAGTTGAGTGTTTTTGCGGGAAATAACGCGGGAAAGCAACCCACAACCAGTTGATGTTTTTGGCGGGAAATAAGCGTCGGAAAGCAACACCCACTACCAGTGACGTTTTTGGCGGGAAATAAGCGCGGGAAAGGCACCCACTACCAGTTGTATGTTTTTTGGCGGGAAATAAGCGCGGAAGCCACCCACTACCAGTTTTATGATTTTTGGCGGGAAATAAGCGCGTAAGCACTCCACTACCAGTTGATGTTTTGGCGGGAAATAATCTGCGTGAAGCACCCACTACCAGTTGAGATGGTTTTTGCGGAAATAATCGCGGGAAGTGCACGCCACTACCAGTTAGACGTTTTTTGGGCGGGAAATAAGCGCGGGAGGCACCCACTACCAGTTGACGTTTTTTGACGGGAAATATAGCGCCTGAAGCGAGGCCTGGATGGTCAACACGTGGTGTATGATAAACCTCGCGTTCTGAGGGTCACTGTAAGGTCAGACAGTGACCCTCTGTTTTAGTACGTGACCTCAGAGTGATTTTTCCCTGAGTGAAGATTGAGACAAGAGTGCCAGATTATTATAATTATTATAAGTTGTTATTATCATTATTGTTAATATTGATAATTATTATTATATTATGTATTATGATTATTATCATTAATAGATTATATGAATATTATTATTATTATTATTATTATAAAGATTTATTATTATAAACTTATTATTATTATTCTTTATTATTAATAATATTGTTATAATAATAATTATTATTATTACTTTAAAATTATTAATATCATTACAAACCAATGAATATAGCTATATTATAATAATTAAATTACCATATTATTATTACCATCATTTTTTATTAGACCATTATTATTATCATTACGTATATTATTACATATTATCATTATTATTATTTTGATTTTATTATCATTATTAATTTATCACTAAATTAATTATCGGTTATTATACTGACAAGAGGTAGACATTGTTACCATACTGTATTGTCCTCCCCAAACTGGTTATAAGGGTCGTCAGTTGATGCTCTCAGAGCAGAGAGGGAACCTTAAACTATCCTGGACGAGGACGACTCAGCGCCCATGAGAAGCGACCCCTCAAGAGGACTGGCATAATGCAACAAGACTGATGATGTGAGTGTTCTGACGTGAGGGGAGGTAGAGGGGAGAGTAATGGGTGGGGGAGAGGGGACATTAATGCTGCTACTATTACTACTACTACTACTGCTATCTCCCACCACCCATTTGTACATTAGTAACCACTATCAGCCTTTAAGAACCATTAACCGCTATCTCCGATCTGACTACCACTAGTCCCCTAAGCTTTAACAATTACCCACTAACCCTGCAGGTAGACCTTACTAACCACTAACCTCTAACAACCACTAACCCTGTAGTTGCACGATCTAACCACCACTAACCCTTCAGCTAGACTACCTAACAACCACTAACCCTGCAGTTGCACGACCTAACCACCACTAACCACTAACCCTGCAGCTAGACGACCAGTTGATGGTGCTGGACCCTGACCTGACCACCACCAACAACTACATGGTGGAGCTCGTGGGCAACACGCACAACATGGTCCTTATCGAGAGCGTCAACAAGTTTAGCATTAAGAAGGAGACTTGTATGACCGAGGCCGAGAATGTTACCGGCTATGTCTTCAGCGCCTCCGCACACTTGCACAACTGCAAGGTGGGGTCATGGTGGGTTATGGGTGGGTACTGGTGAGCCAGATGGATACTGGTTGGTGTAGGAGGGTCCAGGTTGGGTGAGGTTGGGTCTTAGGATTGGTCCCGGTGGTACTTGAGGATTCAGGAGGGTTACTTGTGATCCTGGTGGGTCCATGTTGGTTCTAGCTTGTAAACAGTGGTTCCTGGCAGGTCCAGGTGGTCCTGGTTGGTCTTCACCCAGGTAGGTCGCTCTTACAGAAGGTGAGAAAACTGGTCTAATTGCACGATTTCTATGTTTCACATCGATAACATGAATGTAGATATGATAAAATCGTAGACCAGGACGCAACGGTTGTTTACAAACAACGCTAATGATGGGGCGTAATTTTTCAACGACACCAAGCCTTCTTGTACTTGGTTCTGATGCTGGTCCGTGGTGGCCCAACAACTAGGAACCGTGCAGTAACGTTATTCCCTCAGGCTCTGCTTGCTTCTTACTCGATCCAGCCTCTCTCTATCTCATTTCTGCAGCTCAGAGAACTGGTGTTATGTGCGGGATGCCACTCACCACAGTTAGGCTAACACCACCCAGAGACCTACTTACGTAGCAAGCTAGGTGAACAAGGGAAGCAGTGTAAGGAAACACGCCCAGCGTTTCCACCCGTGCTGGGGATCGAACCACAGACACTCAGTATGAGCTGAGTGCGCTACCAACCAAACCACCGTACATCTATCTTCACATAATCATTGATAAAATAGTTGAGAAAGGTATTTTCGTGATCTTTGGGAATTGTGTCCGCCTCATCAGCTGTGTGTTTTTATGTTCAGCTTCTATGCTCGCATTGTTTTGGGCCAACCTAGGTAATCTACACATATGCTGCTATGTATGATAAAGTATGTAACTATATATGTATTACTTGCTGCGGCTGTTGTTTAAACGTTCTTGTTCCATACATGTTAAGTTACTTTCATTTTATTCCCTAAACCAAAGCTAAGGTACTGTAACATCCCTATACGTAATAATAATAATAATAATAATAATAACAATGGCATTGTTTTTCTTGGCTGGTACAGTGGTCAGGTTTGACGAGACGAGACTACGAGGTAAACTGCCACCTAAGATACAGTTCTCAGTGGTATTTATAGACAGAACTCTTCTGTTACCTACACAAGACCAAAGTAAGAAGGTAAGACATCGTCACGCTATTATGCTTAGTAATAACCCATATGGAGACAAACTCAGGAGATTAATTGATCTGTATATTTTGACCCCCTTCTGGGATCATCTACGTATCACGGTACAGTATTAGTAAATCATCTGCAATATTTTGGCTACGTAACAATAAATACCGCATCTCCTGTTTACATCATTAAAAATCTCCTTTTTTTCCCCTCCACTCCAGGAATTTGGAAAATCCTATTTCTATCCTTAACAATTTCTCGGTTTACCCAGACGATGAATAAAATACTGAAGGTGTGTCGTTCCCTCTTCCCACAGCAGGTCCAGTACGACGTGTCGCTGACACTTCCCAACTGTGAGGAGGAAGTGAGTCCAGCTCCCGCCCTGCCTGGTCCACATATTAGTAAGGAAGATTCTCCAGAGGTTCTGGCTCTGCTTAACCAGGTTCCCTCTCCTGAGATGAACGTCACTCTCACCCCGTGAGTTCTACTGCAGTTTGTCCTCTGGTACTGACGTGAGAGTGTATTACACTGCAGTTTGTCCTCTGGTACTGACGTGAGAGTGTATTACACTACAGTTTGTCCTCTGGTACTGACGTGAGAGTGTGGTACACAGAAATTATGTCCTCACGACTTGAACGTGAGAGTGTATTACACTGTAGTTTGTCCTCTAGGTACTGACGTGAGAGTGTGTTACACTGTAGTTTGTCCTCTCGTACTGACGTGAGAGTGTATTACACTGTAGTTTGTCCTCTGGTACTGATGTGATAGTGTATATACACTGCCAGTTATGTCCTCTGGTACTGACGTGAGAGTGTATTACACTGTAGTTTGTCCTCAGGTACTGACGTGAGAGTGTATTACACTGTAGTTTGTCCTCTGGTACTGACGTGAGAGTGTATTACACTGCAGTTTGTCCTCTGGTACTGACGTGAGAGTGTATTACACTGCAGTTTGTCCTCTGGTACTGACGTGAGAGTGTATTACACTGTAGTTTGTCCTCTCGTACTGACGTGAGAGTGTATAAACACTGTATTTGTCCCTCTCTTGTAATCGACGTGAGAGTTATTACACTGCAGTTTTGTCCTCAGGTACTTACGTAGAGTGTATTACACCAGTTATTTTGACCTCCTCGTAACTGCCGTGAGAGTGTCTTACACTGTAGTTTGTCCACTGGATACTGACGTGAGAGTGTATTACACTGCAGTTTGGTCCACAGTTACTGGACAGTGAGAGCTGTATAACACTGTAATTGTCCTCTCGATACTAGAACGAGAGAGTGTATTAACACTGTAGTTTGTGTCCCTCTGTACGACGTGAGATGTGTACACTGCAGATAGTCCTCTGAACTGACGAGAGATGTGAATTACACTGCAGTTTTGGCCACGGAGTACTGACGTGAGAGTGTTAATTAACACTGTAGTTTGGTCCTCCGGTACTGACATGAAAGTGTATTACACTGCAGTTTGTCCTCTGTACACGACGTGAGGTGTATACACTGCAGTTGTCCTCTGGTTACTGGACGTGAGAAGTGTTCTACAACACTGCAGTTTGTCCATTTACTGACGTGAAGGTAATTAACACTAGTTTGTCCTCAGGTACTATGACAGAATGTGTATTACACTGCATTTTGGTCCACTGGTACTAGACGTGAGAATGTATACACAGCAGTTTGGTCCTCAGGTACTACGTGAGAGTGGTTTTACGCTGCAGTTTTCTTCTAGTACTAGACTGAGAATGTATTAACACTGCCAGTTTGTCCTCTGGTACTGACGTAGAGTGTATACACGGCAGTTTTGTCCTGCTGGATACTGACGAGTAGTGTATTACATTGCAGTTTGTCCTCTGTACTGACGTAGAGTGTATTACAATGTAGTTAGTCCTCCGGTACTGACGTGAAAGTGTAATATACACTGCATTGTCCTCTGGTCACAGGACGTGAGAATGTGTAGCACATGCAGTTTTGTCCTCTGGTACTGACGTGAGATTGTATTACACTGTAGATTGTCCTCTGTACTGCGCGAGAAAGATGTATGTTTACACTGCATTTTGTTCCTCTGGTGCGACGTGAGAATGTGTTGCACTGCAGTTTTGTCCGTCAGGTACGTTACGTGAGATTGTAATACACTGCAGTTTTTGTCCTGCTGGGTACTGACGTGAGAGAGTATAACACTTCAGTAATAGGTGTTCCTCTGGGTACAGACTTGAGAATGTTGTTGCACTGCAGTATGTCTCTGAACTGACGTGAGCAGTGTATTACCCTGCAGTTTGACCACTTTTACGACGGTGATAGTGTATTACAACAGCATTATTGTCCTCTGGTACTGACGTGAGAGTGTATTACACCTGCAGTTTGTCCTCTGTGTAGCTGACATGAAGTGTAATACACGCATTTTGTGTCCACTGTACTGACGTGAGAGTGTATTAACACTGCAGTTGTCCTCTGTTACTGACGTGATAGATGTATTACACTGCAGTATGTCCACGTGTACTAGACATGATAGTGTATTAACACTGCAGTTTGTCCTCTTGGTACAGACATGAGTTATTACACTACAATATGACCACATGTACTGACTGAGAGTGTATTACAACTGCAGTTTGTGTCCTCTTGGTTACTGACATTAGAGTGTATATACACTGCAGTTGTCCTCTTGTACTGCATGGATAGTGTAATTTACAACAGTCAGTTTGTCCTCTGGTACTGACATAGTGTATTACACTACACTTTTGTCCTCTGGTACTGACGTGAGAGTGTTATTAAGCTGAGTTTGTCCTCTGGTACTGACGTGAGATGATTACACTGCATTTTGACCTCTGGTAACTTACAGGGTGTATTAAACACTACAATTTCTCCTCTGGTTACTGACGTGAAGAGTTGTATTACACGTGCAGTTTGTCCCACTGGTACTCACGAGAGAGTGTATACAAACTGCAGTTGGTCCTCTTGTACTGACGGAGAGTGTATTTACACTGCAGTTTTGTCTCTGGTCCTGACTGATAGTGTAGATGACACTGCAGTTTGTCCGCTGGTACTGACGTGAGAGTGTATTACATGCAGGTTGTCCTCTGTGTACTGACGATGAGAGTGTGCTACAACTGCAGTTTGACCTCTGGTACTGACGTGAGAGTGTAAATAACACTGCAGTTTGTCCTCTGTACTCACGTGAAGTGATTACACTGGCATTTTGTCCTCTGGTACTGACGTTAGAGTGTATACACTTGCAGTTTGTCCTCTGGTACTGACGTAGAGAGTGTAATTACACAGCTTTTGTCCTCTGTACTGACATGAAGTTTATTACACTACAATTTCACCTCCTGGTAACTGTACGTGAAGTGTAATCAACAGCAGATTTTTGACCTCTTGTACTCACGTGAGAGTGTAATACAACTGTCAGTTTTCCCTGGAACAGACGAGAGAGTGTATAACTCTGCAGTTGTCCTCTGTACAGACGTGAGAGTGTATTACACTTCAATTTGTCCTCTGGTACTGACGAGAGAGTGTATTACACTGCATTTGTCCTCTGGTACTGACGTGAAGATATGTTTCCACTGCATTTTTGTCCTCTGGTTCTCCTGATTTAAAATCCCGTCATTACAGACCCGTTCAGCAGATACTATCGCCTGGGTTCAGCTGATCACCCAAGGTGACCCCTTTTTTGACCTCAGTGCCTGCGCCACCGCTACCTTCCGTCCTAGACCCCGAGAGCGTAGGGCGCGGGCGTGGGCGTGACGCCCTTTATACCGTGCATCCTCTACGTGGGACAGACCTCCGGGCGGCGTGAGGTCTTGGGAACGTGACGGTGACGCGGGCGCAGCAAGTCACTGGTGAGACCATTCACGGAGGAAGGAACCCCTCTCAGTTACCAACCCCTGCATTGATCAGGTCAATGGACTGGTGAGGATGGAGTAAAAGTGGGTTTAGAAGTAAGAACTATGGAGGTGGGAAGAAGGAGAAGAGGGAAGGGGGGAGGGAGAGAGAGCTCTAGAAAACTAGAGAGAGTGAGAGTTATAGAGATAGATGCTGCATAAAATGTATACCTTTAAAATCATCCTGGTCATTCTTATAATGAATTGTAGAAAATAATGATCAGTTATTATTAACCAGTATCATTATTATTACAATTATTATTATATATAATCGATATACTATTAATTATTATTACATTATTATTATTTTTAATATTATTAAATAAAAATTTTATTATTATTATTATTATTATTAATCTATTATTATTAATTACATTTTTTACTATATTTTAATATTATTATTATTATTATTTATTATTATTAATTATCATTATTATTAGGGGTAATTATTATTTATTATTATTATTATTATTTATTATTATTATTATTATAACATTTTACTATTTTTAAAATTAAGATTATTATATTATTATTATTATTATTATTATTGGTATTATTAATATTATTTAACATTTTTATTGATTATTGATTATTATACTATTATAAAGTATTGGAATTATTATTATTATTATTATTATTATTATTATTGCATTATAATATTTATATATTATTATTATTATTATTATTATTATTATTTACATTTTTACTATTTTATTATATTATTAATTATATTATTATTATCTATTATTATTATTATTGGTATTAATATTATTATTATTATTATTATTATTTTTACAGATGTAGTTGAAGGAGAGTGGGTGTTCGTCGACAGCCGTACCAAGTACATGTGAGCCATGTTGGGCTGGCTACCATGGGCACCTGCAGTTGGCGACCCATGGATGTCAAACAGTCAGATACAGTCAGGATCAAGCCACCTGCACGCCAGACCTCCCACCTGCGCCCAACCCATCTGTGACTTAGCTGACGACTTCATGCCGTATCTGCCCTCAGGAGTTAGTATAGGGGTGAGAGGGCGACGCCATCAGTGAGGTGACAGTGATCCTCGACCCTCTGTCGACCAGGATGTCAAATACACGCACACACACACACACACACACACACACACACATTAATAACACACACACACACACTCACAACATACACATTATGAGTGTGTTTGTGTGTGTGTGATTTCGCTTGTTACGTTTTGTATTTATATGTATTGTATGTCAGTTTTCCTCAACCCTTCCCCTCACTCTCTCATCACGTACAATCCTCACTCTCTTCTCTCTCTCTCTCTCTCTCTCTCTCTCATCTCTCTCTCACTCTCCTCTTCTCTCCTCACACTCTCTCTCTCTTCTATCATCTCTCTCACTCTCTCTCTCTCTCTGTCCTCTCACTCCTCTTTCACCTCTCTCTCACTCTCCGACTCTCCTCTCTCCTTCCTTCTCTCCTCGTGCTCTCTCTCCTCTCTCTCTCTTCTCTCTACTCACTCTCTGTCCTCTCTCTTTCTCTCCTCTCTCTCATCTCTCTCTCTCTCGTTCTCTCTCTCTTTTCTCGTGTCTGTCTCTCTCTCCTCCTCTCTGTCTCTCTCTCTCTGTCTCTCTCTCGTCTCTCTCTCTCCTTCACTCTCATCTCACCCCCTCCCCCCCCTCTCACTCTCTTCTTCCCTCTCTCTCTCTCATCTCTCTCTCACTCTCATCTCTCTCTCTCTCAGTCTATCTCTCTCTCTCTCTCCCTTCTCTCTCTCTCTTCTCTCTACCACCTCTCCCTCCCCCACACCCTCAAACCTCCTCCCTCACAAGCCCACTAACTCCCCCCCCACCCACAAACTCCCCCCACACCCACAAACTCCCCCACACCCACAAAACCCCCCCCCCACACACCCACTAACTCTCGGCCACACTCCCACAGACGCGTCGTGGAAGCAAGGTCAATCATACCATCTCGAAAGGGGGTCGCGGCATCTCAGCTGGTCTGGGTGTGTGTACTGTGAGGGGGAAAGGTTGTACCTGCTTCCCGGCGCTCCTGAGGGAACCCTCATCATCCTCAACCCTCCTCTCAAGACACCCACCTACATAAGTTCTAACACTCTTGAGTAAGTTCTAACACTCTTGAGTAAGTTCTGACACTCTTGAGTAAGTTCTAACACTCTTGAGTAAGTTCTAACACTCTTGAGTAAGTTCTAACACTCTTGAGTAAGTTCTGACACTCTTGAGTAAGTTCTGACCTCTTAGTAAGTTT
>NC_069490.1:493299-538781 GCF_026875155.1 Cherax quadricarinatus | reverse complement strand
AAATTCTTCAAATTTCCCCAAGAGCACAGTGTCATCAGCAAAGAGCAACTGTGACAACTCCCACTTTGTGTGTGATTCTTTATCTTTTAACTCCACGCCTCTTGCCAAGACCCTCGCATTTACTTCTCTTACAAACCCCATCTATAAATATATAAACAACCACGGTGACCATCACACCCTTGTCTAAGGCCTACTTTTACTGGGAAATAATTTCCCTCTTTCCTACATACTCTAACTTGAGCCTCACTATCCTCGTAAAAACTCTTCACTGCTTTCAGTAACCTAACCTCCTACACCATACACCTACAACATCTGCCACATTGCTCCCCTATCCACCCTGTCATACGCCTTTTCCAAATCCATAAATGCCACAAAGACCTCTTTAGCCTTATCTAAATACTGTTCACTTATATGTTTCACTGTAAACACCTTGTCCACACACCCCCTACCTTTCCTAAAGCCTCCTTGTTCATCTGCTATCCTATATATATATATATATATATATATATATATATATATAATATATATATATATATATATAATATATATATATATATATATATATATATATAATATATATATATATATATATATATATATATCTATATATCTATCTCTTTAACTGAAGCTGCGTCTTGCTCCTTGTTATACCTGCTCCTGAAGCTGCGTCTTGCTCCTTGTTATACCCACTCCTGAAGCTGCGTCTTGCTCCTTGTTATACCTGCTCCTGAAGCTGCCTCTTGCTCCTTGTTATACCCACTCCTGAAGCTGCGTCTTGCTCCTTGTTATACCTGCTCCTGAAGCTGCGTCTTGCTCCTTGTTATACCCACTCCTGAAGCTGCGTCTTGGTCCTCGCTTCCATCACCTCAAACAACTCATCCAACGCACTGAATCACCTGATGCTCACAACCCGCACGGTCATGGATACAACAAACACACAAACAAAAACTGCCCCATCCCCCCATAGCTATTTTTTCTCCCCTGGAGAACAATAGTCCTGAAGTTCTGTCACTCTGAAGTGCTGAAGTTCTGTCACTCTGAAGTGCTGAAGTTCTGTCACTCTGTAGTGCTGAAGTTCTGTCACTCTGAAGTGCTGAAGTTCTGTCACTCTGAAGTGCTGAAGTTCTGTCACTCTGTAGTGCTGAAGTTCTGTCACTCTGTAGTGCTGAAGTTCTGTCACTCTGTAGTGCTGAAGTTCTGTCACTCTGAAGTCCTGAAGTTCTGTCACTCTGAAGTGCTGATGTTCTGTCACTCTGTAGTGCTGAAGTTCTGTCACTCTGTAGTGCTGAAGTTCTGTCACTCTGTAGTGCTGAAGTTCTGTCACTCTGTAGTGCTGATGTTCTGTCACTCTGTAGTGCTGAAGTTCTGTCACTCTGTAGTGCTGAAGTTCTGTCACTCTGTAGTGCTGAAGTTCTGTCACTCTGTAGTGCTGAAGTTCTGTCACTCTGAGGTGCTGAAGTTCTGTCACTCTGTAGTGCTGAAGTTCTGTCACTCTGTAGTGCTGATGTTCTGTCACTCTGTAGTGCTGAAGTTCTGTCACTCTGTAGTGCTGAAGTTCTGTCACTCGTAGTGCTGAAGTTCTGTCACTCTGTAGTGCTGAAGTTCTGTCACTCTGAGGTGCTGAAGTTCTGTCACTCTGTAGTGCTGAAGTTCTGTCACTCTGTAGTGCTGAAGTTCTGTCACTCTGTAGTGCTGAAGTTCTGTCACTCTGTAGTGCTGAAGTTCTGTCACTCTGAAGTGCAGAAGTTCTGTCACTCTGTAGTGCTGAAGTTCTGTCACTCTGTAGTGCTGAAGTTCTGTCACTCTGTAGTGCTGAAGTTCTGTCACTCTGAGGTGCTGAAGTTCTGTCACTCTGTAGTGCTGAAGTTCTGTCACTCTGTAGTGCTGAAGTTCTGTCACTCTGTAGTGCTGAAGTTCTGTCACTCTGTAGTGCTGAAGTTCTGTCACTCTGAAGTGCAGAAGTTCTGTCACTCTGTAGTGCTGAAGTTCTGTCACTCTGAGGTGCTGAAGTTCTGTCACTCTGTAGTGCTGAAGTTCTGTCACTCTGAAGTGCTGATGTTCTGTCACTCTGTAGTGCTGAAGTTCTGTCACTCTGTAGTGCTGAAGTTCTGTCACTCTGTAGTGCTGAAGTTCTGTCACTCTGTAGTGCTGAAGTTCTGTCACTCTGTAGTGCTGAAGTTCTGTCACTCTGTAGTGCTGAGTTCTGTCACTCTGTAGTGCTGAAGTTCTGTCACTCTGAAGTGCTGAAGTTCTGTCACTCTGAAGTGCTGAAGTTCTGTCACTCTGTAGTGCTGAAGTTCTGTCACTCTGTAGTGCTGAAGTTCTGTCACTCTGAAGTGCTGAAGTTCTGTCACTCTGAAGTGCTGAAGTTCTGTCACTCTGTAGTGCTGAAGTTCTGTCACTCTGTAGTGCTGAAGTTCTGTCACTCTGAAGTGCTGATGTTCTGTCACTCTGTAGTGCTGAAGTTCTGTCACTCTGAAGTGCTGAAGTTCTGTCACTCTGTAGTGCTGAAGTTCTGTCACTCTGTAGTGCTGAAGTTCTGTCACTCTGAAGTGCTGAAGTTCTGTCACTCTGTAGTGCTGAGTTCTGTCACTCTCTGAAGTGCTGAAGTTCTGTCACTCTGAAGTGCTGAAGTTCTGTCACTCTGTAGTGCTGAAGTTCTGTCACTCTGTAGTGCTGAAGTTCTGTCACTCTGTAGTGCTGAAGTTCTGTCACTCTGAAGTGCTGAAGTTCTGTCACTCTGAAGTGCTGAAGTTCTTTCACTCTGTAGTGCTGAAGTTCTGTCACTCTGAAGTGCTGAAGTTCTGTCACTCTGTAGTGCTGAAGTTCTGTCACTCTGTAGTGCTGAAGTTCTGTCACTCTGAAGTGCTGAAGTTCTGTCACTCTGAAGTGCTGAAGTTCTGTCACTCTGTAGTGCTGAAGTTCTGTCACTCTGAAGTCCTGAAGTTCTGTCACTCTGAAGTGCTGAAGTTCTGTCACTTCTGTAGTGCTGAAGTTCTGTCACTCTGAAGTCCTGAAGTTCTGTCACTCTGAAGTGCTGAAGTTCTGTCCACTCTGTAGTGCTGAAGTTCTGTCACTCTGAAGTCCTGAAGTTCTGTCACTCTGTAGTGCTGAAGTTCTGTCACTCTGAAGTGCTGAAGTTCTGTCACTCTGTAGTGCTGAAGTTCTGTCACTCTGAAGTCCCTGAAGTTCTGTCACTCTGAAGTGCTGAAGTTCTGTCACTCTGAAGTGCTGAAGTTCTGTCACTCTGTAGTGCTGAAGTTCTGTCACTCTGTAGTGCTGAAGTTCTGTCACTCTGAAGTCCTGAAGTTCTGTCACTCTGAAGTGCTGAAGTTCTGTCACTCTGTAGTGCTGAAGTTCTGTCACTCTGAAGTCCTGAAGTTCTGTCACTCTGAAGTGCTGAAGTTCTGTCACTCCTGAAGTGCTGAGTGTTCTGTCACTCTGTAGTGCTGAAGTTCTGTCACTCTGTAGTGCTGAAGTTCTGTCACTCTGTAGTGCTGAAGTTCTTTCACTCTGTAGTGCTGAAGTTCTGTCACTCTGAGGTGCTGAAGTTCTGTCACTCTGTAGTGCTGAAGTTCTGTCACTCTGTAGTGCTGAAGTTCTGTCACTCTGAGTCCTGAAGTTCTGTCACTCTGAAGTGCTGATGTTCTGTCACTCTGTAGTGCTGAAGTTCTGTCACTCTGTAGTGCTGAAGTTCTGTCACTCTGAGTGCTGAAGTTCTGTCACTCTGAAGTGCTGAAGTTCTGTCACTCTGTAGTGCTGAAGTTTCTGTCACTCTGAAGTGCTGAAGTTTCTGTCACTCTGAAGTGCTGAAGTTCTGTCACTCTGAAGTGCTGATGTTCTGTCACTCTGTAGTGCTGAAGTTCTGTCACTCTGTAGTGCTGAAGTTCTGTCACTCTGTAGTGCTGAAGTTCTGTCCACTCTGTAGTGCTGAAGTTCTGTCACTCTGTAGTGCTGAAGTTCTGTCACTCTGTAGTGCTGAAGTTCTGTCACTCTGAAGTGCTGATGTTCTGTCACTCTGTAGTGCTGAAGTTCTGTCACTCTGAAGTGCTGAAGTTCTGTCACTCTGTAGTGCTGAAGTTCTGTCACTCTGTAGTGCTGAAGTTCTGTCACTCTGTAGTGCTGAAGTTCTGTCACTCTTGTAGTGCTGAAGTTCTGTCACTCTTGTATGCTGAAGTTCTGTCACTCTGAAGTGCTGAAGTTCTGTCACTCTGTAGTGCTGAAGTTCTGTCACTCTGTAGTGCTGAAGTTCTGTCCACTCTGTAGTGCTGAAGTTCTGCACTCTGAAGTGCTGAAGTTCTGTCACTCTGAAGTGCTGAAGTTCTGTCACTCTGTAGTGCTGAAGTTCTGTCACTCTGTAGTGCTGAAGTTCTGTCACTCTGTAGTGCTGAAGTTCTGTCACTCTGTAGTGCTGAAGTTCTGTCACTCTGAAGTGCTGAAGTTCTGTCACTCTGTAGTGCTGAAGTTCTGTCACTCTGAAGTGCTGAAGTTCTGTCACTCTGAAGTGCTGAAGTTCTGTCACTCTGTAGCTGAAGTTCTGTCACTTGTAGTGCTGAAGTTCTGTCACTCTGAAGTGCTGAAGTTCTGTCACTCTGTAGTGCTGAAGTTCTGTCACTCTGAAGTGCTGAAGTTCTGTCACTCTGAAGTGCTGAAGTTCTGTCACTCTGTAGTGCTGAAGTTCTGTCACTCTGTAGTGCTGAAGTTCTGTCACTCTGAAGTGCTGAAGTTCTGTCACTCTGTAGTGCTGAAGTTCTGTCACTCTGAGGTGCTGAAGTTCTGTCACTCTGAAGTGCTGAAGTTCTGTCACTCTGTAGTGCTGAAGTTCTGTCACTCTGAAGTGCTGAAGTTCTGTCACTCTGTAGTGCTGAAGTTCTGTCACTCTGTAGTGCTGAAGTTCTGTCACTCTGTAGTGCTGAAGTTCTGTCACTCTGAAGTGCTGAAGTTCTGTCACTCTGTAGTGCTGAAGTTTCTGTCACTCTGTAGTGCTGAAGTTCTGTCACTCTGAAGTGCTGAAGTTCTGTCACTCTGTAGTGCTGAAGTTCTGTCACTCTGTAGTGCTGAAGTTCTGTCACTCTGTAGTGCTGAAGTTCTGTCACTCTGTAGTGCTGAAGTTCTGTCACTGACTGTACCTCACACTGGGGCAAGTAGGTCAGTTGTTTCTCAGCTGGGTACTGCCACAGTGTCAGTCAGTGTCAGTCTGTGTCAGTCTGTGTCAGTCAGTGTCAGTCAGTGTGTCAGTCAGTGTCAGTCTGTGTCAGTCAGTGTCAGTCAGTGTCAGTCAGTGTCAGTCAGTGTCAGTCTGTGTCAGTCAGTGTCAGTCAGTGTCAGTCAGTGTCAGTCAGTGTCAGTCTGTGTCAGTCTGTGTCAGTCAGTGTCAGTCAGTGTCAGTCTGTGTCAGTCAGTGTCAGTCAGTGTGTCAGTCAGTGTCAGTCTGTGTCAGTCAGTGTCAGTCAGTGTCAGTCAGTGTCAGTCAGTGTCAGTCTGTGTCAGTCAGTGTCAGTCGTGTCCAGTCAGTGTCAGTCTGTGTCAGTCTGTGTCAGTCAGTGTCAGTCAGTGTCAGTCAGTGTCAGTCAGTGTCAGTCAGTGTCAGTCAGTGTCAGTCTGTGTCAGTCTGTGTCAGTCAGTGTCAGTCTGTGTCAGTCAGTGTCAGTCAGTGTGTCAGTCAGTGTCAGTCTGTGTCAGTCAGTGTCAGTGTGTCAGTCAGTGTCAATCAGTGTAGTCAGTGTCAGTCTGTGTCAGTCAGTGTCAGTCAGTGTCAGTCAGTGTCAGTCAGTGTCTGTCAGTGTTAGTTTGTGTCAGTCAGTGTCTGTCAGTGTTAGTCTGTGTCAGTCAGTGTCTGTCAGTGTTAGTCTGTGTCAGTCAGTGTCTGTCAGTATTAGTCTGTGTCAGTCAGTGTCTGTCAGTGTTAGTCTGTGTCAGTCAGTGTTTGTCAGTGTTAGTCTGTGTCAGTCAGTGTCTGTCAGTGTTAGTCTGTGTCAGTCAGTGTCTGTCAGTGTTAGTCTGTGTCAGTCAGTGTCAGTTAGTGTCAGTCAGTGTCTGTCATTGTTAGTCAGTGTCAGTCAGTGTCAGTCAGTGTGTCGGTCAGTGTCAGTCAGTGTCGGTCAGTGTCAGTCAGTGTCAGTCAGTGTCTGTCAGTGTTAGTTCTGTGTCAGTCAGTGTCTGTCAGTGTCGGGTTCTGTGTCAGTTGTCAGTGTCTGTCAGTGTTAGTCTGTGTCAGTCAGTGTCAGTCAGTGTTCAGTCAGTGTTGTCGTGTAGTCGTGTCGGTCAGTGTCAGTCAGTGTCAGTCAGTGTCAGTCAGGTCGTGTCAGTGTCAGTCAGTGTCGGTCAGTGCAGTCAGTGCATCAGCTTTCGGTCAGTGCAGTCAGTGTCAGTCTGGCATTAAGGAGTCTGTTGTCTCTCTCGAGATATTCTCATCATGGACCGTAAGCACCCTCTCTCTCTCTCTTCTCTCTCTCTCTCTCTTCTCTCTCTCTCTCTCTCTCTCTCTCTCTCTCTCTCTCTCTCTCTCTCTCTCTCTTCTCTCTCTCTCTCTCTCTTCTCTTACACAGGGTTTTACAAGGTTAGGTTAAGATTCCTAACTTTACTTGCCAGCTAGAGCTTTTATTGTTATGAGACATACAGACATGGAACGGGGTGAAGTTGGAGCCATATGTTGGCCAGAGGATGAAGTTGGAGCCATCTGTGGGCCAGAGGATGAAGTTGGAGCCATCTGTGGGCCAGAGGATGAAGTTGGAGCCATCTGTGGGCCAGAGGATGAAGTTGGAGCCATCTGTGGGCCAGAGGATGAAGTTGGAGCCATCTGTGGGTCAGAGGATGAAGTTGGAGCCATATGTGGGCCAGAGGATGAAGTTGGAGCCATCTGTGGGTCAGAGGATGAAGTTGGAGCCATCTGTTGGCCAGAGGATGAAGTTGGAGCCATCTGTGGGTCAGAGGATGAAGTTGGAGCCATTTGTTGGCCAGAGGATGAAGTTGGAGCCATCTGTGGGTCAGAGGATGAAGTTGGAGCCTTCTGTTGGCCAGAGGATGAAGTTGGAGCCATCTGTGGGTCAGAGGATGAAGTTGGAGCCATCTGTTGGCCAGAGGATGAAGTTGGAGTCATCTGTGGGTCAGAGGATGAAGTTGGAGCCATCTGTGGATCAGAGGATGAAGTTGGAGCCATATGTGAGCCAGAGGATGAAGTTGGAGCCATCTGTGGGCCAGAGGATGGAGTTGGAGCCATCTGTGGGCCAGAGGATGAAGTTAGAGCCACCTGTGGGTCAGAGGATGAAGTTGGAGCCATCTGTGGGTCAGAGGATGAAGTTGGAGCCATCTGTTGGCCAGCAATTTCATTTGACCAACTGACTTTATCTCGTTGACATCATAATGCTGTACGAACATGACCTAGACTCGAGTCATGCTGGGAATAAATGATCTCAGATGAAGTGATGTTCTGGAGAAGGTTACAGAGTGAAGTTGCTGCTGGCTGCCCGTCTTGTGGTATAGAAGCTCACTCTCTCTTTCCCTCTCTCACTGTGGACTGTTCAAACAGCGTGTGCATGTGTGTTTTTCAGCCTCTTCAAACATATGTATTATAGAACAAATGGAATACTGCAGGTGGGTACAAATTAGGTCAGCGCTCCGGTATAGCTGGAAGCAATTATCTTCTGGATGTATAATGTAGTTGTCCTGAGGGAGTGGATGGGTCACGCTACTCCCTGGCAGGCAGGGAGAATAGTACTCTCAGGCAGGCAGGGAGAATAGTACTCTCAGGCAGGCAGGGAGAATAGTACTCTCAGGCAGGCAGGGAGAATAGTACTCTCAGGCAGGCAGGGAGAATAGTACTCTCAGGCAGGCAGGGAGAATAGTACTCTCAGGCAGGGAGAATAGTACTCTCAGGCAGGCAGGGAGAATAGTACTCTCAGTCAGGCAGGGAGAATAGTACTCTCAGGCAGGCAGGGAGAATAGTACTCTCAGGCAGGCAGGGAGAATAGTACTCTCAGGCAGGCAGGGAGAATAGTACTCTCAGGCAGGCAGGGAGAATAGTACTCTCAGGCAGGCAGGGAGAATAGTACTCTCATGCAGGCAGGGAGAATAGTACTCTCAGGCAGGCAGGGAGAATAGTACTCTCAGGCAGGCAGGAGAATATGTACTCTCATGGCAGGCAGGGAGAATAGTATTCATGCAGGCAGGCTGATAGTACTCTCAGCAGCAGCGGGAATTTGTACTCTCAGGCATGGCAGGGAGATATACTCTCAGGCAGGCAGGGAGAATAGTACTCTCATGCAGGCAGGGAGAATAGTACTCTCAGGCAGGCAGGGAGAATAGTACTCTCAGGCAGGCAGGGAGAACAGGGAGCAGAGGGAGTGGAGGGTGAGGGAGAGAGCCTTATGTTTACTCCTTGCCTCAGACATTAACGTAATAGTTGATAGTTCTATAACAAGACACAAGCTGACAGTTCTTCTCAGCAGACAGCCCCGTTGTGGAACTTTCAACTCTCCATCCCATGTACCTGGAGTATACCTGGAGAGGCTGTCTGCTGAGAACTGACAGCTTCTGTATTGTTATAGAACTATCATCTATTATATTGGTGTCTGAGGCAAGGAGAGTAAAGCAGAAGGCTCTCTCCCTCACCTTCCACTCCCTCTGCTCACTTCTAACATGACACAGGGAGAAAGTATTCTATATATTGGTAATAGACATGGAATTTACAGCACAGGAAGAACCAGATGGAAAACAGGGCTATCTCTATTTCTATTTTCCTACCTCAACTACGTCTGTTTTGCCAGCTGTTATTGCCATCTATTGTTGCCACCTGTTGTTGCTATCTGTTATTGCAACTCACAGAACTGTGGGTGAATGTGTTAATGGTACACAATACTGACAGGTTGGTAAGACATGTCCAACAGTTAGGTATCTTTTTACCAAAACGATTCGTCTACACAGTACGCCTCTTCAGTCGAGTACAGAGGAGGTAGCAGGAGCAGTAGAGGTGTAGAGACGATATAATCAGTAGTTTTGAGGTGGTCAGTCCCTCATCCTGGAATAGTCTGGAACACTGTTCCAGACTATTTAGCTTCAAACACCAGGATGCTGGTGGCAACTATCGCCACTATCTGAAGCAGCATCGTTGTCGTCTCTGGTTCTGCTATTACGAATATACTCTGGATAATTGTTCGCCCTTGTGTAGTTGCTGAGCTAACATCAGGTATCCCTTGGCTACAGTTTGCTCCTGCAGAGTATGTAGATGGATTCTCTGTTTACAGAGTGCTTGTCCAGCTAGTTTACAAATGCTGGTGTCATGTTCAGGTGTACAGACATTACTGAAGGCTGTGTTGAGTGTTGAGGACGTGTGTCTGTGTTGCAGACACTGCTTAAGGCTGTGTAGAGTTTGGGGACGTGTGTCTGTGTTGCAGACACCGCTTAAGGCTGTGTTGAGTTTGGGGACGTGTGTCTGTGTTGCAGACACTGCTGAAGGCTGTGTTGAGTGTTGAGGACGTGTGTCTGTGTTGCAGACACTGCTGAAGGCTGTGTTGAGTGTTGAGGACGTGTGTCTGTGTTGCAGACACTGCTGAAGGCTGTGTTGAGTGTTGGGGATGTGTGTCTGTGTTGCAGACACTGCTGAAGGCTGTGTTGAGTGTTGGGGACGTGTGTCTGTGTTGCAGACACTGCTGAAGGCTGTGTTGAGTGTTGGGGACGTGTGTCTGTGTTGCAGACACTGCTGAAGGCTGTGTTGAGTGTTGGGGATGTGTGTCTGTGTTGCAGACACTGCTGAAGGCTGTGTTGAGTGTTGGGGATGTGTGTCTGTGTTGCAGACACTGCTGAAGGCTGTGTTGAGTGTTGGGGATGTGTGTCTGTGTTGCAGACACCGCTGAAGGCCGTGTTGAGTGTTTGTGTTGTTGTTTGTTGTTCTCCTGTCATCTCTACTTAATCCAGTCTTACTTTTCTGTTTCGTTTATCATTACTGTCTACCATTCCTCATTTTTCCCTCCTTTTCACTTCGTAACCGTAAGTAATTATCCGTCAGTTGCTATCACTCAATATGCATTACATTCTATGTCTTATTATCTCAACTTCTTCTGTGTTTCTGTCTGGTTATTCCTTATTCTTTACACGTTTCATTATTTCCATGTTTGCTATTCCTTTCATGCTTATCATCTGTTTGTTTTAAATCTGTTCTGTATTTCCTCTGCATAGTTTGTATTTAGTAAGTCAGTCACAGTTTGTTAATAATAATAATCTTTATCTCTACCAGTACCTGATGCAACTTATACAGACCATAGCTCAAACCATTAATATTTTACTATATTGAATGCCGCTTGTTATGCAGAGCATTTCCCGCAAATTAGGTCATTTTTGCCCAGGATGCGACCTACACCAGTCCACTAACACCCAGGTACCTATTTTACTGCTAGGTGAACATGGACAGCATGTTCTAATGTTTCCACCCGTATAGGGAGTCGAACCACGGACCTCAGTGTGTGAATTGAGTGCGCTACCAACCCAGCTACGGTGGCGTCTGCCTTCCCTCGGAGAGTTACTACGAATTATATTAGAGGTCATTAAAGGTGCCAATTATTGCTGCCTGTTTAATAATACTGACTGCAGTAATTTACTCAGAGAAGAGGGTCGTTCTGGTGATTGTGTCTGGGAAAATAATGTAGCGAGTTTTAGCGTTAATGCTTGATTTTAAGGTTATTGATGTTATCAGTTATCTTGCCTCTTGACGTGCCATGCCATGTAGTTTACTGTTGAGGTGCAAGGTCACTCCACCACCTTGGTCATCAGGGTCACTCCACCACCTTGGTCATCAGGGCCACTCCACCACCTTGGTCATCAGGGCCACTCCACCACCTTGGCCACCAGGGCCACTCCACCACCTTGGCCACCAGGACCACTCCACCTTAGCCACAAGGGTCACTCCACCACCTTGGCCACCAGGGCCACTCCACCACCTTGGCACCAGGCCACTCCACCATTTGTCATCAGGGCCACCACCACCTGGTTCATAGTGCCTCGAAGGATGAAGGTGTCACTCGCACCACCTGTTGATAGGACTCACCACCAGAGCCACCTGACCTTCACTGACTTGGTTCAATCAGGTTCTACTCGTCACCACCTTGGTTACACACAGGATTCTACTCCACCACTTGGTCATAGGCATACCACACCTGGTCATCAGCGCACTTCAACTGTTGGTCATCAAGGAGTCTTACTGCTCACCACGTTGTTTGGATTACCACATCACAGGGTCTAACCTGGCCACCTGGGCATCCACCACACAGGGATCCACACCTTGGCAGCCCCTTCCACCATCTTGGCCACCAAGGACTTACTACCTGCACGTGGTTTGATTGACCACCAGGGATCCCACCTGTCACGTGCTTCCCCATTGGCCACCAGGACTCTTACAGCCTGGCCACCCGGTTGATATAACACAGGTCACTACGCTGTCACTTTTGGACACCAGGACTACTCTAGCACTGTTGTTGGAACTACCACACAGGGCCACCACTGCGCACCTGTTTTTGGTTAAGCAGAGGAGTTTATCTGCTGTCACTGTTGTTTGGATTACACACAGGATCTTACTGCTGTCACTGTTGTTTGGATTACACACAGGATTCTACTGCTGTCACTGTTGTTTGGATTACACACAGGAGTCTTACTGCTGTCACTGTTGTTTGGATTACACACAGGAGTCTTACTGCTGTCACTGTTGTTTGGATTGCACACAGGATTCTTACTGCTGTCACTGTTGTTTGGATATACACACAGGATCTTACTGCTGTCACTTTGTTTGGATTACACACAGGATTCTTACTGCTGTCACTGTTGTTTGGATTACACACAGGAGTCTTACTGCTGTCACTGTTGTTTGGATTACACACAGGAGTCTTACTGCTGTCACTGTTGTTTGGATTACACACAGGAGTCTTACTGCTGTCACTGTTGTTTGGATTACACACACGAGTCTGCCTGTCACTGTTGTCTGGATTTCACACAAAAGTCTGCTGTCACTGTTTGCGTTACAAACACGATTCTCTCGCTGCAGTAATGTCTGCTTGCTATGATACAGTGTATACGGATAATTCGTTTATTTTTCTGGGCTGGGAATATACAGTGGGAATACTGGTGTGGCAGACATTTTTAGGTCATTCAGATGGACTGTTGGCTGGAATAATTCGAGGGAAATTTCTCATCTCAGTGGACACCTGACTGTATGTGACAGGTTGTCTGACTCCCTGCTGGAGTGAGAGAGAGAGAGAGAGAGAGAGAGAGAGAGAGAGAGAGAGAGAGAGAGAGAGTGAAAAGAAAAAAAAAATTTTTTGGTAACATTCCCTGGCTTGAAAAATTAAAACCCTTTTTTAAATTTTTTTAACTTTTTTTAATCTCTTTTTTTTTTTTTAAAAGGGGAAAGAACCGGAAAGAGGACCCCGAAAAGAAGAAGGAAAAAAAAGACGACCCACCAAAATCTTTAACCTTCCCCTTTCCCTTGAAAACTTACCTTTTTGAAGACCTTTCCCCCGAAAGGGGTTTTGGTTTTTTAAACCAAAAACCTTTACCTTTTCTCCCTTTCCTTTTTTCTCCCTTTCCTCAGACAAGGGAAAAGGGGCCCGGGAAGTCCGGGCCCCCCCTTTAAA
This sequence comes from Cherax quadricarinatus, assembly GCF_026875155.1. Taxonomy (NCBI): domain Eukaryota; kingdom Metazoa; phylum Arthropoda; class Malacostraca; order Decapoda; family Parastacidae; genus Cherax; species Cherax quadricarinatus. The sequence goes on along the minus strand of NC_069490.1, from coordinate 526,164 downwards.
AACGTCAAAGGTTTCTCCCCCTTCTGTTCCTAACTTTTCCCCAAACCTTTTCCCTTTAAAATTGTTGGTTCCCTCACCCATCCCCCTTATTGGGCATTACGGGCCTAAATCTATGAGGAAGAATAGGGCCCTTTAACGTTTTGTTTACTCCCTAAGTCTCAGCTTTTTTCCGGGGGTGACCCTTTGCCCTGGCCCCCTTTTCCCTGGAACTGGGTTTTCTTTTTTTGTTAGTTTGTTTTTTTTTTTTGGGGTTCTGCCCCCTTTTTCCCTTGCGGGTTTTTTCCACTTGTAAAAAGGCCGGGTTTTCCTCCCCTTTTGTCGTCGGTCTTTGCTTCCTGTTTTTCCCCCTTGTTCGGGGTTTCTTTTCCCTTTACTTTTGGGGTTTGGTTGTTGTTTTGGGGTTTGGTTTTGTTTCTTTTTAAGTCTTTTTTCCTGCCACTGTTACCTGTTTCTCCCTGTTGCTACTTTTTATTTTGCTCGTTGTTGTTACTGTTGTTCCCTTGTTACTTTTTACTTTTCCTAATTTGCTATGCTACTTTTGTTATTGTTGCCTTTTTCTTTTTCAAATTGTTTAAACTTTTGCTACACCCCCTGTCCCAATGTTACGGCTTCTCCCGTTGTTTCCCGTTCCCTTTTTGTATGAGGCAAAGTTTCTTAAAAATTTTAATTCCTTTTGAATTTTTTTTCCCCCCCCCCCCCCTTCCCCCCTTTCCCCCCCCTTTTCCCACCCCCTTTTCCCCCCCCCCAAAAATTTCCCCTTTTTAACCCCCCCTTTTTCTCCCCCCCCCCCCCCCCTCTCCCCTCCCCCCCAACCCCCCCCCCTTTCTCCCCTCCCCCACCCCCCCCTCCCCCTCTCCCCCCCCCCCCCCCCCCCCCCCACCCCCCCCCTCCCCCCCCCCCACCCCCCCCCCCCCCCCACCCCCCCCACCCCCCCCCTCCCCCCCCCCACCCTCCCCCCCCCCCCCCCCCCCCCCCCCCCCCCACTCCCCCCCACCCCCCCCCCACACCCCCCCCTCCCTCTCCCCCCCCTCCCCCCCCCTCCCCCCCCCTCCCCTCCCCCCCCCCCCCTCCCCTCCCCCCCACCCTCCCCCTCCCTCCCCCCCCCCCCCTCCCCCACCCCTCTCCCCTCCCCCCCTTCCCCCCCCCCACCCTCCCCCCTCTCCCCTCTTCCCCCACCCTCCCCTCTCCCCCCCCCTTTCCCCATCCCCTTCCTCCCCTCCCCCCCTCACCCCCCCACCCTCCCCCCCCCCCTTCCCCCACCCCCCCCCCCCCCCCCCCCCCCCACCCCCCCCTCCCCCTCTCCCCCCCCCACCCCACCCCCCCTCCCCCCCCCCACCCCCCCCCCCCCCCCCCCCACCCCCCCCCCTCCCCTCCCCCCCCCCCCCCCCCCCCCCCCCCCCCACCCCCCCCCTCCCCCCCCCTCCCCTCTCCCCCCCCCCCCCCTCCCCCCCCCTCCCCCCCTCCCCCACCCCCCCAAACCCCTCCCCCCTCTCCCCCCCTCCCCCCCCCCTCCCCACCTCTTCCCCACTCCCCCCCCCCCCTCCCCCCCCCCCTTTCCCCCCCCCACCCCCCACCCCTCCCCCCCCTCAACCCCCCCCCCCCCCCTCTCCCCCCCCCCTCCCCACCCTCTACCCCACCCTCTCCCCCACCCCCCCCCACCCTCTCCCCCCCCCTCCCCCCCACCCCCTCCCCCCCCATCCCCCCAAACCCCTCCCCCCTCCCTCTCCCCCCCCCTCTCCCCCACCCTCTCCCCCTCCCCCCCTTTCCCACCTCTCTCTCCCCGCCCCCCCCCCCCCCCCCCCCCCCCACCCCCCCCCCTCCCCCACCCTCTCCCCCCCTCTCCCCCCCCTCTCCCCCACCCTCCCCCCCCCTTTCCCCCCCCCCCCCTCTCCCCCCCCCCCCCTCCCCCCCCCCCCCCCCTCCCCCCCTTTTCCCCCCACTCCCTCCCCACCCCTCCCCCCCCCTTTCCCCTCTCTTCCCTTTCCCTTCCCTCCCCCTTCTATCCCACCCTCTCCCCCCCCCTTCCTCTCTTCCCTTTTCCTCCCCCTCCCCTTTCTATCCCCCCCTCTCCCCACCCCCCTCCTTTTCCCTTTTCCCTCTCCCTCACCTTCTATCCCACCCTCTCCCCACCCTCCCCCTCACTTGTTCCCCACTTTTTTCACATGTTGAAAATTAAGCATATTCTCAAGGCCGCCCCCGGGGGGAGGGATTGTGGGGGTGGGGGGGGTTTTGGGTGGGAGTGTGGGAGGGATTGTGGGAATGTGTAGGGATTGTTGGAGTGGGGAGGGATTTGGGAGTGTGGGAGGGATTGTGGGAGTGTGGGTCTAACCCCAAAACCACACACAAAAACCACACAAAACACACACACCCCCCCCACACAAACACACACCCCACACACACCACACACACACACACACACACAACGCACAACAAAACCACCCCACACACACACACAAAATACACCACACACAGTAAAGGGAAATTGTCTTAGGGAAGGAAAAGGGAAGGGGAAAAATTGGGGCCTGACGACACTGGGGGACAAAAGGGGGTTCGGGGGGAGACTGAAACGCATACAAATACTGCGGAGAATAGAAAAAGGGGTGGACAGAGATAGGATTTCCAGAGGGGGACACAGGGAAAAGGGGGCCCAAAACTGGAAGCTGAAGACTCAACGGGTCACAGGGCTTTAGGAAGAATTTCTTCAGTCAAAGAGTTGTCAGCAAGGGGAAATTCCTAGCAAGTAAGTAGTGGGGGCGGGAAACCATACATTTTTTTAAAAGAAAAAGGTTGAAAAAAGCTTGGGAAGCAAGAGTTTTGAGGAACCTAGAAGCGATCGGAAGGGGCGGGGCCAGGAGCTGATTCTACCCCCCTCCCAACCCACAATTAGGTGAGTGCAATTAGGTGAGAACAACACACACACACACACAAAAACACAACACCCCAAACAACCCCACCCACACACACGCACGCAAAAAACATACACCCACACACACACACACACAAACACACACACACACACCCACACACACACACACACACACACACACACACCCCACACTCACACAAAATGGAGACCAAAGAGGATGGGGTCCCTAAAAACCTCATGCATCAACATGTCGGGGCACAACCAGAAAAGAGAGGGGAGGATGGCCAGAAAGCCCTGGATCTTGTGTTCACCCTACATTCGGGACTTTGAGGACATCACTTATGAGAGGCCCTTTGGAGCTAGCGATCATTTTGGTTCTGATTTTTGGGATATAAGTAGAGTTCCCAAGGGAGAAGGTAACGGAAACTGAAGGGACGGGCCCAAAACTATAAAAGGGGGGATTAAAAGGTATGAGAAACTTCCGGCCAGGGGGTTTCGGGGACGGGAAAAAATTTGGTGGGAAAAAATTCAGAAAACGAGATAAATGGAATATGGGGCAAAAAAGGGGCAAGGAGGCAAAGGAAAGTTTTGGTTCCAAGGGAAACAGAAATAATGGGAAAGACCAAAAACGAGCCCTTTGGGGTTTCCCCGAAGGGGTAGGGGGGCAAAAACTAAGTGAAAACAAGAAGGGGAAAAGGTACAGGAGGCATGGGACCCAGGAAAACAAGGGTTTTGTAAAAGGGCCCGGGGAAAACGAGTAGGGCGCGGGTTTAGGAGGGAGGCCCAGGGGGGACAGTATAAAACGACATACCCATCGAAAGTCAAATCTGACCCGAAACTACTGTTTTGCCACTTTTGGAGGAAGAAAACATCAAGGACCGGGTTTGATAAGGCTAAAAAAAAGAAGGGGGGAAAACCCCACAAAAAAGGGTCAAGAGGTAGGGAAAAGGAAAGCTCAAACGAGTTTTAAAGGGAAGTATTTAAAAGTGGGAGACAGGGGGCCTGGGGGGACGGACAGAGGGGGAAAACCGAAAGGGAATTTCCCCAAACAAGTGTTGGACGCCCATACATACAGAGAGGAGGAGGTGAAAAATGTTTAAGGGGGACATCGTTCCCTAAAAAGGCAATGGGACCGGACATTTCCCCGGGGGGCCCTTAGAGAGGGAGCAGATATTTTTGGCTTTCCCCCTTACCACAATTTAAAACACGCCCCGGGAAAACTGGGAAACTACCTGGGGTTATGGAAGCGGCAAATGTAGTTCCCTTTTTTTAAAAAAAGGAGCCAAAAAAGGGGCACAAAAACCTTTTTTAGCCCCCCCTTTTCCTTTTTGCCCCTGTATAGTATGAAAGTTATGGAGAAAAATTATCAGGAGGAGTGGGGGTGGAGCACTGGAAGGGGAACAAGAGTTTTAAATCCCAAACCCAGCACGGATTCATGGAAGGCAAACCCTGTGTAAAAACCCTTTTCTGGAGTTTTATGATAAAATAACAGAAGTAAGACACGAGAGAGGGGGGGGGTTGATTGCTTTTTCTTTGGGCCCGCAAGAAGGCCTTTTTACAAAAGTTCCTCAACCAAAAGGGGTTTGTGCAGAAGCTTTGAGCATCAGGCGCATAAAAACAGGAAGGGGCCCGCAATTGGTTTTTGAGAATACCTTTACAGGGGGGGCAACAACGAGTAAAGGTACAAAAGATGTATCCCAGTGGGCAAACCCGTGAAACCCAGCGGGGGCCCCCGGGGGCGGTTTCCCAGGACCAGTGTATTTTTGGGATATTGAACGAATGATGGAAGGGGTTTGACTCAGAAGGTCCCTGTTTTCAGATGATGGGGAAGTTTAAGGAAAGGGGAATTTAAAACTGATGAGGACCCGGGCCGGGCTCCCCATTGATACCTGGACAGACTGGACAAAATTGTCCAGCAATGGCTTCTCGAAATTTTTTTTCCCGCCCAAAAGCAAAGTCTGAAAATAGGGGAAGGGCACAGAAACCCGACGGGGTATAGGCAAAGGTTTGGGAAAGACTGCAAACCCCCTCCCGGAGAAAGAAACTTGGGGTGGTAAAAAACACCGAGCATGTTCCGGAAGCACACTTTTAAACAATAAAAATGTGCAGCATATGGGCGCCTGGCAAACCTGAGAAAAGGGTTTCCCCTTACCTTTGTAAGGAAAACATTCAAAACACTGTACACCGTGTATGTCGGCCCTACTTGGGGGAATGCAGCCACCAGCCTGGAAAACCCCCACCCGGTCAAGCACGTCAAAAAGTTTGAGAAAGTACAAAGGTTTGAACAAGGCTAGTCCCGAGTCAAGGGAAGTCGTACAGGAAAGGGTTTAAAGGGAAAAACGGACTGACGCCAAAATGGAGGGGCAGAGGGGGCCCGGGGAGCATGAAAAAACGACATACAAGATAATGCGGGGAATAGACAAGGGGGGTTTTAAAAACCGAGCATGTCCCGGAAAACAAAACATCAACCAGATAACTGCTGCAGCATATGGGGGCCCGGAAAAATGAGAAAAGATTCCCATTTTCCTTTGTAAGGAAATTTTAAGAACGTAAAACCCCTGTAAAGTCAGGCCCCTACTGGGGGTATGCAGCACCTGGGTTTTGGGAAACCCCCACTTTTATAAAGCACCTCAAGAAACTGAGAAAGTTTCAAAGGGTTTGGGGACAAGGTTAGTTTCCAAAAAGCAAGGGGGGAAAGTTTATGAAGAAAGATAAAGGGAAAAACGGCCCCGACGACACTGGAGGACGGAGGGTCAGGGGGGGACATGGTAACCCACATGGTGGAAAAAACAGAATGTTTTAGGGAGGGGACACAGAAACAAAAAGGCCCAATTGGAAGTGAAAAACACAAATTGGGCAGAGAGATATTAGGGGAAATATTTCTTTTAGTAAAAGAGTTGTAAGGGAGTGGAATAGCCTAGAAAAAAAGGGCGTAGTGGAAAGGGAGGAACCATAACATTTTTTAAAACGAGGGTTTTAAAAGCTCATGGAGCGGGGAGAGAGAGGGCCCCGTAGCAAACGGTGAAGAGGGGGGGCGGGGGGGGGGGTAAGACTCGACCCCCGCAACCACAAATAAAATGGGGTTCAAATGGTGGTCCCCACACACACACCAACACACAAACACACACACCACACACACACACACCACACACACACACACACACACACACAACCAACAAACACACACCACACACACACACACAACCCCACACCCAAAACCCAAACACACACACATTAATATTTTTACAAAAATCAACACAAAAACAAAAACGATACACATCCAAACTCTTCGTAAAATTTTTTTTAATAACAAACCCCTTTTTATGAAAAAAATATAAATCGCTCCGAAAAAAACTGAAAAAGGGCTTTTTAAAATTTTCAAAAAAACAGAAATGGGAAATTTCCAGGGCATTTTCCCCGGGAAATAAAGGGAGGAAATTTTCTAAATTTTAAAAATTTTAATATTTTCCCAAATGTGTTCAACCATTCTCTTAAAACATATTTTAAAATATATATATATATTATATATATTAAAAAAAATATATATTAAAATAATATTTAATTATATATATTTTAAAAATATTATATATATATATTTAATATAAATATATATTTATATATATAATATATATATGGGAGGTTCCCCCTTCTTGAACTGGGCATGGGGGGAACCCCCTTTCCCCAGAGAAAAGAATTTAAAATTGGGTTAGGGAAAATCAAATTTTTCCCCCGAAGCGTTTGAGAAATTTTTTCCTACCACCCCCCATATTTCAATATGTTTTATTTAAAGGGGCCAAAAAAAACATTGGGCCCAAAAATTCACAAAAAACAACCGAAAATAAAAACAACCCTGGGGGATCCGGGGACTACAATCTTCGAAATACTTTTGGGGGCGCCCGGGGGTCCCTTTTGGCGGTGGGCCGCGTGCCCAGAAACTGCAGGCATTTTCCCCCTCGGAAAACCCCAACACGAGTCCGAAAGGAAAGCTGGTCGCCCGTGGTCCCCTTTGGGTTTTTTGTTTAGCCCTTTTTTTCCCAGCTCTTTTAGGAACTTTTTGAGCACACTTGCCCCGCAACCCAAAGGGGCTCCCGAAACCCCTTTTTGGGAAGGGAAATTATGCAAAGGGGTAGGTCTTCCAAATTTTTTGGACCTTTTGGGTCTTCCGTGGGCTGGCAGCTCCCCCCCTTCCACTACGGAGTATGGGAAGTAGGTTTCTGCCCAAAAGGGCAGCCCGGTGTAGTCCCCCCGGGAATCGGGTTTCCCAAACCTTCCCGGGTAGCATGTGGCTCCCCCGGACGCTTTTGACTTTCCCTCAGACCTCTTTAAATTTGGGGGTTTCCCCTTTTAGCTGGGGGAAACCCGGGGTGTGGCGAGGGTTTTTCTTTAGATGTCATTCACCTCCCCATGTCTGGCTTTCTTCCCCTTTTGCCCGTGTGACACACAAACCAAAGAAGAACCCCAAATTTATCAGATGTCGCCCTACGCAAAAACCACCTTATGTTCGGGGGGATGGGGGCGGGTAGGCGAAGGGGCAAACACCCAAACCAATGGCCTGTGGGTCGAGACGGGTGCCCAGGGGGAAATTTGGGGAAAAGCTAACAGGAAATCTCCCGAGTGTGGTGCCCTTTACTGCCAGGAGACGAGCTTTGTCCTTTCCTGAAGCATTTGGGGAGCCCTTGGTTGGCGATTTTTTTTCCCTGATCGGTTTGTCCCGGGGGGACTGTTTTTGCTTTTGGGGGGAGCGGTCACTGGAGGAGTTGTAAAAGGGGGTCCCACCGAATTTGCTGCTTTGTAACCCGGGGGGCTTGAGCTCCCTTTGGGCCCCAAAAGGGGAATATAGCAAAAAATATTGTTGCAAATAATAACACCAGGAGGCAAATCGTGAAAAATCACACCCACGAGCTTTTAAAACTCTGGGAAAAAAATTCAATTTAAAAAACCCCAAATAATAGAGCCTACTAACTGGAGAATACACTTACCCCCATCTTCACTAACAATGATGATCTGATAAGAAATGTCACCATATCCCAAAAAAATATACTAGATACAACATAATTTTAGGTTTTATCTGTAGCGTGGGGGCCCCCCAAACCCACAAAAAAGAGATAGTCACGAGGGGGCCTTTACCAAATTCAAATTCAATAACAAAAACATAAAGGGGGGGACCCGGGAAAACCAAGTCCTAAAGATATAAGTGGGGAAAATATACTAAGCAACACAGACCCCCAACCTATGCCTAGAAAAAGATTTAAATCGGTGGCACTCGATGTATGCAAAGGGTTATTCCTCTAAGAAAAAGGAGGAGAAAATGTAAAATAGAAAGGACAGGCGCTCCCTTTACAGGCGAGGAAAAAGAATAAAGAGGCTTTAAAAAAATCAATTATCGAAATGGTAGGGGGGAAAACTGGTCAGAGAAATAGCCCAAACATCGAACTTAAACTAAAGGAATCTTTTTTGGAGGGCAGGGAAACGCGGGGAAAAACTAAAACCATAAAAGAAAACCCAAAGAAACCCAAACTATTTCTTTCCCATGCCCAAAAACAAAATCGAAACAACGTCCGTATTGGGCCCTACCAAACAAGATGGGGGCCCCACAAAAGATGGGCCGCAAGGAAAAGAGTGAGCTAATCAAGTCCCAATATGGCTCACTTTTTGGGAAGCCGGGTAACCAGACTTTAGGTCGAAGATCAAAAAGAATTTTTTTTTGAGAGAGGCCCCCAAAATTTTGGGTTTAAAACAACCTAACCGAAAATTTTTTCCCCGACGCCAAATTTACTTCGAAAAGGCGATAAATGGAAAATGTCCCTGCACTTGCCCCCGGGCCAGACTCATGGAAATCTGTGTTTCATCAAGAACTGCAAGAAGCCCTATCAAGAGCCCTTTTCCACCTTTTGGAGGGGAGCATGGACACCCCGGGGGGCGTCCCCCAGTTACTAAAAAAAACGGGCTTTGCCCCCCCTCCAAAAAAGGGGGGAGTAAAGCAAAAAGCAAAAACTACAGACCAATAGCATAACATCCCATACATAAAAAATCTTTGAAAGGGTCCCCAAAAACAAGATCCCCCACCCATCTAGGAAACCCCTCAGTTACACAACCCCGGGCCCCAAAAGGGTTTAAAAAGGGCCCCTCCCGTCCCGGGCCCCCAACTATTGGGTCATTACGACAGGGGGCCTAAAAGCACTTTGAAGCAAAAAGGGAAAGCAGATGTAATATATACAGACTTTGCAAAAACCCTTTGACAAGTGTGAAACCCTGGGGTAATAGCGCACAAAATGCGTGCTAAAGGAATAAAAAGGAAAAGTCGGTCCCCCAATTGGAGGGTCTAAATTTTCCCCCTTTACTAACAACACAGAGAGTGTCGTCAAAAGGGGTAAAGTCCCGGGGAGCTACGTGAAAAAGCTCCCGGGTTAAAAAAGGGGGAAAAGTACTCGCCCCATCCTTGTTTCCTCATCCTCAAATTTGACTTTGGGAAAAAGGATGTCAGCCAAAAGCACCGAGTCTTCCTTTTTCAGTTGGGCACCCGAATCTGCATGAAAAGTGTCTTCCCTTGCAGACACTGCAAGGGGTCCAGGGGGGAAAATTTAACCAAATCTTTCAGTGGGGTTCAGGGAAAAAAAATTTTGAAGTTCAACGATGGAAAATTTCCCAATTTCTCAGACCCCCCCCATGGGGGGATTAAAACAGCCCCCGGCAGTCTCAAACTGGCACTGGACAAGCACCTAAAGTCGGTTCCTGACCAGCCGGGCTGTGGCTCGTACGTTGGTTTGCGTGCAGCCAGCAGGAACAGCCTGGTTGATCAGGCTCTGATCCACCAGGAGGCCTGGTCACAGACCGGGCCGCGGGGGTGTTGACCCCCGGAACTCTCTCCAGGTAAACTCCAGGTACGTCTCTCAAGCGTTCAGGAACTATCTTCTTGACTAATGCACTGGAAGCCAAACACGAAGACAGAAAAGCAGATAAAGCAACATGCGTTGCTTTGCGCACCCCTGTACCTCCCAGTCGCACTGGGAGGGTTGCCTGATCCCATTGCTCATCCTCTAGTGACAGGTTCAGTGCCTTCTTAAAAGTTGATCTCAGGTGTGCGTCATATTCATCGAGTGTTGGGTTGTCAAAAGAGGGTGCACACCTCAAGAAGTAAGTGAGTCTTGGCATAGTGAGACACCTTGTGAGGAGGTACAGAGCATCATGGGCATCAAGATCGCTTATTCTCTCCTCCATTCTCATCAGGTCATTCAATTTGTCCCTGAGGACAGTGTCGATGGCCTGGTGACCCAGCGGTGCCCTCAAGAGGGTACTGTTGGACGGAGTGGTAGTTGAGACTTCCGGGAGGATTATTATACTTTTATTTTATATATTTTATATTTTATATATATTTATATATATTATATATATATATATATATATATATATATATATATATGTGTGTGTGTGTGTGTGTTTTGTGTGTATGTGTGTGGTGTGTTGCAGTAATCGCGAAAAAGCGATTAGAAAATTTACAATGTTGTGCAAAAAGGAGGAGGTCCAAGAAAATACCTTCAGAGAAAGTACCTTTCCTGGAGCAAAGGTGCTTCGTGTGCACCCTGAAGGATGAGTGAGAATGTTACAGTCCTGGAGGTGGGAAGTACAGTACCTACACTCTGAAGGATGAGTGAGAATGTTACAGTCCTTGAGGTTGGAAGTACAGTACCTGCACTCTGAAGGATGAGTGAGAATGTTACAGTCCTGGAGGTGGGAAGTACAGTACCTGCACTCTGAAGGATGAGTGAGAATGTTACAGTCCTGGAGGTGGGAAGTACAGTACCTGCACTCTGAAGGATGAGTGAGAATGTTACAGTCCTGGAGGTGGGAAGTACAGTACCTGCACTCTGAAGGATGAGTGAGAATGTTACAGTCCTTGAGGTTGGAAGTACAGTACCTGTACTCTGAAGGATGAGTGAGAATGTTACAGTCCTTGAGGTTGGAAGTACAGTACCTGCACTCTGAAGGATGAGTGAGAATGTTACAGTCCTGGAGGTGGGAAGTACAGTACCTGCACTCTGAAGGATGAGTGAGTATGTTACAGTCCTGGAGGTGGGAAGTACAGTACCTGTACTCTGAAGGATGAGTATGTTACAGTCCTGGAGGTGGGAAATACAGTACCTACACTCTGAAGGATGAGTGAGTATGTTACAGTCCTGGAGGTTGGAAGTACAGTACCTGCACTCTGAAGGATGAGTGAGAATGTTACAGTCCTGGAGGTGGGAAATACAGTACCTACACTCTGAAGGATGAGTGAGTATGTTACAGTCCTGGAGGTGGGAAGTACAGTACCTGCACTCTGAAGGATGAGTGAGAATGTTACAGTCCTGGAGGTGGGAAGTACAGTACCTGTACTCTGAAGGATGAGTGAGTATGTTACAGTACTGGAGGTGGGAAGTACAGTGCCTGCACTCTGAAGGATGAGTGAGAATGTTACAGTCCTGGAGGTGGGAAGTACAGTACCTACACTCTGAAGGATGAGTGAGAATGTTACAGTCCTGGAGGTGGGAAGTACAGTACCTGCACTCTGAAGGATGAGTGAGTATGTTACAGTCCTGGAGGTGGGAAGTACAGTGCCTGCACTCTGAAGGATGAGTGAGAATGTTACAGTCCTGGAGGTGGGAAGTACAGTACCTGCACTCTGAAGGATGGGTGAGGATGTTACAGTCCTGGAGGTGGAAGTACAATACCTGCACTCTGAAGGATGGGTGAGGATGTTACAGTCCTGGAGGTGGGAAGTACAGTACCTGCACTCTGAAGGATGGGTGAGGATGTTACAGTCCTGGAGGTGGGAAGTACAATACCTGCACTCTGAAGGATGGGTGAGGATGTTACAGTCCTGGAGGTGGGAAGTACAATACCTGCACTCTGAAGGATGGGTGAGGATGTTACAGTCCTGGAGGTGGGAAGTACAGTACCTGCACTTTGAAGGATGAGTGAGAATGTTACAATCCTGGTGGTGGGAAGTACAGTACCTGCACTCTGAAGGATAAGTGAGAATGTTACAATTCTGGAGTTGGGAAGTACAGTACCTGCACTCTGAAGGATGAGTGAGAATGTTACAGTCCTGGAGGTGGGAAGTACAGTACCTGCACTCTGAAGGATGAGTGAGAATGTTACAGTCCTGGAGGTGGGAAGTACAGTACCTGCACTCTGAAGGATGAGTGAGAATGTTACAGTCCTGGAGGTGGGAAGTACAGTACCTGCACTCTAAAAGATGAGTGAGAATGTTACAGTCTTGGAGGTAGGAAGTACAGTACCTGCACTCTGAAGGATGAGTGAGGATGTTACAGTCCTGGAGGGATATTTGAGCCATAATATCAACAAACTACACACAAAGCAGTCATTGCCTGAATAATGGTGAATATTAAGACGGGTGATGCATCATGCTGAACGCACTCTGCCAGAGTCTAACTATACCTTATGTATTAAAATTCCTCAGTGGTGGAAACCGTAATGGAGAGTAAAGTGGGTTTATGTGTGGCTGCAGTGGCGGAGGTAATAAGTAGTGGGTTTAGTGGTGTGTGAAGCAGAACAGTGTAGTGGAGGCAGGTAGTGTTGTGGAGTAGTGCGGTCGTGTCATTGTAGTCTCGATGCTGCCGAGGCTGGAGAGAGAGAGAGACAGAGAGACAGAGAGGATAGAGAAATAGATGAGATTCAAATTTCGAATCTGTTTTCCCCTCAAGGGAGGTTCCTTGACGTTGGTGAGGGGCTCTTGATCTAGGGAATTGGATCTGTGCTCCGGTTCCCTGAATTGAACCTGAATACCTTCCATCCCCCCTCATTCGCTGTATAATCCTACGGGTTTAGCGCTCCCCATGATTAGAATTAATTATAATCGAATCTGTTCTGTATATAGTTACTCGATAGTTTGCTATAGCCACATACGCTCTCTGTGTGTAGTAGCTACCACATACCCTCCCTGTGTGTAGTAGCTACCACATACCCTCCCTGTGTGTAGTAGCTACCACATACCCTCCCTGTGTGTAGTAGCTACCACATACCCTCCCTGTGTGTAGTAGCTACAACATACCCTCCCTGTGTGTCGTAGCTACCACATACCCTCCCTGTGTGTCGTAGCTACCACATACCCTCCCTGTGTGTAGTAGCTACCACATACCCTCCCTATGTGTAGTAGCTACCACATACCCTCCCTGTGTGTAGTAGCTACCACATACCCTCCTGTGTGTAGTAGCTACCACATACCCTCCCTGTGTGTAGTAGCTACCACATACCCTCCCTATGTGTAGTAGCTACCACATACCCTCCTGTGTGTAGTAGCTACCACATACCCTCCCTGTGTGTAGTAGCTACCACATACCCTCCCTATGTGTAGTAGCTACCACATACCCTCCCTGTGTGTCGTAGCTACCACATACCCTCCCCGTGTGTCGTAGCTACCACATACCCTCCCTGTGTGCAGTAGCTCCCACATACCTCCCTATGTGTAGTAGCTACCACATACCCTCCCTGTGTGTAGTAGCTACCACATACCCTCCTGTGTGTAGTAGCTACCCATACCCTCCCTGTGTGCAGTAGCTACCACATACCCTCCCTATGTGTAGTAGCTACCACATACCCTCCCTGTGTGTAGTAGCTACCACATACCCTCCCTGTGTGTAGTAGCTACCACATACCCTCCCTGTGTGTAGTAGCTACCACATACCCTCCCTGTGTGTCGTAGCTACCACATACCCTCCCTGTGGTAGTAGCTACCACATACCCTCCCTGTGTGTCGTAGCTACCACATACCCTCCCTGTGTGTCGTAGCTACCACATACCCTCCCTGTGTGCAGTAGCTACCACATACCCTCCCTATGTGTAGTAGCTACCACATACCCTCCCTGTGTGCAGTAGCTACCACATACCCTCCCTATGTGTAGTAGCTACCACATACCCTCCCTGTGTGCAGTAGCTACCACATACCCTCCCTATGTGTAGTAGCTACCACATACCCTCCCTGTGTGTCGTAGCTACCACATACCCTCCCTGTGTGTCGTAGCTACCACATACCCTCCTGTGTGCAGTAGCTACCACATACCCTCCCTATGTGTAGTAGCTACCAATACCCTCCCTGTGTGTCGTAGCTACCACATACCCTCCCTGTGTGTCGTAGCTACCACATACCCTCCCTGTGTGTCGTAGCTACCACATACCCTCCCTGTGTGGGCGTAGCTACCACATACCCTCCCTGTGTGCAGTAGCTACCACATTCCCTCCCTGTGTGTAGTAGCTACCACATACCCTCCCTGTGTGCAGTAGCTACCACATACCCTCCCTGTGTGCAGTAGCTACCACATACCCTCCCTATGTGTAGTAGCTACCACATACCCTCCCTGTGTGCAGTAGCTACCACATAACCTCCCTGTGTGCAGTAGCTACCACATACCCTCCCTATGTGTAGTAGCTACCACATACCCTCCCTGTGTGTGTAGTAGCTACCACATACCCTCCCTGTGTGTAGTAGCTACCACATACCCCCCCCTGTGTGTAGTAGCTACCACATACCCTCCCTGGGGTGTAGTAGCTACCACATACCCTCCCTGTGTGCAGTAGCTACCACATACCCTCCCTGTTTGTAGTAGCTACCACATACCCTCCCTATGTGTAGTAGCTACCACATACCCTCCCTGTGTGCAGTAGCTACCACATACCCTCCCTGTGTGCAGTAGCTACCACATACCCTCCCTGTGTGTAGTAGCTAAACCCCATACCCTCCCTGTGTGCAGTAGCTACCACATACCTCCCTGTGTGCAGTAGCTACCCACATACCCTCCCTGTGTGCAGTAGCTACCACATACCCTCCCTGTGTGTAGTAGCTACCACATACCCTCCCTGTGTGCAGTAGCTACCACATACCCTCCCTGTGTGCAGTAGCTACCACATACCCTCCCTGTGTGCAGTAGCTACCACATACCCTCCTGTGTGTAGTAGCTACCACATACCCTCCCTGTGTGCAGTAGCTACCCATACCCTCCCTGTGTGTAGTAGCTACCACATATTTCCTCCCTGTGTGCAGTAGCTACCACATACCCTCCCTGTGTGTAGTAGCTACCACATACCCTCCCTGTGTGCAGTAGCTACCACATACCCTCCCTGTGTGTAGTAGCTACCACATACCCTCCCTGTGTGCAGTAGCTACCACATACCCTCCCTGTGTGTAGTAGCTACCACATACCCTCCCTGTGTGCAGTAGCTACCACATACCCTCCCTGTGTGTAGTAGCTACCACATACCCTCCCTGTGTGTAGTAGCTACCACATACCCTCCCTGTGTGCAGTAGCTACCACATACCCTCCCTGTGTGCAGTAGCTACCACATACCCTCCCTGTGTGCAGTAGCTACCACATACCCTCCCTATGTGTAGTAGCTACCACATACCCTCCCTGTGTGTAGTAGCTACCACATACCCTCCCTGTGTGCAGTAGCTACCACATACCCTCCCTATGTGTAGTAGCTACCACATACCCTCCCTGTGTGTAGTAGCTACCACATACCCTCCCTGTGTGTAGTAGCTACCACATACCTCCATGTGTGCAGTAGCTACCACATACCCTCCCTGTGTGCAGTAGCTACCACATACCCTCCCTGTGTGCAGTAGCTACCACATACCCTCCCTATGTGTAGTAGCTACCACATACCCTCCCTGTGTGTAGTAGCTACCACATACCTCCATGTGTGTAGTAGCTACCACATACCCTCCCTGTGTGTAGTAGCTACCACATACCCTCCCTGTGTGTAGTAGCTACCACATACCCTCCCTGTGTGTAGTAGCTACCACATACCCTCTCTGTGTGTAGTAGCTACCACATACCTCCATGTGTGTAGTAGCTACCACATACCCTCCCTGTGTGCAGTAGCTACCACATACCCTCCCTGTGTGCAGTAGCTACCACATACCCTCCCTATGTGTAGTAGCTACCACATACCCTCCCTGTGTGTAGTAGCTACCACATACCCTCCCTGTGTGTAGTAGCTACCACATACCTCCATGTGTGTAGTAGCTACCACATACCCTCCCTGTGTGTAGTAGCTACCACATACCCTCCGTGTGTGTAGTAGCTACCACATACCCTCCGTGTGTGTAGTAGCTACCACATACCCTCCGTGTGTGTAGTAGCTACCACATAACCTCCCTGTGTGTAGTAGCTACCACATAACCTCCCTGTGTGCAGGTAGCTACAAAATACCCTCCCTGTGTGCAGTAGCTACCACATACCTCCCCGTGTGTAGTAGCTACCACATACCCTCCCTGGGGTGTAGTAGCTACCACATACCCTCCCTGTGTGTAGTAGCTACCACATACCCTCCCTGGTGTGCAGTAGCTACCACATACCCTCCCTGTGTGCAGTAGCTACCACATACCCTCCCTGTGTGTAGAGCTACCACATACCCTCCCTGTGTGCAGTAGCTACCACATACCCTCCCTGTGTGCAGTAGCTACCACATACCCTCCCTGTGTGCAGTAGCTACCACATTTCCCTCCCTGTGTGTAGTAGCTACCACATACCCTCCCTGTGTGCAGTAGCTACCACATACCCTCCCTGTGTGCAGTAGCTACCACATACCCTCCCTGTGTGCAGTAGCTACCACATACCCTCCCTGTGTGTAGTAGCTACCACATACCCTCCCTGTGTGCAGTAGCTACCACATACCCTCCCTGTGTGTTAGTAGCTACCACATACCCTCCCTGGTGTGAGTAGCTACACATACCCTCCCTGTGTGTAGTAGCTACCACATACCTCCCTGTTGTGTAGTAGCTACCACATACCCTCCCTGTGTGTAGTAGCTACCACATACCCTCCCTGTGTGTAGTAGCTACCACATACCCTCCCTGTGTGCAGTAGCTACCACATACCCTCCCTGGGGTTTCAGTAGCTACCACATAAACCCTCCTGTGTTGCAGTAGCTACCACATACCTCCCCTATGTGTAGTAGCTACCACATACCCTCCCTGTTTTGTAGTAGCTACCACATACCCTCCCTATGTGTAGTAGCTACCACATACCCTCCCTGTGTGCAGTAGCTACCACATACCCTCCCTGTGTGTAGTAGCTACCACATACCCTCCCTGTGTGCAGTAGCTACCACATACCCTCCCTGTGTGTAGTAGCTACCACATACCCTCCCTGTGTTTCAGTAGCTACCACATACCCTCCCTATGTGTAGTAGCTACCACATACCCTCCCTGTGTGTAGTAGCTACCACATACCCTCCCTATGTGTAGTAGCTACCACATACCCTCCCTGTGTGCAGTAGCTACCACATACCCTCCCTGTGTGTAGTAGCTACCACATACCCTCCGTGTGGGCGCTAGTCAGAATATTACCCAGCCAGACACACTGAGTCCAGTTACTGGGACACACTATATTAACAGATCAAATTACAGCATCAACGAGGTATTTACAATAATGTGGCGTCCACTAAGTACGTGATTTATATTACACGTGCACCACACGTTACCACACCTCCTGTATGCCCTCAGTAACTGGCTAAAAGGCCTGTTAGTTTATTGCTTGTTAGCTTACCAGCCAATCATACCCTCAGTCAATCATACCCTCAGTCAGTCAGTCATACCCTCAGTCAATCACACCCTCAGTCAATCATACCCTCAGTCAATCATGCCCTCAGTTTATCATACACTCAGTCAATCATACCCTCAGTCAATCATACACTCAGTCAATCATACCCTCAGTCAATCACACCCTCAGTCAATCATACCCTCAGTCAATCATACCCACAGTCCAATCATACACTTTAGTCAATCATACCCTCAGTCAATCACACCCTCAGTCAATCACACCCTCAGTCAATCATACCCTCAGTCAATCATGCCCTCAGTTTATCATACACTCAGTCAATCATACCCTCAGTCAATCATACACTCAGTCAATCATACCCTCAGTCAATCACACCCTCAGTCAATCATACCCTCAGTCAATCATACCCACAGTCAATCATACACTCAGTCAATCATACCCTCAGTCAATCATACACTCAGTCAATCATACCCTCAGTCAATCATACCCTCAGTCAATCATACCCTCAGTCAATCATACCCTCAGTTTATCATACCCTCAGTCAATCATACCCTCAGTCAATCATACCCTCAGTCAATCATACCCTCAGTCAATCATACCCTCAGTCAATCATACCCTCAGTCAATCATACCCTCAGTCAATCATACACTCAGTTAATCATACCCTCAGTCAATCATACACTCAGTCAATCATACACTCAGTCAATCATACACTCAGTCAATCATACACTCCTCTGTACAGCAACACTTCTCTGATGGTGAACCAGTCACTGTCACTGCCTATTTTTTCCCCCTAACTGCTCGTAATGTACTTCAGGAAGCGCTAAACCCGTGTGGGGGGTCGTTCAAGTGCTCGATCCTCCGTCTATTAATCGCGACCTTGTCCATTTTTTCTTTTTTTTTTTTGAAAGGGAAGAGGGGGTAACAGTCTACCTTGTGGGACCCCCGAACCTTTTTTTTTTTTCCAAAAAAATTGATATATTCTTCATCTGTGAAGACTCTTGTGTCCCAATTATAGTAGAATTACAATTTATTAATCTCTTAACGCATTTTTGAGTTACAATTTCTGTTGACTTCTCGTCAGCGTTAATTGTGAGTATTTATTTGTTGATAATTATCTTGAGGTTCATGGTGGGAAGGTAGAGAGAGAGAGAGAGAGAGAGAGAGAGAGAGAGAGAGAGAGAGAGAGAGAGAGAGAGAGAGAGAGAGAGAGAGAGAGAGAGAGAGAGAGAGAGGGAGAGAGAGAGAGGGAGAGGGAGAGAGAGAGAGAGAAAGTTTATGGAGGTACAGGTACACATAAATACAGTTACATAAATTATCGTTCATAGCAGCGCATGTGTAGATAACCTGGGATAATCCAAGAGAGAGAGAGATACAGAGAGAGAGAGAGAGAGAGATACAGAGAGAGAGAGAGAGAAAGAGAACTGTAACAAGACTCTCTTTGTGTGGCAATAAACATGCAAGAGAACGTGATGACTTTCTCTCAACAAAGGGATTTCTACTGTCAACAAAGTCTCTAATAAATGTACGAGTTACCCCTGGAAATAAAGGAAATATAGAACACGGGTACGACAGTCGGATTCACTCAAAAACGAGACAAACAGCAGTCGGATTCACTCAAAAACGAGACAAACAGCAGTGGATTCACTCAAAAACGAGACAAACAGCTGTCGAATTCACTCAGAAACGAGACAAACATCAGTCGGATTCACTCAGAAACGAGACAAACAGCAGTCGGATTCGGCAAAAAAATAATAACTACGAGTCGGATTCACTCAGAAACGAGACAAACAGCAGTCGGATTCGGCAAAAAAATAATAACTACGAGTCGGATTCACTCAGAAACGAGACAAACAGCAGTCGGATTCACTCAAAAACGAGACAAACATCAGTCGGATTCACTCAAAAACGAGACAAACAACAGCCGGATTCGGCCAAAAAAAAATAACTAAGAGTCGGATTCACTCAGAAACCAAAACAAACCGAGTCGGTTTCTGAAAACACCGCCTCGACGAACTCGCCTGGGGGAATATATATTTTTTTCGAGAACTTCGGGCATAGGTTTGGCTAAATGTTCTCTCTGGGTCCCAATATTTCAGGAGTTAATGGAGCGAGCAGAACGGGTTTCGAATCTGTAAAGTGGTGTACAGGAGAGAGATATTGGTTGTACTAGCTTAGGCCTCCCTCTGCCTGGTATATTGTACTAGTACGCTATTCTGCTAGTACAGTAGTGTACTAGTATACTAGTACGCTATTCTGCTAGTACAGTAGTGTACTAGTATATTAGTATGCTATTCTGCTAGTACAGTAGTGTACTAGTACTATACTGTACTAGTAGACTATTGTACTAGTACACTATTCTAGTACAGTAGTGTACTAGTACTATACTGTACTAGTAGACTATTGTACTAGTACACTATTCTAGTACAATAGTGTACTAGCACACTACTGTATTACTAGACTATTGTACTAGTACACTATTCTAGTATAGTAGTATACTAGAACACGATTGTACTAGTACGCTATTCTGCTAGTACAGTAGTGTTCTAGTATGCTAGTGTACTAGTACGCTATTCTGCTAGTACAGTAGTGTACTAGTATGCTAGTGTACTAGTACGCTATTCTGCTAGTACAGTAGTGTACTAGTATGCTAGTGTACTAGTACGCTATTCTGCTAGTACAGTAGTGTACTAGTATGCTAGTGTACTAGTACGCTATTCTGCTAGTACAGTAGTGTACTAGTATGCTAGTGTACTAGTACGCTATTCTGCTAGTACATTTAGTGTACTAGTATGCTAGTGTACTAGTACGCTATTCTGCTAGTACAGTAGTGTACTAGTATGCTAGTGTACTAGTACGCTATTCTGCTAGTACAGTAGTGTACTAGTATGCTAGTGTACTAGTACGCTATTCTGCTAGTAAAGTAGTGTACTAGTATGCTAGTGTACTAGTACGCTATTCTGCTAGTACAGTAGTGTACTAGTACAATATTAAACTAGTACAATAATGTACTAGTACACTACAAAGTGAGGTGACGAGGTGAGCCTATATGATAATAATAATAATGAGTTATTATTATTATTATTATTATTATTAAGATAAGATAAGATTTCGTTCGGATTTTTAACCCCGGAGGGTTAGCCACCCAGGATAACCCAAGTCAGTGCGTCATCGAGGACTGTCTAACTTATTTCCATTGGGGTCCTTAATCTTGTCCCCCAGGATGCGACCCACACCAGTCGACTAATACCCAGGTACCTATTTGCTGCTAGGTGAACAGGACAACAGGTGTAAGGAAACGTGTCGAAATGTTTCCACCCGCTGGGAATCGAACCCGGGCCCTCCATGTGTGAAGCGGGAGCTTTAGCCACCAGGCCACCGGGCCTGGTGGCTATTATTACTATTATTATTACTATTATTACTATTATTATTATTATTATAGCTTAATATCGGGTATGTAAATATTTACCGTTCTCGGTAGTATTTACAAATCCGGCTCCATGCTTCACGAACGCTTTGTTGACAGTCGATAAGCAATCCCTTACCCAGTGGTCAGGCAGTGGACAACACTTCTGAAAATATATGACAGGTTCTGGACATTGATATATGCACATATATATCATGCTCGTAAGAGGAATATATCTATATCTATCTATATATATATATATATATATATATATATATATTATATATATATATATATATATATATATATATATATATATATAATATATATATATATATATATATATTTCTTTGTGTGTACCCACCTATTTGTGGTTGCAGGGGTTGATTCACAGCTCCAGGCCCCGTGTGTGTGTGTGTGTTTAGCGACTTGTGAGACTAAATACAACCACTATACATCAGCTTTCTTCATTAATATATTCATCACTGTGTATTGTAGCAGCAACGTGTGTGTTGAATGTTTTATACACTATACTGTATTATTCATGTGTTGTTCTTGGTGTTTGATGCATGTATGCAAGCGTATGTATACAAGCGTGTGTATACACATGTATGTGATACAAGTACTCACCTAGTTGAGGTTGCGGGGGTCGAGTCCGAGCTCCTGGCCCCGCCTCTTCACTGATCGCTACTAGGTCACTCTCCCTGAACCGTGAGCTTTATCATACCTCTGCTTAAAGCTATGTATGGATCCTGCCTCCACTACATCGCTTCCCAAACTATTCCACTTACTGACTACTCTGTGGCTGAAGAAATACTTCCTAACATCCCTGTGATTCATCTGTGTCTTCAGCTTCCAACTGTGTCCCCTTGTTACTGTGTCCAATCTCTGGAACATCCTGTCTTTGTCCACCTTGTCAATTCCTCTCAGTATTTTGTATGTCGTTATCATGTCCCCCTATCTCTCCTGTCCTCCAGTGTCGTCAGGTTGATTTCCCTTAACCTCTCCTCGTTTGGACATACCTCTTAGCTCTGGGACTAGTCTTGTTGCAAACCTTTGCACTTTCTCTAGTTTCTTCACGTGCTTGGCTAGGTGTGGGTTCCAAACTGGTGCCGCATACTCCAATATGGGCCTAACATACACGGTGTACAGGTCCTGAATGATTCCTTATTAAGATGTCGGAATGCTGTTCTGAGGTTTGCTAGGCGCCCATATGCTGCAGCAGTTATTTGGTTGATGTGCGCTTCAGGAGATGTGCCTGGTGTTATACTCACCCCAAGATCTTTTTCCTGAGTGAGGTTTGTAGTCTCTGACCCCCTAGACTGTACTCCGTCTGCGGCCTTCTTTGCCCTTCCCAATCTTCATGACTTTGCACTTGGTGGGATTGAACTCCAGGAGCCAATTGCTGGACCTGCAGCCTGTCCAGATCCCTTTGTAGTTCTGCCTGGTCTTCGATCGAGTGAATTCTTCTCATCAACTTCACGTCATCTGCAAACAGGGACACCTCAGAGTCTATTCCTTCCGTCATGTCGTTCACAAATACCAGAAACAGCACTGGTCCTAGGACTGACCCCTGTGGGACCCCGCTGGTCACAGGTGCCCACTCTGACACCTCGCCACGTACCATGACTCGCTGCTGTCTTCTGACAAGAATTCCCTGATCCATTGTAGTGCCTTCCCTGTTATCCCTGCTTGGTCTCCAGTTTTGCACCAATCTCTTGTGTGGAACTGTGTCAAACGCCTTCTTGCAGTCCAAAAATGCAATCCACCCCCCCTCTCTCTCTTGTCTTACTGCTGTCACCATTGTCATAGAACTCCAGTAGGTTGTGACACAGGATTTCCCGTCCCTGAAACCATGTTGGCTGCTGTTGATGAGATCATTTCTTCTAGGTGTTCCACCACTCTTCCTGATAATCTTCTCCATGATTTTGCATACTATACATGTCAGTGACACTGGTCTGTAGTTTATGCTTCATATCTGTCTCCTTTTTTAAAGATTGGGATACATTTGCTGCCTTCCATGCCTCAGGCAATCTCCCTGTTTCGATAGATGTATTGAATATTGTTGTTAGGGTACACATAGCGCCTCTGCTTCCCTCTCTCAATACCCATGGGGAGATGTTATCTGGCCCATTGCCTTTGAGGTATCTAGCTCACTCAGAAGCCTCTTCACTTCTTCCTCGGTTGTGTGCACTGTGTCCAGCACTTGGTGGTGTGCCCACCTCTCCGTCTTTCTGGAGTCCCTTCTGTCTCCTCTGTGAACACTTCTTTGAATCTCTTGTTGAGTTTTCACATACTTCACGGTCATTTCTTGTTGTCTCTCCTCCTTCCTTCTTAGCCTGATTACCTGGTCCTTGACTGTTGTTTTCCTCCTGATGTGGCTGTACAACAGTTTCGGGTCAGATTTGGCTTTCGCTGCTATGTCATTTTCATATTGTCTTTGGGCCTCCCTTCTTATCTGTGCATATTCGTTTCTGGCTCTACGACTGTTCTCCTTATTCTCCTGGGTGCTTTGCCTTCTATATTTCTTCCATTCCTAGCACTACTTGGTTTTTGCCTTCCTGCACCTTTGGGTAAACCATGGGCTCATCCTGGCTTTTTCATTAATCCTGTTACCCTTGGGTACAAACCTCTCCTCAGCCTCCTTGCATTTTGTTGCTACATATTCCATCATCTCATTAACTGGCTTCCCTGCCAGTTCTCTGTCCCACTGAACCCCGTTCAGGTAGTTCCTCATTCTGTGTAGTCCCCTTTCTTGTAGTTTGGCTTCATTCGTCCTGGCCTTCCTGCTTCTCCTCCACTTGTAGCTCTACTGTGTATTCGAAGCTTAAAACCACATGGTCGCTGGCCCCAAGGGGTCTTTCATATGTGATGTCCTCGATATCGCACTACTCAAGGTGAATACTAAGTCCAGCCTTGCTGGTTCATCCTCTCCTCTCTCTCTCTCTTGTAGTGTCCCTTACGTGTTGGCACATGAAGTTTTCCAGTACCACCTCCATCATCTTAGCCCTCCATGTATCTTGGCCCCCTGTGGGTCCAAGTTCTCCCAATCGATCTCCTTGTGGTTAAAGTCACCATGATCAGGAGCTTTGCCCTGCATGCATGAGCTCTTTGGCCACTCTAGCCAGTGTGTCAACCATCGCTCTATTGCTCTCGTCGTACTCTTGCCTTGGCCTCTGCTGTTCTGTGGTGGGTTATACATCACTGCTATTACCACCTTGGGACCTCCAGAGTGAAGTGTTCCCACTATGTAATCACTTTCTTTCTCGCTGTATCCTCTCTCCTAGCTCATCAAAATTCCAGCGATTTTTGATCAGCAACGCCACTCCTCCACCCCCCTGTTCCCTCTGTCTTTCCTCAGGATTTGGTATCCCGTTGGAAAGATGGCATCTGTTATCATACCTGTAAGCTTGGTTTCTGTGAGAGCTATGATGTCCGGTGATGCTTCTTTGACTCTTTCATGCCACTCCTCCCACTTATTTGTTATTCCATCAGCGTTTGTGTACCATACCTTCAGTTTTCTTTCCAACACTGTGGTTTGGGGGGCCTGTGAGGGTGGGAGACCTGGTGGCATACTGTGGGATTCTATAGCTCGGTGTTGGGTGGAGGCTGTGGGTATGGATTGTAGTGTGTGTTGGGATGGTGTGTATGTGGTAGGATGGTGGAGTGTACTCAGAGAGTAGTATTCAGAGAGTAGTATTCATAGAGGGTTGTACTCAGAGGGTAGTACTCAGAGAGTAGTACTCACAGAGTTGTACTCAGAGAGTGGTACTCAGTAGTACTCACAGAGTTGTACTCAGAAGTTAGTACTCACAGAGTTGTACTTAGAGGGTAGTACTCACAGAGTTGTACTCAGAGGGTAGTACTCACAGAGAGTTGTACTCACATATAGTACTCAGAGAGTAGTACTCACAGAAAGTAGTACTCACAGAGAGTTGTACTCAGAGAGTAGTACTCACAGGGAGTAGTACTCACTGAGAGTGGTACTCAGAGAGTAGTACTCACAGGGAGTAGTGCTCAGAGAGTTGTACTCAGAGAGTAGTACTCACAGGGAGTAGTACTCACAGAGAGTAGTATTCAGAGAGTAGTACAGAGAGTAGTACTCACACAGAGTTGTACTCACATAGTACTCACAGAGTTGTACTCAGAGAGTAGTACTCACAGGGAGTAGTATTCACAGGGAGTAGTACTCACAGAAAGTAGTACTCAGAGTAGTACTCACAGAAAGTAGTACTCAAAGCAGTACTCACAGAAAGTAGTACTGAGAGTAGTACTCACAGAGACAATCACATATCTGTACTCACAGTTGCACTCACCCAGTTGAATTTGCAGGAGTTGAGTCTAGGCTCCTGGTCCAGCCTCTGAGTGTCATTCTCAGCATTGCTTCTTTTGTCCTGTCCTGCCTACTCTTACAACTGCGCAAGTGATCTCCCCGCAACTCATTCACTCTTGAGATTGAATATACATTTCCTGGTATCTCAGTAGGCCTCTAGACCTAAGCTGTTTCTTTCACTTTATCAGTAGCTGGGTTGGTAGCGTACTCAGCTCACACATTTGATCCGGGGTTCGATCCCCGGTACGGGTGGAAATATTAGGACGTGTTTCCTTAAGACACCTGCTGTCCATGTTCACCTATCAGTAAGTAGGTACCTGGGTGTTAGTGGACTAGTGTGTGTGTGTGTGTGTGTGTGTGTGTGTGTGTGTGTGTGTGTGTGTGTGTGTGTGTGTGTGTGTGTGTGTGTGTGTGTGTGTGGGGTGTGTGTGTGTGTGTACTCGCCTATATGTGGTTGCAGGGGTCGAGTCACAGCTCCTGTAGTAGTAGTAGTTACTAGCTGTCAAAGACACTTGTCGATGGACGCTAGGCCTGTTTGCTTGTGTGTGTGTGTCGTGTGTGTGTGTGTGTGTGTGTGTGTACTCACCTATATGTGGTTGCAGGGGTCGAATCACAGCTCCTGTAGTAGTAGTAGTTACTAGCTGTCAAAGACACTTGTCGATGGACGCTTGGCCTGTTTGCTTGTGTGTGTGTGTGTGTGTGTGTGTGTGTGTGTGTTTAAGGTGGATATATATATAAGGTAAATAGAGGTACCTGGCAACTCCACACCAGCTGATTGAAAGAAAACTATATAAGCGTAAACTAAGGTAAATCTTGTAGATTAAGAGAGAGGTACAACAGTTGGGAATTTTCCCTGGTGAAACATTTCTCCTACACTGTAGGCTTCTTCAGTCAAATACAGAGGCAACATAGTGAAATAAATATGATGTGATCAGTCCATCAACCTTGGAGAAAAAGTATTTGGGGTGGTCAGTCCCTCAGCCTGGAGAAGAGTTCAGCTTCATGGTCTGGAACGAAATGAAGCTGAAGCATGGGAAGAGAGCCTTAAATACTGTCGAAGGTGAGGTGGAAGAACTCGAAGACGTTGTAGGGGACGGGATCCTCTAGTCAAAGAAGGCAGGTCCCTCTGGAATCCAACCCTCAATGGAAATTAAAGGATCCCAATGGAAATACAAAGGATCTCAATGGAAATTAAATGGCCCTCAATGGAAATTACAGGAACCCATTGGAAATAAGTCACTTTGACTTTCATGGGTTATCGTAGGTTCTCTACATATATGTTTCTATGTATGATAATCTATGTAACTGTATTTGTGTGTACCTGAATAAGCTTACTCACTTGTAACTAGTAGATACACACAGAAATGCCATCACCTGCAACATTACGTACATACAGAGAGATTGTGTGTCGTCAGTGGTCAGGCTTCAAACACGGTTTATTGCACAGCAATAAAGGAGTGGAACAGACTGCTTGCACATGACAAAGCCAGTCACAGTATGAACTAGTTTAGAACGAGAGCCAAAAGGTACCTAATGAATGTAGCTACAGAAAGAGAAGAGAGTGATTTCTTGTATAGCTGACATGCATGTACCTATTATTGATCTGATCTTGTATAGTTAGCATATATGTACCTATTATTGTGATCTGATCTTGTGTAGTTAACATACATGTACCTATTATTGTGATCTGATCTTGTGTAGTTAACATACATGTACCTATTATTGTGATCTGATCTTGTGTAGTTAACATACATGTACCTATTATTGTGATCTGATCTTGTGTAGTTAACATACATGTACCTATTAGTGTGATCTGATTCTATCTTTAATGTTATTGTAAATAACTCAGTTTACCTTATTTCTAGTATACCTCCTTTTAGTGTTTAAATAAGATATCACAAGGACTCCAATGGAAATAAGTCACTTTGTCTGATTTTTTGGGGTTATCCTGGGTGATGTACACACAAGTTGCTATGTATGATAATCTACGTAACTGTATTAATGTGTACCTGGATTATCTTGCATACTAACCCCATTATCTGCCTCAGTGCAGGAGACAGTGATGGTCTAAAATGCAGGAGAGATTATTACTGGGTAAGTACAGGGCAATTATTCATCTAATGACTTCAGAGGGAAAGATTATATTCACACGTAGCGCTGGGCTTTGAAGACGAGTAAACGTCTGAATTTTTGACTGATAGCTCTAGGCCTTTCGTGTTGCAATCCAGACATCATCAGGAGCTCGCAGTGTTGCAGAAATGAGTAGGAAGTCCAGGAAGGTGTACTACTATTTCTACAACACTGCAAGCTCCTGATGATGTGTTGATTCCACACGAAAGGCCTAGAGGTATCATTTAACTCCCCCCCTATGGTTGTTTGGCATATGTTTCTATGTATGATAATTTGTGTAACTGTATTTATGTGTACCTGTACCTTAAGAAAATTAAAATGGTGTAAATTATTGGCCAGACGAGTGTCGCAAGGAATGAGTTCACAATTATATTAATTTTACAACTTTTATCATTTTTGGGGCAAAAAAATGATAGGAATGATGCAAGGGATGGAGTTGTATCTCTCTCTCTCTCTCTCTCTCTCTCTCTCTCTCTCTCTCTCTCTCTCTCTCTCTCTCTCTCTCTCTCTCACACTCTCTCACTCTCTCTCTTGCACTCTCTCTTCCCCTTTACTTCTCCTTCACACCCTCTCAATCTCATTATCGTCACCCCTCTGGTTCCAGTACTCAATTAGTTGTCACAATTTCCCTCGCCATTTATCTCCATCAGCTGATCCCCGTGACGTATAATGTTTACATAAATCAGCTGATGAATGTTATCAATACCTCTCCCAGCCAGTCACTTGATTCCTCACTCTCTCTTTAAAGGCCATCACATTACACAAGTTTGGAGAATCAGTCAACTGCCATGCTCAAAGGAGGGCAGTCATGAATTTCTTGTAGTTTTTGTAGCGTTCTGAGCAAACTACCATCACTACACTCTAAAGCAGACAGTGTTATTACAGCAATTTATGAATAAAACTGTCACTACTACGATGTAAATAAGGCTGTCATGTCTGTACATAATTATCCCCACTTTCTTTTTTTTTTATTCGCCGGTATTCTCCCGGCCCGGGTCTTTTCCAAGTAGTGGTAACCCGGCCTTGGCTCCCTATCTGGGGAGTATCTCGAGACCTAAGTCTCCCATGGGAGGAGGTACAAGTACCCATTCATCTTTGGGACCAAGTGTCCCCAGGCCTAGCCACAATCCCCGCCCTCACGGGGCTCGTAGGGAGAAACTAGGCCTCTGGTCTGCCATCTACCCCGCCTCAAAGGGGTTCGTGGATGGCAGTCTTATGAGATGCAGATAGTAACAAGCTCTGGCCTTCATATCCCCCACTATATTCTAGACCAATTTCGTCTCATAATACTCCAAAATATGAAATACCTTCTGATACTACACAAAATTATCACAGTAAATCAGAGAAGACTGGATATTCCACATGGATTATATCTATATTCATAAGAAAATTCACAAAACTATCATTAATATTTACTAAGGAAGAATATAACCCCTGTACATTATATACCATTTATCAGGAAGACCTAAAATATTAGTACCTTAAACTCACCACATGACAGTGTCACTTATTTCAGTTCCATCAGACTGTGAACCAGACAAAATTATCAACACAACACTGTGTAACTCTCCTCTGCAGAAAATACATATCTTAACATTTCTTCAGAATCGTTGATTCTATAAACGATTTCTTCCTAATAAGACTAGACGAATCTCACCTGATTCGGCTCTTCAGAGCACTTTGGTCTTTAAAAGCCATCAGATTATACAGATTTGGAGAATCAGTCAACTACCATACTCAAAGGAGGGCAGTCGTGGTAATGAAGGTCCGCTCAGTGGAAACTATAAGACTTACTTATTCGGTTTAGTACTTAGAAGGAGTTTCCACCAAAGGATTAAGTGATTGTGACCCTCTCGGCGGAGTTCTGAAGGTCTCAATTCTTTGCGGGGTCTTAGTTACAACTTTGTGTAATTTTGAGTGGCGTCCACTAGGCGGAGTCCTGAAACACTCGCAGTTCTGGCCCTCGGAATGAATTCAAATTTCTGAAGCCAAGGAGAGAATGACAGATACCCTCTCAGCAGTCTCTTGAAGATACCAACGTGATTTTCCGGGTTACTGAGAACGTTTGTTTCAATAATATATAGGTAAGGGGTTGAATTCTCGTTGATAAAGAGTTACCCATATCAAAGGTGAGAGAGATTCCAATCGGCGGAGTCCTGACGATGTCCATCATGGGTAATAAAGTTTTTGAGGAACCATAGAGACAATCCACACATGACCTCACATACGTGAGTCTGGTGACCTGTGGCCCCTCAAGGGAGGTTCCTTGATGCTAGTGAGGGGCTCTTGATCTAGGGAATTAGATCTGTGCTCCAGTTCCCTGAATCGAACCTGAACACCTTCCATCCCCCCACATGCGTTGTATACTCATGTGGGTTTAGTGCTCTCCCACGATTATAATAATAATAATAATAATGGTGACCTGTGGGTCTATATCATTCTTATACTACCACAGCTGCTTGAAGGCTTCGTTAAAATGGATTAGGCCTACTGGGGATACCACTATAAAAAAAACGAACCATGATGTCTACGTCAAGTGTGCTTTGATAATGACATTAAAAATAGTAATTATTGATCATGCATTTGTTATATAGATTTTTAGCCAAGTTTTGACAGTAAAAATCAATAAATGGTTTACCATACATTTAAAGGTATTTCTGCAAGAATTTCAATAGGCAGGTTGTTAAGAAACAAGTGAATGAACAAATCAGAAAACTATATTCCATAATACGTAGCGTAATAAACACAACACACTGACTTGGTGGCTAAAGCCCTCGCTTCGCACACGGACGGCCGGGTTCGATTCCCGGCGGGGTGGAAACATTTCGACACGTTTCCTTACACCTGTTGTCCTGTTCACCTAGCAGCAAATAAGTACCTGGGTGTTAGTCGACTGGTGTGGGTGGCATCCTGGAAATAAGAGAGACAATCCTCGACGAGGCACTGACTGTCTTGGGTTACCCTGGGTGAGCTGAGTGCTCTACCAACCCAGCTACGGGAGACTAAGACAGCAATCCTCGACGAGGCACTGACTGTCTTGGGTTACCCTGGGTGAGCTGAGTGCTCTACCAACCCAGCTACGGGAGACTAAGACAGACAATCCTCGACGAGGCACTGACTGTCTTGGGTTACCCTGGGTGAGCTGAGTGCTCTACCAACCCAGCAACGGGAGACTAAGACAGACAATCCTCGACGAGGCACTGACTGTCTTGGGTTACCCTGGGTGAGCTGAGTGCTCTACCAACCCAGCTACGGGAGACTAAGACAGCAATCCTCGACGAGGCACTGACTGTCTTGGGTTACCCTGGGTGAGCTGAGTGCTCTACCAACCCAGCTACGGGAGACTAAGACAGTCAATCCTCGACGAGGCACTGACTGTCTTGGGTTACCCTGGGTGAGCTGAGTGCTCTACCAACCCAGCTACGGGAGACTAAGACAGTCAATCCTCGACGAGGCACTGACTGTCTTGGGTTACCCTGGGTGAGCTGAGTGCTCTACCAACCCAGCTACGGGAGACTAAGACAGTCAATCCTCGACGAGGCACTGACTGTCTTGGGTTACCCTGGGTGAGCTGAGTGCTCTACCAACCCAGCTACGGGAGACTAAGACAGTCAATCCTCGACGAGGCACTGACTGTCTTGGGTTACCCTGGGTGAGCTGAGTGCTCTACCAACCCAGCTACGGGAGACTAAGACAGTCAATCCTCGACGAGGCACTGACATGTCTTGGGTTACCCTGGGTGAGCTGAGTG
The DNA here is from genome assembly GCF_026875155.1 of Cherax quadricarinatus. Classification (NCBI taxonomy): domain Eukaryota; kingdom Metazoa; phylum Arthropoda; class Malacostraca; order Decapoda; family Parastacidae; genus Cherax; species Cherax quadricarinatus. The sequence goes on along the minus strand of NC_069490.1, from coordinate 495,121 downwards.
CTCTACCAACCCAGCTACGGGAGACTAAGACAGTCAATCCTCGACGAGGCACTGACTGTCTTGGGTTACCCTGGGTGAGCTGAGTGCTCTACCAACCCAGCTACGGGAGACATTGCACTCTGCATGTCAGCGGCTGAGTGCATGATGCCCATGTGTCCTCTCAGTCATGTACAGCTGTATTAACATAAGATTTTGTTGGAGTCTTTAACCCGGTGGGTAAGCCACCCGGGGTAACCCTGGGTGGTTTGGAATTTCGTTGTTATTTTCACAGTGGTTGACCTGCTTACTGTGATCTTATTGTAACACAGTAATACATGTGGAAGTAATCCAGAATAACCCCAGAAGAAAGTCAAAAGTAACTTATTTCCATTTGGGAATAGAGGGTAGGAATGTAGGGTAGGAATGTAGGGTAGGAATGGAGGGTAGGAATGTAGGGTAGGAATGGAGGGTAGGAATGTAGGGTAGGAATGGAGGGTAGGAATGGAGGGTAGGAATGTAGGGTAGGAATGAGGGTAGGAATGGAGGGTAGGAATGTGAGGGTAGGAATGGAGGTAGGAATGTAGGTAGGATGGAGGGATAGGAATGGAGGGTAGGAATGGAGGGTAGGAATGGAGGTAGGAATGTAGGGTAGGAATGGAGGGTAGGAATGTGAGGGTTAGGAATGGAGGGTAGGAATGTAGGGTAGGAATGGATGGGTAGGAATGGAGGGTAGGAATGGAGGGATAGGAATGATAGGGTAGGAATGGAGGGTAGGAATGGAGGGTAGGAATGGAGGTAGGAATGGAGGGTAGGAATGAGGTAGGAATGAGGGTAGGAATGTAGGTAGGAATGAGGGTAGGAATGGAGGGTAGGAATGGAGTAGAATGTAGGTAGGAATGGAGGGTAGGAATGGAGGGTAGGAATGGAGGGTAGGAATGGATGGTAGGAATGGAGGGTAGGAATGGAGGGTAGGAATGGAGGGTAGAATGAGGTAGGAATGGAGTAGAATGGAGGGTAGGAATGGAGGGTAGGAATGGAGGGTAGGAATGTAGGGTAGGAATGGAGGGTAGGAATGGTAGGAATGGAGGTAGGAATGGAGGGTAGGAATGGAGGGTAGGAATGTAGGGTAGGAATGGAGGGTAGGAATGGAGGGTAGGAATGGAGGGTAGGAATGGAGGGTAGGAATGGAGGGTAGGAATGAGGGTAGAAGGAGTAGGATGGAGATAGGATGGAGGTAGGAATGGAGGTGAATAGGTAGAATGGAGGGTAGGAATGGAGGGTAGGAATGGAGGGTAGGAATGTAGGGTAGGAATGGAGGGTAAGGAATGGGAGGGTAGGAATGTAGGGTAGGAATGGAGGCTTAGGAATGGAGGGTAGGAATGGTAGGGTAGGAATGTGAGGGTAGGAATGGAGGGTAGGAATGTAGGGTAGGAATGGAGGGTAGGAATGGAGGGTTAGGTAATGAGGGTAGGAATGTAGGGTAGGAATGGAGGTAGGAGATGTAGGATGGTAGGTAGATGGAGGTAGGAATGGTAGAATGGGTAGGAATGGAGGGTAGGAATTGAGTAGGATGAGGTGGAATGGAGGTAGGAATGGAGGGTAGGAATGTAGGGTAGGAATGTAGGGTAGGAATGGAGGTAGGAATGTAGGGTAGGAATGGAGGGTAGGAATGAGGTAGGAATGGAGGGTAGGAATGTGAATGGAGTAGGATATGGAGGGTAGGAATGTAGGGTAGGAATGGAGGGTAAGTAGGAATAGGAATGGGTAGGAATGTAGGGTAGGAATGGAGGCTAGGAATGGAGGTAGGAATGAGGGTAGGAATGGGTGATGAGGTAAGGTGAAT
>NC_069490.1:448299-488299 GCF_026875155.1 Cherax quadricarinatus | reverse complement strand
TCCTGGAACACTTCCTAGATGACGTTGGAGCCTAGTTCCTGGAGCACTTCCTAGATGACGTTGAAGCCTAGTTCCTGGAACACATCCTAGATGACGTTGGAGCCTAGTTCCTGGAACACTTCCTAGATGACGTTGGAGCCTAGTTCCTGGAACACATCCTAGATGACGTTGAAGCCTAGTTCCTGGAACACATCCTAGATAACGTTGGAGCCTAGTTCCTGGACCCCTTTAAGAGCCATTGTAGTATCTGAAGTATCCCCCACAGGATTGGATTAGGAATAAAACATATGCAACACTTGAGTGTCTTTATGTATGAAAATGCTTTGCCAGCAGTGTTTTTTTTTACATATATTTACTGGAGACAGGAGAGACGTGGAGAGATGTTTAGTCTCTCAGCCTGGGCCACCTGGAACGGTGACTCGACCCCTACAACCAGAAATAGGTGAGTACCAGTATACAATCTGTGTTTTGGATTGAAAAAGTCACTGGTGGGCGAAATGTCCATAATTAAGATACACAGGTGTTTTATTTAACAGCTTGTCTTTACTGTATTTAATAATAATAATATTAATAATAATAATAATAATAATAATTTTACTTCTGTCAGCTGATCCACGTGGCAATGTATATCTCTGTCAGCTGATCCACGCTGAAACGTTTATCTCTGTCAGCTGATCCAAGTGGCAATGTTTACCTCTGTCAGCTGATCCACGTGGCAATGTTTACCTCTGTCAGCTGATCCACGTGGCAATGTTTACCTCTGTCAGTTGATCCACGTGGCAATGTTTACCTCTGTCAGCTGATCCACGTGACAATGTTTACCTCTGTCAGCTGATCCACGTGGCAATGTTTACCTCTGTCAGCTGATCCACGTGGCAATGTTTACCTCTGTCAGTTGATCCACGTGACAATGTTTACCTCTGTCAGCTGATCCACGTGACAATGTTTACCTCTGTCAGCTGATCCACGTGGCAATGTTTACCTCTGTCAGCTGATCCACGTGACAATGTTTACCTCTGTCAGCTGATCCACGTAGCAATGTTTACCTCTGTCAGCTGATACACGTGGCAATGTTTACCTCTGTCAGCTGATACACGTGGCAATGTTTACCTCTGTCAGCTGATACACGTGGCAATGTTTACCTCTGTCAGCTGATCCACGTAGCAATGTTTACCTCTGTCAGCTGACCCACGTGGCAATGTTTACCTCTGTCAGCTGATCCACGTGGCAATGTTTACCTCTGTCAACTGATCCACCTGGCAATGTTTACCTCTGTCAGCTGATCCACGTGACAATGTTTACCTCTTTCGATCTCTGAGAAAAAAAAACACACGCAAATATATTTAGCAACAAAGGAGGAAGTCGATTTGGGACTTTTTTTTTTTACTTCTGCCACTGATGTTAGAGAGTAAGTTTATTTAGTTACATGTACACATAGGTATAATTATCATACATAGTTTAACATGTGTAGATTACCTAGAATGAACCTAAAAAGTCAGACAAATTGACTTATTTCCATTGGGGTCCTTGTAATACCTTATTATTTAAAACCTAGCAGTAAGATACACTAGAAATCAATCATGATTTCAAACCTTGTCTTATTTCGATTAAAATGACTCGTGGGTAGAACGCTAGGACACGTTTATCAGGAGACGTTTCGGTTCTAGAACCTTGATCATTTCTAACATACGAGAGTCAGTAATGATAGTACGTAGAGGCAGGTAGTGACTTGCCTAAGAGCGAGTAAGGTCGCTGGAGATGGAGTCAGGGCATAACCTGGTCCAGGCTCATGTATGCCACTCTTCTGGATATGCTGAAGTTTCCAGTATTTTGTTATGGAACGTCAGTGATGGCGCTCACAGAGATTTCCTCTCACCTTCGACGCTAAGATGGAGATTAAAGATGAGCTGTGCTTCATTCCAAGTATCATGTGTCTTGTGAAGTTTCTTTGGGTGACACAGGAGTGTGTCTCATTCCAGGTATCAAGTGTCCAGTGGAGTTTCTTTGGGTGACACAGGAGTGTCTCTCATTCCAGGTATCAAGTGTCCAGTGGAGTTTCTTTGGGTGACACAGGAGTGTGTCTCATTCCAGGTATCAAGTGTCCAGTGGAGTTTCTTTGGGTGACACAGGAGTGTGTCTCATTCCAGGTATCAAGTGTCCAGTGGAGTTTCTTTGGGTGACACAGGAGTGTGTCTCATTCCAGGTATCAAGTGTCCAGTGGAGTTTCTTTGGGTGACACAGGAGTGTGTCTCATTCCAGGTATCAAGTGTCAGTGGAGTTTCTTTGGGTGACACAGGAGTGTGTCTCATTCCAGGTATCAAGTGTCCAGTGGAGTTTCTTTGGGTGACACAGGAGTGTGTCTCATTCCAGGTATCAAGTGTTCAGTGGAGTTTCTTTGGGTGACACAGGAGTGTGTCTCATTCCAGGTATCAAGTGTCCAGTGGAGTTTCTTTGGGTGAGACAGGAGTGTGTCTCATTCCAGGTATCAAGTGTCCAGTGGAGTTTCTTTGGGTGACACAGGAGTGTGTCTCATTCCAAGTATCAAGTGTCCAGTGGAGTTTCTTTGGGTGACACAGGAGTGTGTCTCATTCCAGGTATCAAGTGTCCAGTGGAGTTTCTTTGGGTGACACAGGAGTGTGTCTCATTCCAGGTATCAAGTGTCCAGTGGAGTTTCTTTGGGTGACACAGGAGTGTGTCTCATTCCAGGTATCAAGTGTCCAGTGGAGTTTCTTTGGGTGACACATGAGTGTGTCTCATTCCAGGTATCAAGTGTCCAGTGGAGTTTCTTTGGATGACACAGGAGTGTGTCTCATTCCAGGTATCAAGTGTCAGTGGAGTTTCTTTGGGTGACACAGGAATGTGTCTCATTCCAGGTATCAAGTGTCCAGTGGAGTTTCTTTGGGTGACACAGGAGTGTGTCTCATTCCAGGTATCAAGTGTCCAGTGGAGTTTCTTTGGGTGACACAGGAGTGTGTCTCATTCCAGGTATCAAGTGTCCAGTGGAGTTTCTTTGGGTGACACAGGAGTGTGTCTCATTCCAGGTATCAAGTGTCCAGTGGAGTTTCTTTGGATGACACAGGAGTGTGTCTCATTCCAGGTATCAAGTGTCCAGTGGAGTTTCTTTGGGTGACACAGGAGTGTGTCTCATTCCAGGTATCAAGTGTCCAGTGGAGTTTCTTTGGGTGACACAGGAGTGTGTCTCATTCCAGGTATCAAGTGTCCAGTGGAGTTTCTTTGGGTGACACAGGAGTGTGTCTCATTCCAGGTTTCAAGTGTCCAGTGGAGTTTCTTTGGGTGACACAGGAGTGTGTCTCATTCCAGGTATCAAGTGTCCAGTGGAGTTTCTTTGGGTGACACAGGAGTGTGGGCTCATTCCAGGTATCAAGTGTCCAGTGGAGTTTCTTTGGGTGACACAGGAGTGTGTCTCATTCCAGGTATCAAGTGTCCAGTGGAGTTTCTTTGGGTGACACAGGAGTGTGTCTCATTCCAGGTATCAAGTGTCCAGTGGAGTTTCTTTGGGTGACACAGGAGTGTGTCTCATTCCAGGTATCAAGTGTCCAGTGGAGTTTGTATAGATGACACAGGAGACGTACTGGTCGTTCTTGTTGCAGGCACCTCCATGTTTACCCACACAGACTTGTGCTTGTCTCTCCTACATATATATATATATATATATATATATATATATATATATATTTTATATATATATATATATATATATATATATATATTATATCGTTATATTGGAGAGAATAACCACGGTAGTTATATTGAAGTTGCTTCCAGCCAGCACCTGTCTAACTTCTCTAGGGTTATCCTAGCTAAGTTATGCTATGTATGACACCTGTACTTAGGTATACCTGTACCTAAATAAACTTAATATTTCTGGCAACATCCCCACATGGGAGCACTGTATGCATGGATGTTCCAAGTTTATTTTTTATTTTTGAAGATGGTTTGAGCCTTAAGCATGAAGTCCCGGCTGAAGACGGGAAATTGAGGTAGTGTGAAGACGTAATTATATAGAAATGTCTGCAAATGTGACCATAATTTTTAAAGGGGTGGACCGGTAAGCCAGCTGAAGGTCTCGGTCAGATGACCAAAATCTCTAGCTGCGGGTCATCATCTGACTAAGACCCGCGTCAGGAAACACTTGTCTTGTTTCCTGATAAGCCTTACCTAACTTAACCTAACTTAACCTAACCTTACCTTACCTAACCTAAGCTAACTTAATCTTACTTAACCTACCTTAACCTTACTTAACCTAACCTAACCTAACCTAACCTAACATTACCTTACCTAACCTAACCTAACCTAACCTAACCTAACCTAACCTAACCTAACCTAACCTAACCTAACCTAACCTAACCTAACCTTACCTAACCTAACCTAACCTAACCTAACCTAACCTAACCTAACCTAACCTTACCTTACCTAACCTAACCTAACCTAACCTAACCTAACCTAACATTACCTACCTAACCTAACTAACCTAACCTAACCTAACTAACATTACCTTACCTAACCTAACCTAACCTAACCTAACTTACCTAACCTTACCTAACCTAACCTAACCTAACTAACCTAACCTTACTAACCTTATCTAACTAGCCTAACCTAACCTAACCTTACTAACCTAACCTAACTTAATCTAACCTAACCTAATCAATCTAACTAACCTTACCTTACCTAACCTAACTAAACCTACCTAACCTAACCTTACCTTACTAACCTTACCTAACCTAACCTAACCTAACCTAACCTACTAACCTAACCTAACTTAACCTAACCCAACCTAACCTTACCCTACCTAACCTAACCTAACCTACCTAACCTAACCTAACCTAACCTAACCTAACCTTACCTTACCTAACCTAACTTAACCTAACCCAACCTAACCTTACCTTACCTAACCTAACTAACCTAATCTAACCTAACTTACCTTACCTAACTAACCTAACCAACCTAACCTAACCTACCTTACCTAACCTAACCTAACCTAACCTTTAACCTTACCTAACCTAACCTAACCTAACCTAACCTAACCTTACCTTACCTACTTACCTACCTAACCTAACTAACCTATACCTTACCTAACCTAACCTAACCTAACCTAACTAACCTAACCTAACCTAACCTAACCTTACCTAACCTAACCTAACCTAACCTAACCTAACCTAACCTTACCTTACCTAACCATACCTAACCTAACCTAACCTAACCTAACCTTACCTAACCTAACCTAACCTAACCTAACCTAACCTTACCTAACCTAACCTAACCTAACCTAACCTAATCTAATCTAACCTAACCAACCTTACCTTACCTAACCTTACTTAACCTAACCTAACCTAAACCTCACCTAACCTAATCTAACCTAACCTTACTTATCTTACCTAACCTTACTTAACCTAACCCAACTAACCTAACCTAACCTAACCCAACCAAACCTAACCTTACCTAACGTAACCTAACCTAACCTAACCTAACCTAACCTCACCTAACCTAACTAACCTAACCTTCCCTAACCTAACCTAACCTAACCTCACCTAACCTCAACCTAACCTAACCTAACCTTTACCTAACCTAACCTAACCTAACCTAACCTAACCTAACCTCACATAACCTCACCTAACCTAACCTAACCTTACCTAACCTAACCTAACCTAACCTAACCTAACCTTACTTAACGTAACCTAACCTAACCTCACCTAACCTAAAACTAACCTAACCTTACCTTACCTTACCTAACCTTACTTAACCTAACCCAACCTAACCTAACCTAACCTAACCTTACCTAACCTAACTTTACCTAACCTAACCTAGCCTAACCTGACCTAACCTTACCTAACCAACCTAACCAAAACCTTTAAAACCTAACCTTACCTAACCTAACCAAACCCTAACCTAAACAAACCCTTAACCTTACCTAACCTAACCTAACCTAACCTAACCAAAACCTAACCTAACAAAACCTACCCAAACCAAAACCTAACCTAACCTTACCAAACCCTTTACCTAACCTAACCTAACCTAACCTAACCTAACCTTCCCTAACCTAACCTAACCTAACCTAACCTAATCTAACATAACCAAAACCTAACCTAACCTAACCTAACCTAACCTAACCTTACCTAACCTTACCTAACCTAACCAAAACCTAAACCTAACCTTTAACCTAACCTAACTTACCTAACCTAAACTAGCCTAACCTAACCTAACCTTACCTAACCTAACCTAACCTAACCTTACCTAACCTTACCTAACCTAACCTAACCTAACCTAAACTAACCTAACCTTACCAAACCAAACCTAACCTAACCTAACCAAACCCTAACCTAACCAAACCCTTTAAACCTAACCTAACCTAACCTAACCTAACCTACCTAACTAACTGAACCTAACCTTACCTAACCTAACCTAACCTAACCTAACCTAACCAAACCCAACCTAACCTAACCAAACCTTACCTAACCTAACCTAACCAAAACCTTACCTAACCTAACCTAACCTAATCTAACCTAACCTAACCCCAAACCCAATCTAACCTAACCTTACCTCACCTAACCTAACCTAACCTAACATAACCTAACCTAACCTTACCTAACCTAACTTAACCTAACCTAACCAACAAAAACCAAAACCAAACCCAACCTTACCTAACCTTACCTAACCTTACCTAACCTAACCTACCCTAACCTAATGTAACCTACCTTACCTAACCTAACCTAACCAACCCCTAACCAAAACCTAACCTAACCTAACATAACCTAACCTAACCTAACCTAACCTAACCTCACCTAACCTAACCTAACCTAACCTCACCTAACCTAACCTAACCTAACCTAACCTTATCTAACCTAACCTCACCTAACCTAACCTAACCTAACCTAACCTAACCTAATCTAACCTAAACTGACCTTACCTAACCTCACTTCACCTAACCTAACCTAAGCTAACCTAACCTAACCTAACCTAACCTAACCTTACCTAACCTAACCAAACCTAACCTAACCTAACCTAATCTTACCTTACCTAACCTAGCCAAACCTAACATAACCTAACGTAACCTAATCTAACCTAACCTCACCTAACCTAACCTCAGCTAACCTAACCTAACCTAACCTAACCTAACCTAACCTTACCTAACCTAACCTCACCTAACCTAACCTAACCTAACCTAACCTAACCTAACCTAACGCCACCTAGCCTCATCTAACCTAACCTAACCTAACCTAACCTAGCCTAACCTCACCTAACCTAACCTAACCTAACCTTCCCTAACCTAACCTAACCTAACCTCACCTAACCTCACCTAACCTAATCTAACCTCACCTAACCTAACCTAACCTAACCTTACCTTACCTTACCTTACCTAACCTAACCTAACATAAGCTAACCTAACCTAAGCTAATCTAACCTAACATAAGCTAACCAAAACCATAACCTAACTTAACCTAACCTAACCTAACCTAACATAACCTAACCTTACATAACCTAACCTAACATAAGCTACCTAACCTAACATAAGCTAACCTAAGCTAACCTAACATAACCCTAACATAACCTAACCTAACCTAACATAAGCTAACCTTACCTAACCTAACCTTACATAACCTAACCTAACCTAACCTAACCTAACATAACCTAACCTAACCTAACCTAACCTCACATAACCTAACCTAACCTAACCTAACATAAGCTAACCTTACCTAACCTAACCTTACATAACCTAACCTAACCTAACCTAACATAACCTAACCTAACCTAACCTAACCTAAGCTAACATAGCATAACCTAACCTAAAATAACCTAATCTAACAAAACCTAACATAACATAAACTAACCTAACCTAACCTAACCTAACCTAACCTAACCTAACCTAACCTAACCTAACCTAACCTAACCTAACCTAACCTAACCTAACCTAACCTAACCTAACCTAACCTAACCTAACCTAACCTAAGCTAACATAGCATAACCTAACCTAAAATAACCTAATCTAACAAAACCTAACATAACATAAGCTAACCTAACATAAGCTAACCTAACCTAACCTAACCTAACCTAACCTAACCTAACCTAACCTAACCTAACCTTACCTAACCTAACCTAACCTAACCTTACCTAACCTAACCTAACCTAACCTAACCTAACCTAACCTTACCTAACCTAACCTAACCTAACCTAACCTAACCTAACCTTACCTAACCTAACCTAACCTAACCTAACCTAACCTAACCTAACCTAACATAAGCTGTTACAAAAAACGCGATTCTAAAAGCTTAGAGATCTCCAGGTAATACTAGAAAGGACTGCCCTTCTAGCATCCAGCCTGTTACTGGGTTTTCGTAACAAGTAGTCAGTATCCTTGTCCAATTATCCATTAGAATTCAGTAAGATTCAGTAGTGCTTCAGGATTACAACTGGTAGGCTACTAACTAGAGAAATTAAAATTTAATAAATTTATTAAGTTGTCTAAGCGTATATCAAATTAAATTAATCAATTCAAGCAAATTAATAATAATCACTTCTCTCGTGTACAGTATTGTTGTGCTGAAAGCACAATGGCCCGGTGGCCTGGTGGCTAAAGCTCCCGCTTCACACACGGAGGGCCCGGGTTCGATTCCCGGCGGGTGGAAACATTTCGACACGTTTCCTTACACCTGTTGTCCTGTTCACCTAGCAGCAAATAGGTACCTGGGTGTTAGTCGACTGGTGTGGGTCGCATCCTGACTTTCTTGGGTTATCCTGGGTGGCTAATCCTCCGGGGTTAAAAATCCGAACGAAATCTTATCTTATATCACATTTATAAGTCTTAAGTACCGTCTGGTACAGTAGCATTTAATAATACAATATACAAATAAGTTTGTGTGTATGTGTGTAAGTGTTCTAAGTAGTTCACTATGTCACACGACTCGACTAGACTTAAGATAAGAGAGAGAGATAAGATTTCGTTCGGATTTTTAACCCCGGAGGGTTAGCCACCCAGGATAACCCAAGAAAGTCAGTGCGTCATCGAGGACTGTCTAACTTATTTCCATTGGGGTCCTTAATCTTGTCCCCCAGGATGCGACCCACACCAGTCGACTAACACCCAGGTACCTATTTGCTGCTAGGTGAACAGGACAACAGGTGTAAGGAAACGTGTCGAAATGTTTCCACCCGCCGGGAATCGAACCCGGGCCCTCCGTGTGTGAAGCGGGAGCATTAGCCACCAGGCAGTCAGAACAGTCTGCTTGAACAATAAACGACCGCTAAGCCCAATAGCAATATAACAAGCAACTGCGACACAGAATCAGGAACAAGGAGATAATATAACGACACTAAGTAGGGACCATCAGCAGATCCTCCACAAAAGTCACAAAACTCCCATACTACTGAATCTAAGTTCAGCATAAGAAAATCCCCGACTGTGATAATACAGAGATACCAGTACAAGTTAGGTCAGAAGCTACAGCTCAGGACCTGAGTTGCTCAGAGTGTCTGTGAGACACACAACCTCAGTACAACGTCGAAAATCACTAAGTCTATAGAATGTTCTGTGAACAGAGTCTCCAGAACTAACAAGAATAATGAGACAAGAGACGATCTTCCAACAAGGGCCAATAAGAGAGATTTAGGCTCGTCTTGTATAGAATACATCCAACCACCAAGTGAGTCTAGACCAGACTGAATACTTCAGGGGAGGTGAGAACACCCCCCCCCCCTCTATCACGTGATAGCTCCGTGGACAGTTGCTGCCCAGCAACAGAAGTCGGCAGAGTAACGAGCCACAAGCGATAATTACAGTAGTTAGACAATCAAGACTTGAACTTTGATCACATAATATATGTGTTACATCCTACCTAACAAAATTTAACTAGGTCAAATAATAATATAAAGCAATATATTCACGATTTAGCTATTATCGAAAATATAAGCAATATAAAATTATATGAAAAGGTAATATACATGTAATATATATACATAATATACATTGCAACATAAGCTAACCTAACCTAACCTAACCTAACATAACCTAGCCTAACCTAACCTAACATAACCTAGCCTAACCTAACCTAACCTAACCTAACCTAACCTAACCTAACCTAACATAACCTAGCCTAACCTAACCTAACCTAACCTAACCTAACCTAACCTAACCTAACATAACCTAGCCTAACCTAACCTAACATAACCTAGCCTAACCTAACCTAACCTAACCTAACCTAGCCTAACCTAACCTAACCTAACATAACCTAGCCTAACCTAACCTAACCTAACATAAGCTAACCTAACCTAACCTAACCTAACATAACCTAGCCTAACCTAACCTAACCTAACATAAGCTAACCTAACCTAACCTAACCTAACCTAACATAAGCTAACCTAACCTAACCTAACCTAACCTAACCTAACCTAACCTAACCTAACCTAACATAACCTAGCCTAACCTAACCTAACCTAACATAAGCTAATCTAACCTAACCTAACCTAACCTAACCTAACATAAGCTAACCTAACCTAACATAAGCTAACCTAACCTAACCTAACCTAACATAACCTAACCTAACCTAACCTAACCTAACCTAATATAAGCTAACCTAACATAACCTAACCTAACATAACCTAACCTAACATAACCTAACCTAACATAACCTAACCTAACCTAACCTAACATAACCTAACCTAACCTAACCTAACATAACCTAACCTAACCTAACCTAACCTAACCTAACATAAGCTAACCTAACATAAGCTAACCCTAACATAACCTAAACCTAACATAACCTAACCTAACATAACCTAACCTAACCTAACCTAACCTAACCTAACATAACCTAACCTAACCTAACCTAACATAACCTAACCTAACCTAACCTAACCTAACATAAGCTAGTGTGCAGACTTGTGATATACACGGGTATAAAATCATTTATTGATGTACCGGAAGCGGATGCTCTGCACCGGACACTTTTATCTGACTGACTAAGAGGAAAATAATCATTATCAGTGGAGACATACACATCTCAGTGTATATACACTGAGATGTGTATGTCTCGAGTGTATATACACTGAGATGTGTATGTCTCTCAGTGTACATACACTGAGAGGTGTATGTCACGAGTGCATATACACTGAGATGTGTATGTCACGAGTGTATATTCACTGAGATGTGTATGTCTCGAGTGTATATACACTGAGATGTGTATGTCTCAGGTGTGTATATACTGAGATGTGTATGTCTGGGTTGTATGTACACTGAGATGTGATTGTCTCGAGTGTATATACACTGAGATGTGTATGTCTCGGGTGTATATACACTGAGATGTGTATGACTGGAGTGTATATACACTGAGATGTGATTGTCTCGAGTGTTTATACACTGAGATGTGTATGTCTGAAGTGTATATACACTTGGTGGCGTATAGTATCAATATACACTGAGAGGTGTATATCCCGCAGGTGTATATACACTGAGAGGTGTATGTCCCACAGGTGTATGTACACTGAGAGGTGTATGTCCCACAGGTGTATATACACTGGGAGGTGTATGTCCCACAGGTGTATATACACTGAGAGGTGTATGTCCCGGAGGTATATATACACTGGGAGGTGTATGTCCCACAGGTGTATATACAATGGGAGGTGTATGTCCCACAGGTGTGTACACACTGGGAGGTGTATGTCCCACAGGTGTTTTACCTGGAGTTTACCTGGAGAGAGTTTCGGGGGTCAACGCCCCCGCGGCCCGGTCTGTGACCAGGCCTCCTGGTGGATCAGCGCCTGATCAACCAGGCTGTTGCTGCTGGCTGCACGCAAACCAACGTACGAGCCACAGCCCGGCTGATCAGGAACTGACTTTAGGTGCTTGTCCAGTGCCAGCTTGAAGACTGCCAGGGGTCTGTTGGTAATCCCCCTTATGTGTGCTGGGAGGCAGTTGAACAGTCTCGGGCCCCTGACACTTATTGTATGGTCTCTTAACGTGCTAGTGACACCCCTGCTTTTCATTGGGGGATGTTTCATCGTCTGCCCAAGTCTTTTGCTTCGTAGTGAGTGATTTTCGTGTGCAAGTTCGTACTATCCCTCAGATTTTCCAGGTGTATAATCATGTATCTCTCCCTCCTGCGTTCCAGGAATACAGTTTAGGAACCTCAAGCGCTCCCAGTAATTGAGGTGTTTTATCTCCGTTATGCGCGCCGTGAAAGTTCTCTGTACATTATTCTAGGTCGGCAATTTCACCTGCCTGAAAGGTGCTGTTAGTGTGCAGCAATATTCCAGCCTAGAAAGAACAAGTGACCTGAAGAATGTCATCATGGGCTTGGCCTCCCTAGTTTTGAAGGTTCTCTTTTTCCATTTCCTGTCATTTTTCTAGCAGATGCGATTGATACAATGTTATGGTCCTTGAAGGTGAGATCCTCCCGACATAATCACTCCCAGGTCTTTGGCGTTGGTGTTTCGCTCTATTTTGTGGCCAGAATTTGTTTTGTACTCTGATGAAGATTTAATTTCCTCATGTTTACCATATCTGAGTAATTGAAATTTCTCATCGTTGAACTTCATATTGTTTTCTGCAGCCCACTGAAAGATTTGGTTGATGTCCGCCTGGAGCCTTGCAGTGTCTGCAATGGAAGACACTGTCATGCAGATTCGGGTGTCATCTGCAAAGGAAGACACGGTGCTGTGGCTGACATCCTTGTCTATGTCGGATATGAGAATGAGGAACAAGATGGGAGCGAGTACTGTGCCTTGTGGAACAGAGCTTTTCACCGTAGCTGCCTCGGACTTTACTCTGTTGACGACTACTCTCTGTGTTCTGTTAGTGAGGAAATTATAGATCCATCGACCGACTTTTCCTGTTATTCCTTTAGCACGCATTTTGTGCGCTATTACGCCATGGTCACACTTGTCGAAGGCTTTTGCAAAGTCTGTATATATTACATCTGCATTCTTTTTGTCTTCTAGTGCATTTAGGACCTTGTCGTAGTGATCCAATAGTTGAGACAGACAGGAGCGACCTGTTCTAAACCCATGTTGCCCTGGGTTGTGTAACTGATGGGTTTTCTAGATGGGTGGTGATCTTGCTTCTTAGGACCCTTTCAAAGATTTTTATGATATGGGATGTTAGTTGCTATTGGTCTGTAGTTCTTTGCTGTTGCTTTACTGCCCCCTTTGTGGAGTGGGGCTATGTCTGTTGTTTTTAGTAACTGTGGGACGACCCCCGTGTCCATGCTCCCTCTCCATAGGATGGAAAAGGCTCGTGATAGGGGCTTCTTGCAGTTCTTGATGAACACAGAGTTCCATGAGTCTGGCCCTGGGGCAGAGTGCATGGGCATGTCATTTATCGCCTGTTCGAAGTCATTTGGCGTCAGGATAACATCGGATAGGCTTGTGTTAATCAAATTTTGTGGCTCTCTCATAAAAAATTCATTTTGATCTTCGACTCTCAGTCTGGTTAGCGGCTTGCTAAAAACTGAGTCATATTGGGACTTGAGTAGCTCACTCATTTCTTGCTGTCATCTGTGTAGGACCCATCTTGTTTAAGTAGGGCCAATACTGGACGTTGTTCTCGATTTTGATTTGGCATAGGAGAAGAAATACTTTGGGTTTCTTTCGATTTCATTTATGGCTTTTAGTTCTTCCCGCGATTCCTGACTCCTAAAGGATTCTTTTAGCTTAAGTTCGATGCTTGCTATTTCTCTGACCAGTGTCTCCCTACGCATTCAGATATATTGACCTCTTTTAGCCGCTCTGTTATTCTTTTCCGTCGCCTGTAAAGGGAGCGCCTGTCTCTTTCTATTTTACATCTACTCCTCCTTTTTCTTTAGAGGAATAAGCCTTGTGCATACGTCGAGTGCCACCGAGTTAATCTGTTCTAGGCATAAGTTGGGGTCTGTGTTGCTTAGTATATCTTCCCAGCTTATATCGGTTAGGACTTGGTTTACTTGGTCCCACTTTATGTTTTTGTTATTGAAGTTGAATTTGGTGAATGCTCCCTCGTGACTAGTCTCATTTTGTCGGTCTGGGGCTCCACGCATACATGTCTGAACCTCAATTATGTTGTGATCTGAGTATATTGTTTTTGATATGGTGACATTTCTTATCAGATCATCATTGTAGTGAAGATGAGGTCTAGTGTATTCTCCAGTCTAGTAGGCTCTATTATTTGCTGGTTTAAATTGAATTTTGTGCAGAGATTTAAAAGCTCGTGTGAGTGTGAGTTTTCATCAGAGCTGCCTCCTGGTGTTATTACTGCAACAATATTATTTGCTATATTCCTCCATTTTAGGTGCCTTAAGTTGAAATCCCCCAGGAGCAAGATGTTGGGTGCAGAAGCTGGAAGATTTTCCAGACAGTGGTCAATTTTTAACAGCTGTTCCTGGAATTGCTGGGATGTTGCATCCAGAGGCTTGTAGACTACCACAATGACTAGGTTTTGGTTCTCGACCTTTACTGCTAAAACTTCCACTACATCATTTGAGGCATTAAGCAGTTCTGTGCAAACAAGTGACTCTGCAATGTACAGGCCAACACCCCCCTTTTGCCTGTTCACTCTGTCACATCTGTATAGGTTGTAACCTGGGATCCATATTTCGTTGTCCAAGTGATCCTTTATGTGGGTCTCAGTGAAAGCCGCGAACATTGCCTTTGCCTCTGCAAGCAGTCCACGGATGAAAGGTATTTTGTTGTTTGTTGCTGGCTTTAGACCCTGTATATTTGCAAAGAAGAATGTTATCGGACTGGTGGTATTGTTGGTACTGGGGGAGGATTATACACTGTATATACACTGGGAGGTGTATGTCCCGCAGGTGTATATACACTGGGAGGTGTATGTCCCACTGGTGTATATACACTGAGAGCTGTATGTCCCACAGGTGTATATACACTGGGAGGTGTATGTCCCACAGGTGTATATACACTGGGAGGTGTATGTCCCACAGGTATATATACACTGGGAGGTGTATGTCCCGCAGGTGTATATACACTGGGAGGTGTATGTCCCACAGGTGCATATACACTGGGAGGTGTATGTCCCACAGGCATATATACACTGGGAGGTGTATGTCCCGCAGGTGTATATACACTGGGAGGTGTATGTCCCACAGGTGTATATACACTGGGAGGTGTATGTCCCACAGGTATATATACACTGGGAGGTGTATGTCCCACAGGTATATATACACTGGGAAGTGTATGTCCCACAGGTGTATATACACTGGGAGATGTATGTCCCACAGGTATATATACACTGGGAGGTGTATGTCCCACAGGTAATATAACACTGGGAGGTGTATGTCCCACAGGTATATATACACTGGGAGGTGTATGTCCCACAGGTATATATACACTGGGAGGTGTATGTCCCACAGGTATATATACACTGGGAGGTGTATGTCCCACAGGTATATATACACTGGGAGGTGTATGTCCCACAGGTATATATACACTGGGAGGTGTATGTCCCACAGGTATATATACACTAAGAGTGTATTTAATTATTTTTGACTGGAATATTGCTGCACACTAACAGCACCTTTCAAGGCAGGTGAAATTGCTGACCTAGAAAATGTACAGAGAACCTTCACGGCGCGCATAACGGAGATAAAACACCTCAATTACTGGGAGCGCTTGAGGTTCCTGAACCTGTATTCCCTGGAACGCAGGCGGGAGAGATACATGATTATATACACCTGGAAAATCCTAGAGGGACTAGTACCGAAATTGCACACGAAAATCACTCAGAACGAAAGCAAAAGACTTGGCAGACGATGCAACATCCCCCCAATGAAAAGCAGGGGTGTCACTAGCACGTAAAGAGACCATACAATAAGTGTCAGGGGCCCGAGACTGTTCAACTGCCTCCCAGCATACATAAGGGGGATTACCCCTTATGTATGCATAAGGGCAGTCTTCAAGCTGGCACTGGACAAGCACCTAAAGTCGGTACCTGACCAGCCGGGCTGTGGCTCGTACGTTGGTTTGCGTGCAGCCAGCAGTAACACCCTTGTTGATCAGGTCTGATCCACCAGGAGGCCTGGTCACAGACCAGGCCGCGGGGGCGTTGACCCCCTGAACTCTCTCCAGTAAACTCCAAACAGTCACCAGGTGACCTACATCCTTACTGACCTTCATGTTAGGTTAGGTCAAGTTCGTCAGGAAACACAAGTGTTGCCAGACGCTGGGTCTTAGATGATGACCCGACGTTGGAGCTTTCGGACATCTGACCGAGGCCTTCCGCTGGCTTACCGGTCCACCCCTTTAAAAGTTATGGTTATAGTTATAACTATTTCTTGGTATCCTCGTGTAGTAGACAGACTAATTAAACCCACAAAAAAATACAAAGAAATAAATCCAGTCGTTGTAAAAAGAGCAAAATGCATAATCTAGTAAATATACAGAACATTTTATATATTAGACTTATTTTTCAACTAATGCTCAAGCTTTTCTTTAGTTTTATAGTCGAAAATATAATCAAATATAATAAAAATGAATATAATTGATAAATACGTTGCCAGCCACACGAAATGTATTTTAATCCAGTTTTATATTATTTTAAAACAGACGGATGCTTGTGGGTCCTTATACTGACATGTGCCACTAGTCCAGAGGTAAAAATAATGTTTTATTTATAATATTAGCAGTAATTTGAGAGAATTATACAATCATTTTTTTCAAATGGCTAGATCCTTCCCTCATTTTCCAATAATACCCGAAGTTATCCACAACGTCAAATAAATTTAACAGATGTGAATAAATACGTATACGGGAATATTAAACATATCTAGGCAAGGTATAATAAAAAAATATACTAGGGAAAGAGTGCCTCTGGGTGCAAATTACAGGGTAAAATAATTTTTTACAAGAGTTTAATGTAGGAGTGTGAGTGTGAGTCAATCAGATGTTGGGGGTCGCAGTGACTCAGTGAGTGAGGCAGAGTGGCCGTCTCTCCTTTTTATTTTTAAGTTAGGCGGTTTTTGGGGCCCTTGAGCAGCCGTGATGAGCGAGTTCGTGTGGGGGCTGAAGAACGGCGACCTGGACCAGGTGATGGAGGCCGTGGAGAAGGTGAGGAGGTGAATAATAGCAGCAGGAGTCCCGGATAAATAACACCACCTACCCCTCCCTGGTCGACATGTCAGACAAACTTGTGTTATTTTCTCCCCCTGACGCTCATAAATCACACTCACATGGATGGCAATCACCTCTGGCCTTTCCTCCATTATCCCTCTACCATTACCCCCATTAATGATGCTCCATTTTCCCAAATTGAGGCCTAAATCCGCCTTTTGCTTGACATTTCCCTATGTGCGTTTATAGTCCCATTACAGACACGTCTATTATTCCTTCCAGAAACTACTGTTACAACTGTTACTCTGCTTTATTTTGTGATCTATCGCCTTTAAGTAATGTCTATCGTCTCGAATAATGTTTGTTTGTTCGTCAGATAACTGGAGGATAATGTTAGTCCAGTGTAACTGATACTGTGTTGTTAGGACGGATTTTCCTGGTTATTTATGTTAATTGTTTTAATATTTTGTGGTGTTTGTTGTGGTCTGGGACTGTCTTGTTGTGGTCTGGGACTGTCTTGTTGTGGTCTGGGACTGTCTTGTTGTGGTCTGGGACTGTCTTGTTGTGGTCTGGGACTGTCTTGTGGTCTGGGGCTGTCTTGTGGTCTGGGACTGTCTTGTTGTGGTCTGGGACTGTCTTGTGGTGGTCTGGGACTGTCTTGTGGTCTGGGACTGTCTTGTTGTGGTCTGGGACTGTCTTGTGGTGGTCTGGGACTGTCTTGTTGTGGTCTGGGACTGTCTTGTGGTGGTTTGGGACTGTCTTGTGGTGGTCTGGGACTGTCTTGTGGTGGTCTGGGACTGTCTTGTTGTGTCTGGGACTGTCTTGTGGTCTGGGACTGTCTTGTGGTGGTCTGGGACTGTCTTGTTGTGGTCTGGGACTGTCTTGTGGTCTGGGGCTGTCTTGTGGTCTGGGACTGTCTTGTTGTGGTCTGGGACTGTCTTGTGGTGGTCTGGGACTGTCTTGTGGTCTGGGACTGTCTTGTTGTGGTCTGGGACTGTCTTGTGGTCTGGGACTGTCTTGTGGTCTGGGCTGTCTTGTGGGTTTGGGACTGTCTTGTGTGGTCTGGGACTGTCTTGTGGTGGTCTGGGACTGTCTTGTGGTCTGGGACTGTCTTGTGGTCTGGGACTGTCTTGTGGTGGTCTGGGACTGTCTTGTTGTGGTCTGGGACTGTCTTGTTGTGGTATGGGACGAATCTTGTGTGGTCTGGGACTGTCTTGTGGTGGTCTGGGACTGTCTTGTTGTGGTATGGGACTCTTGTGGTGGTCTGGAATTGTCTTGTTGTGGTCTGGGACTGTCTTGTTGTGGTATGGGACTCTTGTGGTGGTCTGGGACTGTCTTGTGGTCTGGGACTGTCTTGTTGTGGTCTGGGACTGTCTTGTGGTCTGGGACTGTCTTGTTGTGGTCTGGGACTGTCTTGTGGTCTGGGCTGTCTTGTGGGTCTGGGACTGTCTGTGTGGTCTGGGACTGTCTTGTTGTGGTCTGGGACTGTCTTGTGGTCTGGGACTGTCTTGTTGTGGTCTGGGACTGTCTTGTTGTGGTCTGGGACTGTCTTGTGGTCTGGGACTGTCTTGTTGTGGTCTGGGACTGTCTTGTGGTGGTCTGGGACTGTCTTGTGGTCTGGGACTGTCTTGTTGTGGTCTGGGACTGTCTTGTGGTGGTCTGGGACTGTCTTGTTGTGGTCTGGGACTGTCTTGTGGTGGTCTGGGACTGTCTTGTTGTGGTCTGGGACTGTCTTGTGGTCTGGGACTGTCTTGTGGTCTGGGACTGTCTTGTTGTGGTCTGGGACTGTCTTGTGGTGGTCTGGGACTGTCTTGTTGTGGTCTGGGACTGTCTTGTTGTGGTCTGGGACTGTCTTGTTGTGGTCTGGGACTGTCTTTGTCTGGGATTTTGTGGTCTGGGACTGTCTTGTGTGTGTGGTCTGGGACTGTCTTGTTGGTGGTCTGGGACTGTCTTGTGGTGGTCTGGGACTGTCTTGTTGTGGTCTGGGACTGTCTTGTTGTGGTCTGGGACTGTCTTGTTGTGGTCTGGGACTGTCTTGTGGTCTGGGACTGTCTTGTGGTCTGGGACTGTCTTGTGGTCTGGGACTGTCTTGTTGTGGTCTGGGACTGTCTTGTGGTCTGGGACTGTCTTGTGGTCTGGGACTGTCTTGTTGGTCTGGGACTGTCTTGTGGTCTGGGACTGTCTTGTGGTCTGGGACTGTCTTGTGGTCTGGGACTGTCTTGTGGTCTGGGACTGTCTTGTGGTCTGGGACTGTCTTGTGGTCTGGACTGTCTTGTGGTCTGGGACTGTCTTGTGGTCTGGGACTGTCTTGTGGTCTGTGACTGTTTGTGGTTGGACTTTGTGGTCCAGGACTGCTTGTGGTCTGGGGACTGTCTTGTGGTCTGGGACTGTCCTGTGGTCTGGGACTGTCTTGTGGTCTGGGACTGTCTTGTGGTCTGGGACTGTCTTGTTGTGGTCCAGGACTGCCTTGTGGTCTGAGACTGTCTTGTGGTCCGGGACTGTCTTGTGGTCTGGGACTGTCTTGTGGTCTGGGACTGTTTTGGTGTTGTGGTCCAGGACTGTCTTGTGGTCTGAGACTGTCCTGTGGTTTGGGACTGTTTGTGGTTCTGGGACTGTTTGTTGTGGTCTGGGACTGTCTTGTGGTCTGGGACTGTCTTGTGGTCTGGGACTGTCCTGTGGTCTGGGACTGTTTTGGTGTTGTGGTCCAGGACTGTCTTCTTGTGGTCCATTACTGTCTTGTGGTCTGGGACTGCCTTGGTGTTGTGGTCCAGGACTGTCTTGTGTGGTCTGGGACTGTCTTGTGGTCTGGGACTGTCATGTTGTAGTCGAGGACTGTCTTGGGTGTTGTGGTTGAGGACTTTTGTGGTGTTGTGGTCCAGGACTGTTTGGTGTTGTGGTCCAGGACTGCCTTGGTGTTTGGTCCAGGGACTGTGTTTTTTGTGGTCTAGGACTGTCTTGGGTTGGGATGTCTGTGGTCCAGAGGACTGTTGGGTGTTTGTGGTTGAGGACTTTTGTGGTGTTGTGGTCCAGGACTGTTGTGGTGTTGTGGTCCAGGACTGTCTTGGGTGTTGTGGTCCAGGACTGTTGTGGTGTTGTGGTCCAGGACTGTCTTGGGTGTTGTGGTCCAGGACTGTTGTGTCGGTGTTGTGGTTTGATCAGGACTGTCTTGGTTGTGGTCCAGGATGTTGTGGTTGTTGTGTCCAGAGACTGTCTTGGGTGTTGTGGTCCAGGATGTTGTGGTGTTGTGGTCCAGGACTGTCTTGGGTGTTGTGGTCCAGGACTGTTGTGGTGTTGTGGTCCAGGACTGTTGTGGTTTTGTGGTCCAGGACTGTCTTGGGTGTTGTGGTCCAGGACTGTTGTGGTGTTGTGGTCCAGGACTGTCTGGTTTCCAGGACTGTTGGGTGTTGTGGTCCAGGACTGTTTGGTGTTGTGGTCCAGGACTGTCTTGGGTGTTGTGGTCCAGGACTGTTGTGGTGTTGTGGTCCAGGACTGTCTTGGGTGTTGTGGTCCAGGACTGTTGTGGTGTTGTGGTCCAGGACTGTCTTGGGTGTTGTGGTCCAGGACTGTTGTGGTGTTGTGGTCCAGGACTGTTGTGGTGTTGTGGTCCAGGACTGTCTTGGGTGTTGTGGTCCAGGACTGTTGTGGTGTTGTGGTCCAGGACTGTCTTGGGTGTTGTGGTCCAGGACTGTCTTGGGTGTTGTGGTCCAGAACTGTCTTGGGTGTTGTGGTCCAGGACTGTCTTGGGTGTTGTGGTCCAACGGGGTGTTGTGGTCGGGACGTCTGGGTGTTGTGGTCCAGGACTGTCTTGGGTGTTGTGGTCCAGGACTGTCTTGGGTGTTGTGGTCCAGGACTGTCTTGGGTGTTGTGGTCCAGGACTGTCTTGGGTGTTGTGGTCCAGGACTGTCTTGGGTGTTGTGGTCCAGGACTGTCTTGGGTGTTGTGGTCCAGGACTGTTGTGGTGTTGTGGTCCAGGACTGTCTTGGGTGTTGTGGTCCAGGACTGTTGTGGTGTTGTGGTCCAGGACTGTCTTGGGTGTTGTGGTCCAGGAACTGTTGGGTGTTGTGGTCCAGGACTGTCTTGGGTGTTGTGGTCCAGGACTGTTGTGGTGTTGTGGTCCAGGACTGTCTTGGGTGTTGTGGTCCAGGACTGTCTTGGGTGTTGTGGTCCAGGACTGTCTTGGGTGTTGTGGTCCAGAACTGTCTTGGGTGTTGTGGTCCTGGACAGTCTTGGGTGTTGTGGTCCAGGACTGTCTTGGGTGTTGTGGTCCAGGACTGTCTTGGGTGTTGTGGTCCAAGACTGTCTTGGTTGTTGTGGTCCAGGACTGTATTGGGTGTTGTGGTCCAGGACAGTCTTGTTTGTTGTGGTCCAGGACTGTCTTGGGTGTTGTGGTCCAGGACTGTCTTGGGTGTTGTGGTCCAGGACTGTCTTGGGTGTTGTGGTCCAGGACTGTCTTGGGTGTTGTGGTCCAGGACTGTCTTGGGTGTTGTGGTCCAGGACTGTCTTGGGTGTTGTGGTCCAGGACTGTTGTGGTGTTGTGGTCCAGGACTGTTGTGGTGTTGTGGTCCAGGACTGTCTTGGGTGTTGTGGTCCAGAACTGTCTTGGGTGTTGTGGTCCAGGACAGTCTTGGGCATTGTGGTCCAGGACTGTCTTGGGTGTTGTGGTCCAGGACTGTCTTGGGCATTGTGGTCCAGGACTGTCTTGGGCATTGTGGTCCAAGGACTGTCTTGGGTGTTGTGGTCCAGGACTGTCTTGGGTGTTGTGGTCCAGGACTGTCTTGGGTGTTGTGGTCCAGGACTGTCTTGGGTGTTGTGGTCCAGGACTGTCTTGGGTGTTGTGGTCCAGGACTGTCTTGTGTGTTGTGGTCCAGGACTGTCGTGGGTGTTGTGGTCCAGAACTGTCTTGGGTGTTGTGGTCCAGGACTGTCTTGGGTGTTGTGGTCCAGGTCTGTCTTTGTGTTGGGCATCGTGGTCTGGGGGACTGTGTCAGACATCACGGTCCGGGGGACTGTGTTGGGTGTCACGATCCGGGGGACTGTATTGGGCGTCACTGTCCAGGTAACAATGTTGGGCATCAAGGTTCAGGTGACTGTCAAAGTGTCACCATAAGTTATTTGGTCTTCATATATAATAGAATTAGTTAACACATTTTGTTTGAGTACAATACTGCATTTGCAACCTACGTATTCTCATTTACATATTAAATTTTTATGTTTTTCTCGAAACCTATTTTAACTTAGCTAGGTTATACTAGGTTGAGTTTCATAAACCTGTGGAAATATATGCTTAATTACAACGAAACATATTAAAAAAAATACCATGGTTCATCTGGCAACAATGTGGCTGAGTAAAATTAGGAAAACTTCGGATCTGTTAATCACTGTTGTTGTAAGAATGTGATTACTCATGGTGTGAGAATGTTAATTGCTCTTGTTTGTGATGTGAGAATGTTCATTTTAATTTGCAAAAATCCACATTATGTAATGTGAATTTTTGTGGATAAATATTATTATTGTTGTTTATTTTTGTTGTATTTGATGTATACAATTTTATCCTATTTTTAAATGTTATATTTGACTATTTCTAGAAATAAGCTCCAAATCATTACACAAAGAAACTTGTATTAGTTTAGTCCAGCTAGATGCTGTGTTGATGTCTGCCTGGTTACTAGAGGGAAGTGAGGGGTGGTGGGGCAGGGTTGTTACCAAAGGGAAACACTAGGGGCTTGCAGGACACCTTGCTGAGATCAGATCAGCATAATTTACTCAGTCAAGGGACATTTTGATTGATCTAGAGGAGAGGGGTTAGGCCATGATCATTGTCCCAAGCACTGAGGGACCTGGGAGGTTATGAGGACCTGGTCTTGGACTGGACTGCAGGGGGCATTGACCCCTGGAACACCCTCCAAGTATACCACAGACTTGGTGGCTCATACTATCATGGCCTCAATGTTCCTTTCCTAGTGAAGTGCCTAGTGTCATTCTTATGTGGCTTTTGTTAACATGAAATGTATGTCCTTGTAATTGATGAGTTGCTTTAAATTATTGTAAAACTGCAATGAAAGCAAAGTTTACATTATGAAATCAGTTCCCTCCCAGGTACAGGAGGTCCCCATTTGTACAACTTCAGTTCCCAATCCCGTGTGATGGAAGGAAAATCTCCGGCAGATGGAAAAGAGCAGTTTTTTCATTATTGAATGCATCTAAACCACCTCATAATGTCTTTACACTATCGTATATTAAGTGCTCAATACAGCTAAGCATAAAAAAATAATACATAGTACATACAATACTTGCCTTAAAATATGGTGCTGATACCCATCCCTTACGCCTAGCGGCTATAAGAAGTTCATGCAGCTGGTGTCATTCACAAAACATCAGGCTAGATAACATTGTCATCTCCTGCAGTTTGACCACACCTAGCCAGCCTCTTGATGTTAGTATCATCGACCATGTTGTTGCACCACCTTCAAGGGTGCCACCATAAGCCTTGCAAAAACCCCAGAAGCTCGCTGCATGTGTTTCCTGAACTCTATGATAGAGAACCAACCAGGCCTAATCTCAGACTGGCCGCGGGGGCATTGACCCCCGAAACCCTTTCCAGGTATACTTCAAGTATACATCTGCTTCTGACATCTACTCTTTCAGCATTCTTCTTGCACAAATCACCAGTGGTGTGACTGACCATTCTATCAAATGAGACTAAGAAACCAAGAATACATCCACAAAAACCATATGAAAATACATTGCAAAGTCTCTGTTTTAAACCAAAAATGTTGCAGTTTTTTCTCATCATGCGCTGCGTCCTGCAGGATTTTTTTTTTATATGGTGCACACTTATCACGTATACCCATTCTCTCCTATCTAGGTCCATGAGCTGAGCTCATGGCATAGTACTATGGCACTGACAATAACCTCAAAGCCGTAGTACTACAGCATAGTCAGCAAAAGGGTTAGAACTTTGTTGGCTCTACCAGTTCAGTCCCTTTGAGGAGGGTAGCAGCTTATGTTAGTGAATAAATGCTGTATAATTTGTGGGTTGAGGAAGGTGGCTTAATGCTGGTGGACAGGCACTTTGTGATCTCTGTATGTTGAGGAGAGTGGTTTATACTAGTGACCAGGTATTGCTGGTGAAGGGCTCATGATCTAAGGAATTGGAGCAAGCTTCCTCTTTGGGTGAAACCTGAGTGCCCCTGATTCCCCAGGCACTGTATGATCCTTAGGGGTTAAGTGCTTCCCCATGAATATGTTCTACCATTGCAGTAAGATAGAAATAATAAGGTTTAGGGAGCTGGAAGACTCATGATGAGTTACTCGACAAAAAAGGTGCTGTATTTGCACTTCTCCCAGTAGACACTGATTGTTGTACTGCTTTTAACTAATTTGTTTTTAGATGACAGGGCTCTGTTGGGTGCAGTTAGTGTGCTAAACATTGACAGTTCTTATAAATAAGTATTGCCAGTGTTTAAATGTGGTTTTAAATACACCTACCATCTCGACTTATGACCGAGTTCGGTTCCGAGAAACCGGTCGTAAGTCGAAATGGTCGTAAGTCGAACTTTACTACTGAATATCAACAAAACATTTTTGTAATGACTTTATTTTATTGTTTTATTTTGGTATTTCATGTTTTACTTTACTTTTTATGCTGTTAGTACTGTATTTTATACTGTAAGGTTTAGGATAAACACTGTGTACAATACAAATAGTTGTTTATTCCCAGAAATTTGGCATAAAAAACACGGTCGTAAGTCGAGTGGTCATAAGTCGAGCAGGTCGTAAGTCGGATAGTAGGTGTATTACAGTATTTCGGAAGAGGATTCTTAACATACTACTACAGTAGCTATTACAGTGGAACCTCAGTACTCAAACAGCTCCCTACTTGAACAAAGCTCGGCACTCGACTGAACAAACATGACCTGCCAGAACTTCACTGTAAACCATTTCATGTTTCTTCGCCTTTTTTTTGTTTTTTTTTTATATTGTATAAATAAGTCACCATGGGGCCTATGAAGATTGGTGATAACAGCCAGCCTAAAAGAAAATTGGTTGGGAAAAATTCGTTCGATACTTGAACAGATCGGCACTCAAACAACCTTCTGGAATTAATTAAGTTTGAATACCAAGGTTCCACTGTACTTTTGCAGTCCAGTATCTGATCAAATTTGCAACCGTTTCTTGCTTTCTGAAGCAGAGAGAGTATCAGAGAAATACAAAGTCAAAGCCAGAAGTACAGGAGATGTAGTAATAAAATATACTAGAAGGCAAAGTTTCTAAAGAATAACCCTTCATTCAATCATAAGCTGGTGAAAGGCTTATGATTGAATGAATTGGACCTGTGCTGCCTTTCTCTGATCAAGCCTGAATGCCCCCCATCCATTCCCCCATGTGCTGTATGATCCCTGTGAGTTTAGTGCTCCTCGTGAATGTAATAATTCTACAGGATATATTCCTGAAAGAAATACAAACTTAAGTAAAAGCCTGAAATATGGGGGATGTCGTAATATGACATTCTACTTTGATGTGTCACTTGGGTAACAGATAAGCTCTCAGTTATCACATATACATTTGCTTATCACATGGTACAGTATATCTAAAAATGAAATCAGCAAATGGGCTTGTTATATTTTAGATATTTTTAAATGTGAAATCATTTACCTCTCAAATGACGAATTACATTTTCTCCACGTAGAACCAGCAATGCAAATTCATACATGCAAGCATAGTGTATGCATACTTTAATGAACCAGACTTGAACTTGTATTGAAATTAAAAGGAAGTAAGCTATCATAGTATATTCTGTATTGACAACAATAAAAGCCATGTAGCTGTATTGCCAGGTGAGATATCACTCTGTGGGACAACTTGTCTTGTCTGCCATCCCTGGATTATGAAGGAATGTATTTTACTTGTCTGCTGTCCCTGAATTCTGAATAAATATATGCAACTTAGCTGCCCTTAAGGACTGTACAGGGCCACTCTGCTACTTTTCCATTTGCTGAAGAATTTACCAAACCATTTACCGTTTGGTGACCCGAAAAAGAAGAAACACTTTATCCATCATTCGTTCTATTACTGTCTTGCCAGAGGTGTGCTTGACATTACAATTCAAATGACCTTCTAGACTAAAATTTTCTCACCCCCTCTTCAGAGTGAAGGTACTGTACTGAAGGTAGGAAGTACAGTATCTTCACTCTGAAGGAGGATACTGTAATTTGGAGGGTCATGTGAACTGTAATGTTGGCATGTCTCGGGCAAGTTAGCAATAAAAATGAATGAGTGAAATTTTTTATTTTCAGGTCATCTAACTTCAGTGAGCAATGGCCAGTGTGTTAAAAATCTTCAAGGAATGTACAGAACAACTCAGATTGCAGATGATGGGCAATCCAGTACATTGTAGACAAATACTACATGGAATGAGGCAGAGTGAAAATATGCTATTTGAATATATATCTTTTAAGTCTTAAGAAAATGAGATAAATGAAAATGTATAGGGGTAACTGTAAATGAATGACTAGCAAAGCTCTGTGTATTGTTAATAAATATAACTGTAATCTTCAATTACTGTTTAATTTGAGAAATGGCAAAAGAAAGTGACAAACCTTTCTTGCTTGAATTTCATACTTGTATGACATTACTGCATCTCCCTAGATGGTTGTCTACCAATTTACCGCCTATAAGAAATACTTCATAAATAGTGGTGAATAGCTGGAATGGGCTCCATGGTAGCATATGCCACAACCAGTGGATACTTTTTTTTTCTAATTCATTAAAGAAGACTGGACAGCCATTCCTGTCCAGTCATGTCCTGTAAAATCTACAAACTTCATAAAGAAGTTACAAGATATGAATCAGGAAGGGTTTCTCAGAAGAAACAAGCAAGTGATCTGTGGGAAGGAAAATGTAGACTTGGTGTTCAGAGGGAGAGTCCCATGAGAGATTCAGGGGAATAGAGCAAGGTGGAACCAGGAAAGGCTTCTGTGGGTGGACATCCTGGTAAAAGTTTATTTTTGATTTTGCATTGCATTATGTGGAGGAGGATGTGAATATGGCAGGGCAGCTGTATGTTGGTAATGGACACCATTTTAACATCCCAAGTAGATGGATTTGTGACAGTTTAAGTTTTGAATCCCACACCAAAGTGTAGTACAGGTCGGCCATCACTAATCCGGCATAATTGGGACCTGTAGTGTGCCGGATTAGTGAGTTTGCCAATTACAGAGTGGTTAGGTTAGAATACACTTAATTAACCTATCAAGAGAGAGACTTTCTGCTACATCTTCCTCATATGCATCACTACTTTCTCCTCCACTGGCTTGCTGCTGTGGATTTACATCTGCCCAATTTCTGAGTCGGTATAATGATGAAATTTGAAATTATGCTAGCCAAAATTAGTGCCGGATTACTGATGAAACCGGATAACTGATTGCCGGATTAGTGATGGCCAACCTGTACGTGATTATTATTATTATTAACACATCAGCCGATTCCTACCAAGGCAGGGTGGCCCGAAAAAGAAACACTCCACACTCCATCACTGTCTTGCCAGAGGGATGCTTTACACTACAGTTTATAAAACTGCAACATTAACACCCCTCTGAAGGAGGGGTACACGATAAATGGGACAAAAATAATTAAACATTTTCATATAACTTCCCAAGTACAGTACAGTACAGTACAGTGGTACCTCAGGATACGAACAGCTAAAAACTCGAAGAATTATGTAAGTTCTTTTGTAAGTGTATTTTTCGGGGTCTGAAACGGATTAATTTAATTTACATTATACCTTATGGGAACAAATTCATTTGGTATCAGCACTCGAACAGCCTTCTGGAACGAATTAAGTTCGTATCCTGAGGTACCACTGTATAACAAATTGAATATAGGGATGCCTGTGCTTAGCATTTCCCAATCAAATTACAGAATGAATGGACCAAATCCACTGTATAAATTGATTTCAGGAAAAACAGGCAGTCTGTTGCTCATAGTACAGTGGTAACTTGAGTTTTGGCCATAATTTGTTCCAGAAGGCTGTTTAAGTGCCATTACCAAAAGAATTTGTTCCCATAAGGACTAATGTAAATTAGATTAGTCCATTTCAGACCCACAAAAAAATCACTTACGAAGATACACGTACATAATTGTTAGAGTTGGGAGCTGTTCGAAACTCGAGGTACCACTGTATTATCTGCTAGTACAGTCTGCTGGGTAAATTGATTTCAAAAGCAATGAATTAAATCCCTTGATTATAGAATTGTCCATTTTTATTGCAATCCCAGCAAAACCATCTCATTCGGATTTACTGGATATTTGGCATTACCAGACACCCTCATTTCTTCCTTCCTATTAGTCCATTAAATTGAGATTTTATTGTATTTATCTGTACAGTATTTATTTATAAGCAGTGATTTAGTACTTAGTTGTGATTGTAATAATTATAAGCACTGACTAGAATATGCAGATTTGTCATTAACCCTTTCAGGGTCCACAGGCCTCTCAGAGACTTGTTCTCAGGGTCCCCCAAATTTCAAAAAAAAAAAATTATTTTTTCGTATGAAAAGATAGAGAATCTTTTCCCATCATAATGACACCAAAAGTATGAAATTTGATGGGAAACTTACGGAATTATGCTCTCATGAAGTTAGCGGTCTCGACGATGTTTACGAATCGGCAATTTTGCCCACTTTGAGCCCTATTTTCGGCCAATTCCAATGTACAAGTCGACAAAAATCATAACTATTTCGCTAGAACTCCATTTTTTTCCATCAAATGAGTACAAGAAACCACCAATTTACTGATTTCAGCTATCCAATACAGTGGTCAGAGTTTAGCAATTTTGCCAATTTCACACAAATTTCAAAAGATGCCAATTTACAAATAGGGTCCAGAATAAACAAGAAAGACATTCCTGGCATAAAATAACATTTCCTCTGTTCATTAGTCACGTCCCCAGGCCCCTCTTACATTTTTTTTTGCTTTCCACTTTGAATTTTTATTCTCACAAAAAAAATAAGATTTACTGTTATGCAGACTACTGCATTAGTGTAGAAATGGTATAAATAATATCGGCGCACTTGTGAAAGAATATTAGACTCACCAGTTGACGTGTATTGGATGCTTAGCATGATTTGTTTACTTTTGAACTTTGGTAAAAATCGAACATTTCTGCTACTTTGAGCTCAATTTCAAGGTACTTTTCATTGTAAAACCAGTCAAAATCACCTCAATTTCTGTAATATGTCTTCCATTCTATACAATGAGACCAGGAAAGCTAGAATACAACAATAAATACCATACAAAAATATAGTGCAAAGTCTGTTTTAATCCAAAAACACGGTCAAAGTTTTTTTTCTCTCATTACGCACTGTGTGCTGCAGGATTTTTTTTATACTGCGCACACTGACCACATAGACCCATTCTTTCATATGTAGGCCTACCAGCTTCTCTCACTAGATTTGAAGGCGCTAGAATTTATGTGTACTAGTACGTCATGGACACTGGTGTGTAAGCCGTACTAGTACGTCATGGACACTGGTGTGTAAGCCGTACTAGTACGTCCGAAACCCTGAAAGGGTTAAAAATTACAGTACTAAAGAAATAATAGTTTGGTTGGGGTTTTGTGGGACTACTGTAGTACTTTATTTAAGGCTGCAAGATAACACCTGATGGGAAGGTGGGGAGGACAAAACTCATGGCTTCATAAATGCTGGGAATATTATTTTAACTGATGGGCATTATCGGTATTCAGCATTTTTTGACTACCCTGAGTGTCAGTTTTACATAATACAGTTCTCACTCATTTTTGAAAACCTGTATTTGATCAGAAGCAAGCATGCATATTCAAGTGTGTTGTTTTTAATGCCCGGCCAAGCAAGTGTTAAAACATCGAGTTTGTCTTATGACTAGAGCTTCCATTGTACATCCCACGTATAAGAAATAATTAGACATAACTTGATTACATTGTAAATCCTCAATTTAATGGATTAATAGGGAGAAGTATATATGTACCTATTTTTTTTTTTTTCAACAAGTTGGCCATCTCCCACCAAGGCAGGGTGACCCAAAAAGAAAGAAAATCCCTAAAAAGAAAATACTTTCATCATCATTCAACACTTTCACCACACTCGCACATTATCACTGTTTTTGCAGAGGTGCTCAGAATACAACAGTTTAGAAGCATACACATATAAAGATACACAACATATCCCTATACATTATGTACCTATACATTATATAAACATAGCATCTTGATTACTCTTTTGAAGTTTATTAGGTATATTTTTGCTAAAAATACTGTGTATACTGTGAGCTTCACAAGATACATTGTCCTCTTGTTTATACCAACTAGGTAATATGCTGTATCTTTTTTTTTAAACACTTTATATGTCTTTATAAAAAAGGAGAACTTTTCTGATGTAGTCATGGACTTACAGCAGCAAGGTCCCCAGCACTTATTGCACAGGATGATCTTTCTAATTTTGTTTCTTTAGTGATTACCCTAAATTAAATAACCTTAATTCTGGATTATTTTGTTTCTAGAAAGGAACTGACGTCAATCTAGCAATTGAGGGTCGCCCACCACTCTGCCTTGCCTCTGACTATGGCCAACTAGACATCATCAAATATCTACTAGAGAAGGGAGCTAATGTGGAGGTGAGTTACAGTATAATATAATACAGCCTCTCCTCACTTAACGACGGAGTTCCTTTCCTAAAATCGTGTCGGTAAACAAATTCGTCACTCAGTGAGGAGCATACTATAATGGTAGTGAGTTTGTGTCAGCCATCTTTGATATTGCTTTAATGTCACCTTTGCAACGTTTATAACATTTTTAGTATATTTTTAAATGTTTATACAGTAGTGTACTGTATATTGTAATATAAACAGAATAGAGGAAATCAGCTCTAATATGCATTATTTAGGTATGCATACTGGTCAGAGAGCCCTTCGTAAGTCTGAGGTGTCGGTAAACGAGCACATCGCTAAGTGAGGAGACGTATTGCCAACCTAAAATGAATGTTATGGGAAAAATAATAAACTAGTCCTGGCCACAGACTGGGCCACGGGGGCGTTGACCACCGAAACCCTCTCCAGGTATACTCCAGGTATACCCCAGGTATAGGCAAAATGTTCAGTTTTATTATTAGGCATGAACAAAGGCAAATTAGTTTATAATATTTCTTGTGAAGTCCGTAGTATGCACAATGCTTTCCAAAATTGTAATACAGGTAATAGAATATATGTACAGTACATATATTGAAAAAATCAAATTTTAAATGAATATTTTTTTAACACATTGGCTGTCTCCCATCAAGGCAGGGTGACCTGAAGAAGAAAACACTTTCACCATCACTCCATCACTGCCTTGCCAGAGGTGTTCCAATACTACAGTTAAAAAACTGTAACATGTATTATGTATATTTCTCTATAACAATTGCATAGTGGGAGAAAGGATGGGTCTGTGTGATCCCAGGAAATTTTGAAGGGGTTAAGAAGGTTGTGAGTACTAGAGATTTGAGTATTTAGCAAGCTTGTATCAGCATGCTAGGTTGGAGTGAGTGGAGACAAGTGTATTTTTTGTACTTGACTTTTGAGCAAGGTACTGTAACATGAAGGAGGGATTCAGGGAAATAAGTTACTGGAACTGAATCCTGGAGATGGGAAATGTAGTGTTCCTCTGCTATGAAGGGGGGTTGGGCATGTTAGTGTGGAAGGTCATTTGAATTGTGATTCAGTTGCTGGCAACACAGCTACTGAATGAATGAGGAATGTTTGTGGATTTTTGGGTCAATATTTCTTGGTGGAAGATGGCCAGTGTGTAAAAAAAAAAAATCCTCAAGAAAATTTAAGATTGAACATAAATTTAAGGTTGCAAATTCACCACAGGTCATTCAATTGTTGTCTTCCCAGAAGTGTGCTGATATGTCATGGTCTATTTATGAAGATACAGTACTGTACTGAGTTTAAAGTACAGTGGACCCCCGGTTAACGAACTTTTTTCATTCCAGTAGTATGTTCAGGTGCCAGTACTGACCGAATTTTTTCCCATAAGGAATATTGTGAAGTAGATTAGTCCATTTCAGACCCCCAAACATACACGTACAAACGCACTTACATAAATACACTTACATAATTGGTCGCATTTGGAGGTGATCGTTAAGCGGGGGTCCACTGTATATATGCTATTAATGTAAACTCATCAAAACAACTTGGTAACTAAATAGAGTTAAGCAAGAGAACTATGAATAGTTAAGAATGGATATCTAAATCTAGCAAAATTGGTTTAAAATTGTTTATTACATTATTGAAGTACAGTATATGATGCTAACTGATTTTTTTTGTCATAATTACTTATTTGTAATGGTTATACCTATTTATAGTATAGCTATAATTTGTGGTGTTCGTCTTAATTTATTTGATGTTCAAATGTTGTATTATTTTAGTCAACAGATAAACATGGAATCACTGCACTACTAGCTGCCATCTGGGAAGGTCATACACAATGCGTCAAAGTGCTCCTCGAAGCAGTAAGTGGATCTTTATGTGTTATTCCTTACTGTGCATTTCTTGTATTGTTTCTCGGCTTCACTGGGCACAGTGTAAAAGTTGTATGTTATTACAGTTCTAGGAGTAAAATCACTCTTTGCTGTTATTGTTTTCTATGCATTTTTTTCTATTATAATACTTTTTATTTTCTTTTATTTCTAGAATAGCTTCCCCAGGAAGTAGTTTGTCAATTTTTTCTTGTGAACTCCAGGGTCAACACATGCGTGTGTGTATGTGCACGTATAAATCTGTAGTTGAGGGAAGGTGGGGTAGGGGTCGTCCTATGAAAGGATAGAGGGAAGGGGGTTAAAGGAGGTTTTGTGTGTAAAGGGTTTGGACATACAGCAGGCATGTGCAAGCATGTTAGATAGATGTAAGTTTAGACAAATGGCTTTTGGGACCTGATTAACTGTTGCAAGATACAGTGGACCCCCGCCTTACGATTTAATTTCATTCCAGAAGTATGTTCAGGTGCCGTTACCGAACGAATTTGTTCCCATAAGGAATATTGTGAATTAGATTAGTCGGTTTCAGACCCCCAAAAATACACGTACAAAAGCACTTACATAAATACACGTACATAATTGGTCGCATTGGAAGCTGATCGTCAGGCGGGGTCCACTGTATTTTGTGAAGGGATTTCAGGAAACCAGTTAATGGGGCTTGAGTCCTGGAGGTGAGAAATAAGTGCCTGCATTCTAAAGGAGAGGATTGGGATATTTACTGTTTGGAGGAACATCTGAATTGTCATATCTGTGGGCCTCTAGCAAGACAGTGATGGTGGAAGTGTTTCTTTTTCGGGTCACCCTGCCTCAGTGGGAAATGGCCAGTGTGTTAAAAATGAAAACGTATACTGTATACGTATATATTTTTTATTAACACGTCAGCTGTTTCCTACCAAAGCAGGGTGACCCAAAAAAGAAGAAACACTCTCATCATCACCCATCCCATCACTGCCCTGCCAGAGGCGTGTCTACACTACAGTTCAAAAACTGCAGCGTATCTCCACCCCTCCTTCAGAGTGCAGGCCCTGTGCTTCCCACCTCCAGGATTCGAAGTCCAACTAACCAGTTTCCCTGAATCCCTTTGTAAAAGAGGTCTTACGTGCAAGGGGCTTAGACATGCAGCAGGCATTTGTGAGTGTGTTAGATAGGATTTAATGGAGACAAATGGTTTTTGGGCCCTGACGATACTATTTTTTGTGAAGGGAAACCAGTTAGCCGGACTTTGAGTCATGGAGGTGGGAAGCACAATGTCTGCACTTTTAAGGAGGGTTTTGGGATATTGGCTGTTTGGAGTGACATCTAAACTGTTATATCATGGTGCCTCTGCAAAGACAGTGATTACGTGTGAATGATGTGGAAAGTGTTGAATGACTGTGAAAATGTTTTTCTTTTTTGGGTCACCCTGCCTCAGTGGGAGATGGCCAATGTGTTGAAAAAAAACAATTATTATTCATTAATAATAATTGTTCTGTGAACTTAACTTTATTCCACAGTAAGTAGTGGTGAGTAGTGTTAACAAGCCTCAGAAGGCACTGAGAAAAGTTCTATCCTCAAAGTAAGCTGGATCAAAGAAGGTGAACCAACACCTCCTTGCTGTGGGGTTCTTTCCAAAGTACGGTGCAGTATTCACTTTGTTCACATAGTTTGGAATTTCCAAATCAATGGAAGCTGCTTGCTCCCATTAGCCTTGTTTGATTAGCTTTCTCTTTGAGCAGGACTGGTCTGGTTATTCAGAACCCTCATTAAAGCATTAGTATCTTGCACAAACACTAAATGTTTTGTGTTTGGTGAATTTAGCTATGTTCATCAGCTGTTTCTTCTACACCCAGCATAAATTATAATTTTTTTTCTTTGGGTTTCATTAGCCAGTTATATTATCTCATTTTACTTAATATTTCTACTGTTTTCTTTCTCAGCATAACTAAAAAAACAATAACCCTCTTTCTTTCTAGTTTTCTTCATTAGCTTTTGGTCACTTTTCATGTTTTTTTTTTTTTTCTTAGTTACCAGTATGTATTTTTTTTATTCTGCATTTTGCTTGACGTCAGTTATGTAGTCCTCATCCATCTGAGTGTTGCACGAATCTTCCTGCTCTGAATTTCTCTTAAGTGCAGTTCATCTTGTTTTGTTATATTTTGTTTTAATTAAATTCTATTTTTTTTCTGCAGGGAGCCGACAAAAATGGCACTGCACCCGATGGCACGAGTTACTTGGATGCTGCAGAGAAGGACGAGATCAAAGCCTTGTTGAGATAAACCCAGTCTTGCAGTAGGTGCTGTGGGAGTGTGAGGGCTGGTGTACACACTGATGAATTGCCTGACAGATGTTGAACAGAAAAAACTTATAACTTCATTATATGTGAAGGGTATCTTCTTGCAGTCCTAGATGTCTCCATATCAATACTGATTGTGATGTCAAAGCCAATAATTGGATTGATATCAATATGAATAAGACAACATGGTCAAGGTTGGTCAAGTTTTATATGCTAGATGCTGTCAAATTCTTCTAACAGAATTCTTAACTATATTTTATCTGAAGCCATTGGTACTTGTGGTGTTTAACTAAATTGTATAACAAGAATAATTATATAAATTTCATTAGACTGGACATTTTTTTATAGAAAACTTACTAATTTAACTAGCCATATTGTATCCAACAGTAGACCTTTTACTCCGCCAGTTTGCATTATTCAATTTATTAACTTGCTAACCCTAGGGAAAGAAATTCAGTGCTTCGGTTTAATGCACTGCCGTCCAGAAATAAGAAATTAAGAGCAAAATCTAATCCCTAACAATCAGATGTCATAATTAGGAATGACCCATTGGTATATATCACAAGAAACTCCACTTAGTTATTGGAAAGGTGTAAGTAATTCTCTTAATTCTTAATTAGAATGAGAAATGGCTTTATTTGCAATCAAATTGTATAAAAAACTGACCTTAAATAAAGCAATATAGGGCATATATAGCAAAAGTTATGCTGTGGTATCTCGTTAATAATGTACAGTTTAAATAATGATGTATCATGATGTTGACTAAAAAAAATGGCAAATTTTACTTGGTAATTTCAGTTTGAGTAATTTAAATTTTTTATGTCCCCGTGTTTTTAAAATGATCAACATTTCTAGCGGCTTGTGACATTATACATTTAAAAAATACTAGAGGTTTTCTGTACCTAAGCTTAATTTTTAGAAGCTAAAGTTGCAGCAATATTTGCCGAGGTGTCTGGTATGTGAGGCCTTTGCACCGATGGGGTCGTAGAAATTAGAGCAAGAGTAAAATCTTGTCGTGGCTGACTGATTATTTGGTAAAGGCCTGTTAATGATACGTTTCTCAAAAGTATATGAAGTGACAATAGTGTTTGCTTTAGGAAGCTAAAATATGTCAGCAGTAGTATTTTATTTTGGAATTTGAATAACTAGAACTTACAGTGCTAGGAAATAAGCATGTTGACTGGCTTATGCAGGTTTTTTGTTTAGTGTCTCACAGATAGAAAGATAAATCAGTATGTGATATTCACCCCAATACATATGGTTTGCACCCCAGTTCTTGAAGTGTAGACAATGTGTACATTTGTGTTTTTATAAAAACACTGTTTACAGAGTGGTCAGTCATTATTTACAACCATTCTGTGTATGAAACATGAAAAATTACAGCCCCTCTGTTCATAGAATGTTAACAATATTTACAACCAATCTGCTCGTGAATTATTAACAACATTTACAGCCAGTCTGTTCAGGGATTGTAGACTGCTTTCACTTATTTAATAGAATAAAAAATATTGTTACAAACAGGGTAATTCTTAATAGAAGTACACACAAAAATTACAAACAGTATATATAATTGGCATCAAGTATACATGTACTCTGCATCAAACAGGATTATCATCCGAGATATTCTGTGTAAAACAGTCGGTTGAAAAGTAATTAATTCAGTGCTTAGTGGCTAATATATGCCTGTAACACTAGTGAGTGGCAGTACTGTATATCCCC
This sequence comes from Cherax quadricarinatus, assembly GCF_026875155.1. Lineage (NCBI taxonomy): Eukaryota > Metazoa > Arthropoda > Malacostraca > Decapoda > Parastacidae > Cherax > Cherax quadricarinatus. The sequence continues at coordinate 451,712 of NC_069490.1, read as the reverse complement.
TGCAACATACATTCCTTAGTATTGTCACCTTTCTATAATGTTTTAAGACATGTGCAATCAAAATCACTAGAGTTATTTACATCACTCATGAAGCCTTTTACTATAACATAGGTAGGATTTTAATTCACACATAAGCTCTGAGAACCCCAAATGAGTTGGGGCTCATGAAATGTCTTCAAAAGTACATTTGTTTTTGAGTGAGCAACCAAAGTAAATAGGATGACTTTTACCACTCATAATTAATCAGTGCTGATTGTTACATTTCTGCTCCATGTTGTCAACTGTGCAGGAGGTTCTAGTGCACTAAATTAATTTTTATCATATAAAGACAAATTTTATAAATTCCTAGAGCAGAATTAAATTGTATGTTTGGATTCTTACAGCGACTTTCAAGGGCACAATGAGGTGATCAAATTCTCAAAAGACAGGAAAAAAACAGATGCAGACTAACACATGTGGATCTGATTTATAATTTAATATTTTCATATAAAAATATTTAAGGTATACAAGCAGGCTGTGGTAGTTATACTCCTTCATATTCACCCAAATAGGAAAATGTGTGTGGTTCCACTTAGCCAGTTGGCTCTGCATACGATCATTATCCTTACTAACCTTCTACTCATTTTAGCTAGTGATGTTTCAAAAATTTTAATATCTGTTTCAGTCTTTTGCATATGCAATGCCAAAATTAACCACAAAAATGGAAGATTATATTAGATAATCTTTTTATGCTAAAGGAAATATTAGTAACCATCAGTTGCAATACAGAATCCAGTAAACTGGGACGACGTTATTATCAAAAGTTAATGTATCCAAATTTAATTGGCATAGTAACTTTTTAGCTTATAACTGTAGTTCTATGTATTATTTGTTTGGACTAACATAAAATATCACTCAAAACTGACAGTTACAGTACAGTAATTCTGTTATCAGTGACAAGTCAGAACTTCAGCATTGAAATTGTTCCTGGGAAACTTTTCGACTGATAATCGAGTAAAAGACAATGCACCATATATAGAGTATAAATATATCAGTCTCTTAGATAACGATTTTTGTGGGGAGGGAGGTAGGCTAGTTATTAAATGATAAATTTTTGGGATTGGCTTCTTGTACTGGATTGAGAAGTGAACTTTGTGATGTAGTTTTTAGGAATTTAAGTTAATGGTACACATTTAAATAGGCTAACTAGGTTGCCAGTCTAAACAATATATCAATTGACCTGCATATAAAATTGCACAAGTAGTACATGAATTGCTTACCATCACATACCTTTTCTAATCTGCTTATTTAAGTAATTCTGTCTTAGCAAGAAGGTGTGGCATTTGAAACCCCAGTAGTTCATGCATCCCATCACAGGTAACTGAGTATTAGGGCATTGTAAGAGCCTGTTGGCTGTACACATACCTGTATCATCAGTTCTTTGGTTCACTACAATGAGAGTGGTGGAAAGTACTGCAAGTATCAAATATATTTCTTCTAAATGGTTAGATTAGATAATGGCAACTAGTTCATTCCCTATTGTTACTTAGATAAATGTGAGGCATGTTTTGTTGTAGTAATGTTAGCCTCATGGGAATTCTTGTCTATTTTTACACTTCTTAGAAAGATTAAAGCCTTTTAATAAACTATTCCTGCCCTATTTCACTTGATTGACCAGCCAAGAAAGGCCTGTACATGCCACCCCTTTACCTGTCCTCAAAGAAAGCTGCATCAGTCTATATAAAGTTATATACCGTACTTTTGATGACAATCTGAAGGCAGCAACTCTCGCTAGGCAAGCTAAGCTCTCTCTAAGTCAGTGCATAATGAACGTGCTTTGCCACAAGAACATTGCTTGTGCTTGCATATGTGCACATGCTCACCCCATGCATCCTGTGCAACACCTTTTGCAGCTCGTACAAGGCAGTAACAGCTTCATGAATCTCTTGCTCGTTGTTACTGTAACACTTTCTATTGTCTGGCATTTGTGTGAGGACAACAACAACAACAGTGCTGTGAACAAAGTTAAGGGCTTGTGACTTGTAATAATTAACATGTGCTCAGTAGTTACAATAAGGAAATCAGTATCCACTGGTTAGGCAAGTTTATGTATGATGTAAACACACACACACGTTGGTAATGAGTCCAGATTTGGCTCTTTCATATACCAAAAATTAGTTGCTTTCTTTCTGTTTCTCTTTGAGAATGTTGCTTATCAGATATTGAAATTATGCTTTTAGTGGGATGAATTAAAAAGGACCTGCCTAGTATGGGCCAACAGGCCTGCTGCAGTGTTCCTCCTTTCTTATGTTAACCGGAGAGAAATGACAATAAATTTAAACACGGGAATTAGCCAGAAATACCCACCAAGAAGTTAATGTTAGGAACATTTTCTTTTTCTTTGTGTGAGAGAATGAGTGAAGATTTGTCTTGTTGACCTGTAATATCCTCTTCATACACTAAGATACAGTGGACCCCCTGTTTACGATATTATTTCATTCCAGAAGTATGTTCAGGTGCCAGTACTGGCCAAATTTGTTCCCATAAGGAATATTGTGAATTAGATTAGTTCATTCATTCATTCATTCGAGATTCGCCGGTACTTCCGGCCCGGGTCTTCTCCATATGGTGACCCGGCTAAATTAGATTAGTCCATTTCAGACCCCCAAACATACACATACAAACGCACTTACATAAATACACTTACATAATTGGTCGCATTGGGAGCTGATCGTAAACTGGGGGTCCACTGTATATACATATACAGACAAAAATATACACACACGCACAAAAAAAAACCCGCAAAAAACACAAAACCATACACAGAAACAAACACACACACACACACACAACACACACACACACACACACACACACACACACACACCACACACACACACACACACACGGAACACACACGGACACACACACTTGTGCACATACACAGTCAGTAAACCTTATATCTGGAAGTGGCAGAGTTTAGGCTTTTCATCTTTATATGGGATAGAGCTTTTTTTTTTAATGTTTTTTAAACAAAATAACATATTTACCTATCTTTTAATATTTTGATGTGTTAGATTGACTTCCAAGCAACCACACTGATCTATTATAAATGTAACCAGTTTTATCTGTTTAGTATAATTTTGGCATAGCTGAGGCTGAGTCCTTCCTTACCTTTCATCCAGTTATTGAGTTTCTTGTGTTTCTGGTCAGGTAATAAATACTGGTTTACCTTATTATTGTTATACAGTACTACATATATGCAGTTTTGTAAGGCATTACTTTAAGTGTTCCTGTTTTACAGGTTGTTAGTAATCAAAACAAATTGTTGGTAATTGGAATGTCATGCATTAGTTAGTACAGTAGAATGTAAAGTTGTAATGTGAGTTTGGCAGGACATGTGATAGTGGTTACTCCGAGGATGGATGTTCCTA
>NC_069490.1:367819-447799 GCF_026875155.1 Cherax quadricarinatus | reverse complement strand
CCCCCCCCTTTTCCCCACCCCCTTTTTTCCCCCCCGCCCTTTTTTTCCCCCCCCATTTTTTCCCCCCCCCCCCCTCACCCACAATATTCAACATTGGGGTGAATGAATTCAACAGTCTGAGTTACGACTTCTCTTTTTACCAGCTCTGGCGCGCACCCCCTGCTGGTTGAACACCCCCGCTGTGTTGAACCCCCCCTGCTGTGTTGAACACCCCCTGCTGTTTTAACACCCCCTGCTGTGTTGAACCCCCCCTCCCGGTTGAACACCCCCTGCTGTGTTAAACACCCCCCTGCTGTTTGAAACACCCCCCTGCTTTTTGAACACCCCCCTCTGGGGGTTGAACACCCCCTGCTGGTTGAACCCCCCCTGTGGTTAACACCCCCTCTGTGTTGACACCCCCTCTGTTTGAAACCCCCCTCGGGGCATTGTGTTGAACACCCCCTGCTTTGGTGAACACCCCCTGCGGGTTTTTGAACACCCCCTCTGTGTTGAACACCCCCTACTTGTTAACCCCACCCCCTCTGTTTTTGAACCCCCCCCTGCTTTTTTTGGGTTAAACACCCCCTGCTGTTTGAACATCCCCTGCTGTTTGAACACCCCCCTGCGTGTTGAAACCCCCCTACGTGTTGAACACCCCCTACGTGTTGAACACCCCCCCTGCTGTGTTGAACCCCCCTGCTGTGTTGAACACCCCCTGCTGTGTTGAAACCCCCTGCTGTGTTGAACACCCCCTGCTGTTTGAACACCCCCTGCTGTGTTAAAACACCCCCCTGCTGTGTTGAACACCCCCCTGCTGTGTTGATCCCCCTGCTTGTTGAACACCCCCTGCTGTTTGAACACCCCCCTGCTGTTTGAACCCCCCGGGGCCCCCCCTTGTTTGATCCCCCTGTTGTTGAACACCCCCCTGCTGTGTTGTCCCCCTGCTGTGTTGAACCCCCCCCCGTGTTTTGATCCCCCTGCTGTGTTGAACCCCCCCGCTGTTTTAAAACCCCCCCTTCTGTTTGAACCCCCCCTGCTGTTTTAAAACCCCCTGCTGTGTTGAACCCCCCTCTGTGTTGAACCCCCCCTCTTGTTGAACCCCCCCTGCTGTTTTTGAACACCCCCTGCGGTTGAACACCCCTGCTGTGTTGAACCCCCCTCTGTTTGAACCCCCCCTCTGTGTTGAACCCCCCCGGGAACCCCCCTGCTTGTTGAACACCCCCTGCTGTTTTTTAACACCCCCTGCTGTGTTGAACACCCCCTGCTTGTTGAACCCCCCGGGAACCCCCTGCTGTGTTGAACCCCACCCCCCTCTGTTTGAACACCCCCGGGCTGTTTGAACACCCCCTGCTGTGTTAAAACACCCCCTGCTGTTTGAAAAACCCCCTGTGTTTAACACCCCTGCTGTTTGAACACCCCCGCGTGTTGAACACCCCCTGCGTGTTGAACCCCCCTGCTGTTTGAACCCCCCCTGCTGTTTAAACACCCCTGCTGTTTGAACACCCCCTGCGTTTGAACAGCCCCCTGCTGTTTTTGAACACCCCCTGCTGTTTTGAACACCCCCCTGTGTTAACACCCCGCCCCCCCTGTGTTGAACCCCCCCCCGCTGTTTTGAACACCCCCGCGTGTTGAAACACCCCCTGCTGTTTGAACCCCCCGGTGGTTGAACCCCCCTCTGTGTTGAACACCCCCTGCGGGGTTTGAACACCCCCGGGCGTGTTTGAACACCCCCTGCTGGTTGAACCCCCCCTGCTTTTGAACACCCCCTGCGTGTTAAACCCCCCCCTCGTGTTGAAACCCCCTGCTGTGTTGAACACCCCCCCGCTGTGTTGAACACCCCCTCGGTTTGACACCCCCTGCGTTTGAACCCCCCCCGTGTGTTGAACACCCCCTGCTGTGTTGAACACCCCCTGCTGTTTTTGAAAAAACCCCCGCTGTTTGAACACCCCCTGCTGTTTGAACACCCCCTGCTGTTTTTGAACACCCCCTGCTGTGTTGAACACCCCCTCTGTGTTGAACCCCCCCTGTGTTTTTGAACACCCCCTGCTGTTTTGAACACCCCCCGCTGTTTTTGAACACCCCGCTGTTTTGAAAACCCCCTGCGTGTTGCACCCCCCGCTGTTTGAACCCCCTCCTGCTTGTTAACACCCCCCTGCTGTTTGAACACCCCCCTGCTGTGAACACCCCCCCTCTGTGTTGAACACCCCCCTGCGGGGTTTAAACACCCCCTGCTGTGTTGAACACCCCCCTCTGTGCTGAACACCCCCCCCTGCTGTGTTTTTAAAAACCCCCTGCTCGTTGAAAAACCCCCCACCCGCTTGTTAAAAGGGAAAACTTAGATTTAGGATATTTTTTTTTCTTTAATTTCGGGAAGGGGAAAACAATAGGGAGAGTGATGGGTGGAGGTGGGACCAACATAGCTTGAGGGAAAAGGTATGATATAGACTCTTGGGAAAAGGAAGTGAACCCAAAAGACACCCGGAAAGGCGGGCCCGGAGCTGTAAATCGCAACAGGGCCAAACTCATGACAATGCCTTATGAAAGTTTTTCCCTCTCTCTCTCTCCTCTCCCCCCCCCCCCCCCCCCCCCCCACCCCCTTGGGGGTTACCTTTTTTTTTACAAACGGCTCACACGTTTTACCTCAAAATGGCTCGGATATGCACGACTCTTACAAAAAAATTCTATCCGGGTTCACAAATTCCGTTCGAGTAATTTGATTTTTCCTTTATTTGAAAACCCCCTACTTTTGCAATAGATGGCAACATAGATGGCAACATAGCTACACAGAAGGCACTGACATATATGTATGGCTTCTGGGTTTTTCGAGTTTTTTTTTTTTTTTAAATAATCTAAAGGAATATTTTTTTTTTTATCGAGAATCCGGATCGTAAATCCGGATTTATAGCTGTAAAGAACACGGGATGGAAATTCTTTCTTATGTTGTGCTGTTGTTTTTGTTGCTGTTGTTAGAGTTGCTGCTGTTTTTGTTGCCTCTGTAGCTGCTGCTGCTGTTAATGTTGTTGCTGTTTCTGCTTCTTTCCGTTGCTGCTTCTGTTGTTGCTGTTTTCTGCTCCTCACAGAGTTTCGTGGCGTCACTGAGAGTTTTCAAAATGGCTGCCAAAAGGTTTTCGAAAAAGGGGACTTCCAGAGCCGACCACAGACCTCATCTCCCTTTCGCGTTTGTGGGCGGTCTTTTATCCCCTTAAGGGTGATGGGCTACCCCATCGTCTTCACATCACTGCTGCTTTTTTTAACTCTTTTCCGCACTGACGAAGAAACCTACGTAGGCAGAACGTTTTTTAGAAATTAAATACCTGGGAACATGTTTCCCCAAACAGTCCTGTGGGTGTTTTCCTGGGGTCCGGATACACTCCCTCACTCAACCACCTTATTTTGTCAATTTTTATTTTTTTTTTTTTTTTTGTAATCGATAAACTTTAGACAAAAATAAGTTTTTTTTTGCTTAAAGCAGTTATCAGGGAAAAAAATTATTTTTTCTAAAGAACTTTAGATTTAAAACGAGAAAAAAAGATATTGATAATGATATATTAGAATTTTTTTTGCAGGGGGGAAAGGGGGAAAGGTTTTTAATTATTTGTTTTGGTTGGTTCATCTTTATTTTGTGTGTGGGGGTGTGTGTGTGTGTGTGTGGGGTTGTGTGGTGTGTGGTGTTTGTGTTGTGGTGTGGTGTGTTTCCCCCTTTTTCTCGTTATTAGTTGAATTTTAGGTGTTTCGTGTTATTTTCCCCTCTGCTTTATTTTCCTGCGTGGTGAGGAAGATTTAGTCACTGTGAAGGGGCCTCTCTCTCTCTCTCTCTCTCTCTCTCTCTCTCTCTCTCTCTCTCTCTCTCTTCTCTCTCTCTCTCTCTCTCTCTCTCTCTCTTCTCTCTCTCATACCCCATCACCACCTTATATACCCCCAATCACCAGAAATAGTGACCACATGTTCAGTGGGCAGCTGCCCAGGGTATCGTCTGTCAATCCTCTTGCTATTTCTACCCCCCTCAAGCTTCCTAGGCATCCACTCTCTCCCCTCATTCATTTCCTGCAGTCTTTGAGGTTGACCCAAGCACGCAAGCATGGCAAACTCACTTCCTGAGGGGAAGCTGGGATCTCCCTTGCATGCAACAGTGTTTGCTTGCAACACATGCCATATATATATATATATATATATATATATATATATATATATATATATATATAATATATATATATATTCCTGGTAACCCTTTTTTGGGCCTAGTTCTTAGGCCTTTTGTGTATCTGCGTATTCTTGCACTACAATACACAGGATAGTTATGGTCTTGCACTACCATGCACAGTATACACATGAAGGTGCACAGTAAACTAGCCACTTCGTTGACAGAATCTCAGACAACTCTCACGGCCGCTCTCCGTACTTAGATAATACAGAAAAGAGTTATTAAGGCCTAGTCTTATTGAGTAGCGTTCATACTAGACGGAAACAGTTTGGCAAAAGCTGGTTTTAAGTCTCGTCTGTTTTTCCCGTTTTTCCATCTGCTGACGTAGATTTTCTATTCAACAGTTTTATTTATTTGACATCCAGTACAGTGTCTGCACATTTTTTCCGTTCCCTGCGATGCTGTTTTTTTATATATAGGACTGAATAGTTTTGGTGTGTCAAGAGGAGTTTGTATCCACTGGAAAGGGTTAGATCCACTTCCTTCATTCACTTTGACTCTGTTTTGGCTCGATGGGTTCCCGTCGTGTTTATGGATCTTCAGCAGTTTCAACTCCCTTTTTGTGATTCATTTTCTGTTTTGCTGTGGTGTTTGTGAGTCCAGTCGTAATAGCCGCTGTTAATAGTATTAAATTATGTATGGCCTGAGTCCTGGAGATGGGAAGTACAGTGTCTGCACTCTGAAGGACGGGTGTTAATGTTGCAGTTTAAAAACTGTAGTGTAAACGGGCCTCTGGCAAGACAGCAATGGAGTGAATGATGGTGAAAGTTTTTTTTTCGGGTCACTCTACCTTAGTGGGAGACGGCCATGTGTTAATAAAATAATACAAATAAATAATAATACTTATTTCTAGAGTTACATGATCAACTTATACAGACCATAGCTGACATCAGTGACATACTACTATATAGAAAGTCCTTTGTTATGCTGAGCATTTCCCGCAAATTAGGTTAGTTTTACCCCAGGATGCGACCCACACCAGTCCACTAACACCCAGGTACCTATTTTACTGCTAGGTGAACATGGACAGCAGGTGTCTTAATGAAACACGTCCTAATGTTTCCACCCGTACTGGGGATCGACCCCCAGACCTCAGTGTGTGAGCTGAGGTCCTCTTGGCTCTTAGATTTTTTTTCTGATTTCTTTGTTGATTTGCTGTGGTGTTGTGACCTTGGTGTTAGCAGCTGTTTCTTTATCATGACAGAATTCAGTAGCGTTGGTCTTACATGTGGCATTAACAAGAATTTAATGGTGTTCACTCCTGTTATTGGACCTTCTCTTATTCCCGGGCAAAAGATTTCAATCGTCTTTGACTTCTGGAGTCTTTGTGAAGTATTCGTTGGATACTGTGGCTTTTATACCATGTTTAAAGGTGCACAAAGGAGTTCAAATTATTTTCAATTCAGACTAGTGTTCGTGCGAGGGAATTCAATGCTTTTTGTGAGCATTGGTGATGCTTATTTGTTTTGCTGCCAAACCGTTCCCTCAATAGCGTGTTGAATACTCTTAAAAGCACTTAAGAGGTGGTTGTACTGTACTCTTTGAAGAGAGTTTAAACCTCCTTTCTCACTTTGCTTATTGCTGTTTTTTTTTTTTTGTTAAGGCATTCAATCCTCTTCCCATCATTTGGTTGAAAAATTGCAAATCTTGAAGGCACTCCTCCCAGAGTGCACTTACTGGCACGTGTCTATATAAGAGAGTTGAGTCCTCTTCACGGGCCTTACCCGATGCTCATTTGTTGAACACGAAGCTCAGAAGGGAACTGAGTATTGTTAAAGACTCTCACACAGGCGTTTATACTGGCACCAGGGAGTTGAAGACTCTTTAAGGGTGATTGACGACTCTTAAGTTGAGATAGAGATCATCTCTCCCACTTATACATGCAAGTGTGACTCCCCCGCGCTTTGTATGCGTATACTCAGCCCTCTGTATATATTCTTATGTATACGTATCCCCCCTTCTGTATGTAATACAGAAGGGGGATATATACCTTCTGTATATATACCCCGCTCTTTGTATGTACACACACACACACGGGGCCAGGAGCTGAGTCTCGGGGCCAGGAGCTGAGTCTCGACCCCTGCAACCACAATTAGGTGAGTACACACACACAGTATAACACCGAGCATGTCTCCGGAAGCACACATCAATCAGATAACTGCTGCAGCATATGGGCGCCTGGCAAACTGATGAACAGCATTCCGATACCTTATAAGGATCATTCAGCAAACATTACACCGTGTGATGTCTGGCCATCTTGGAAGTATGCAGGAACCTGTTTTGGAACCCGCACTGTTAAAGGCACGTTCAAAATATTTTATTCAGAAGTGTATCGTGCGAGGAATTCATGCTTTTGTGACATTGGTGATGCTTATTTGTTTGCTGCCAAACCGTTCCCTCAAAGCGTGTTGAATACTCTTAAAAAGCACTTAAAGGTGTTGTACTGTACTCTTTGAAGAGAGTTTAAACCTCCTTTCTCACTTTGCTTATTGCTGTTTTTTTTTTTTTGTTAAGGCATTCAATCTCTTCCATCATTTGGTTGAAAAATTGCAATCTTGAAGGCACTCCTCCAGAATGCACTTACTGGCACGTGTGCTATAAAAGAGTTGAGTCCTCTATCACGGGCTTACCGATGCTCATTTGTTGAACACGAAGCTCAGAAGGGAACTGAGTATTGTTAAAGACCTCACACAGGCCGTTATACTGGCACATGGAAGTTGAAGACACTATAAGGGTGATTGACGACTCTTAAGTTGAGATAGAGATATCTCTCCCACTTATACATGCAAGTGTGACTCCCCGCGCTTTGTATGCGTATACTCAGCCTTGTATATATTCTTGTATATACGTATCCCCCCTTCTGTATGTAATACAGAAGGGGGATATATACCTTCTGTATATATACCCAGCTCTTTGTATGTACAACACCACACGGGCCAGGAGCTGGTCTCGGGGCCAGGAGCTGAGTCTCGACCCCTGCAACCACAATTAGGTGAGTACACAAAGGTGAGCACACACACACACATATATATAGTCGAATATTATGTATAGCACTTGTACGTATGACTGAAGAGAATACACCTCGTTGACTCCAGCAAGAATGTATTGTTTGTATGATTGGTTTGGGGGGGGGGGGAAGAAATACAGCAAATTCATACACCCGGAAGGTGTGTATGGCCGGGTGGGGGGGGGACTCTCCCCTCCCGTTCTTTCCGTTCCCGTCTCCCCTTTGGGTCCCTCCCTCCCCCTCTCCCCTCGTTCCCTCCCCCTCTCCCTTCGTTCCCTCCCCTCTCCCTCGTTCCCTCCCCCTCTCCCTCGTTCCCTCTCCCCCGTTCCCTCCCCCTCTCCCTTCGTTCCCTCCCCCTCTCCCCTCGTTCCCTCCCCCTCTCCCCTCGTTCCCTCCCCCTCTCCCCTCGTTCCCTCCCCCTCTCCCCTCGTTCCCTCCCCCTCTCCCCTCGTTCCTCCCCCTCTCCCCTCGTTCCCTCCCCCTCTCCCCTCGTTCCCTCCCCCTCTCCCCTCGTTCCCTCCCCCCTCTCCCTCGTTCCTCCCCTCTCCCTCGTCCCTCCCCCTCTCCTTCGTTCCTCCCCTCTCCCCTCGTTCCCTCCCCCTCTCCCCTCGTTCCCTCCCCCTCTCCCTTCGTTCCCTCCCCCTCTCCCCTCGTTCCCTCCCCTCTCCCCTCGTTCCTCCCCCTCTCCGCTCGTTCCCTCCTTCTCGACCTCGTTCCCTCTCCCCTCTCCCTCCCCTCCTTCGTTCCTCCCTCTCCCTCGTTCCTCTCCCTACTCCTTCGTTCCCTCCCTCTCCCCTCGTTCCCTCCCCCTCTCCCCTCGTTCCCTCCCCCTCTCCCCTCGTTCCTCCCCTCTCCTTCGTTCCCTCCCCCTCTCCCCTCGTTCCCTCCCCCTCTCCCTTCGTTCCCTCCCCTCTCCCCTCTTTCATCAATGTGTGTGGGAATGAGAAGATTAATAATTCAAGAAAGTCATTCAACAGTTCGCGACGATGACTTCCTCTTGTTCCATATCTTGTGCTGTAACACACTTGTACTATATATTATTGTAACATAGCTGTATTCAGTAACATAGTTGTAGTCAGTAACATTCATAGCGGCGTTCCGTAGCAGACATACACGACATCCGGAGCGTCGTTCCGTAGAGTTGTCGTTCATGTAACATAGTTGCATGAGTCATCGCCAAGATAAATGGCAGAAAACGGAAACAAAGACTCCCCTTTTCCAGCGCCAAATTTTCGCGAAATTCTCCTTCCCCGACAAACTACGACTCCTCGCCGCTAGTAGATAAACCATACTGATGAAGTTCCACCTATGTATCGTTTTATTTTAACTGGCTGAGCAATCAAATATTAAAACTAGCATAAAAAAAAAGCGTAAAAACGAGATCCAAACGTTTGGCGCGGAGGGATACTTCCCCTCGAACCAAAACAAAAAGCCGCGTAACATCTGGCTCTGGTGTCTCCCTCCGCGCAACAAACGGCTCCCTCCCGCTGGTCATAATTGCCCTTTATCCCATCGTTTCCCCCTTCCCATTTCCCCTCTTTCCCCTTCCAGAGACGTAAGAACGTCTCTCACTCCCCTCGCCAGTGATTCCCACCTCAGCTGACAACAATCTAGACGCTTTGATATGGTTCAAGTTAGGGATTATCTCTCTCTCTCTCTCTCTCTCTCTCTCTCTCTCTCTCTCTCTCTCTCTCTCTCTCTCTATCTATCTATCTATCTATCTATCTATCTATCTCTTTCTAAAACATGTATAAAACATATATCCATCAGAATACCTCCCAGTACACGTCCCCGGTATAACACTGCTGGTGAACCTTCCGGTACAACCTTCCCGGTACAATGTTCCCGGTACAAGGTTCTTGGTTCACCAATAATTAACCCAGATTGAGGAATGTGTCTGAAGAAGCTTAGTAGAGTTATTGAACTGTCAACCAATATCTTCACTTATATATGTTCCCCTCTTCCACACCCTTCCCCCCTCCCCCCCCCTTCCCCTCTCCCTCTCCCACTTGGCTGTGGGCCATGGTTCGTGTTCCACATCAACTCAACCATCAGTATGGTGTGTGTGTGTGTATGTGTGTGTGTGTGTGTGTGTGTGTATGTGTGTGTGTATGTGTGTGTGTATGTGTGTGTATGTGTGTGTGTGTGTGTGTGTGTGTGTGTACTCACCCATTTGTGGTTGCAGGGGTCGAGTCGTAGCTCTTGTGAGAGAGAGAGAGAGAGAGAGAGTATTCTCGCTTATCCCTGAATTTATCTTAATAAAATTAAAGTGGGGCCATATCTCCAGGTCCTTCCTTCTTTCCCATTTATCTTCATTTGTAAGTTCCTCTTTATCTCTTCTCATCCATATATATATATAATATATATATATATATATAATATATATATATATATATATATATAATATATAATATATATCTTGCAGATTCTGTTACGTGATCGTCCAGTTTGTTATGGCAGTGTTGATTATTAAGGCACATGTTCGACATTTATGTATCTTTGCCGATTGATGTTAACCAGGTGTTGCACCTGTGTCTTATCCACCAACTTGTTATATATGGTGCCGTCAACGGTACGTTGTTGTACCGTCAACGTAGTTGGGTGTGTCAATGTACGTTGTGTACGTCCGGTACGTTGTGGTGCTGTCAATGTTACGTTGTTGTACGTCACGGTACGTTGTGGTGCTGTCATTGTTACGTTGTTGTACCGTCAACGGTACGTTGTGGTGCTGTCAATGTTACGTTGTTGTACCGTCAACGGTACGTTGTGGTGCTGTCATTGTTCGTTGTACCGTCAACGGTACGTTGTGGTGCTGTCAATGTACGTTGTGTACGTCAACGGTAGGTTTGGTGCTGTCATCCTTAGTTATTGTACCGTCAACGGTACGTTGTGGGCTTCAATGCTCAGTGTGCCGTCAGGCTATGTTGTGGTGCTGTCAATGTTACGTTGATTGTCCGTCAACGACTTTGTGCTGTCATGTTACGTTGTTGTACCTCAACGGTATGTTTGGTGCTGTCAATTATATTTTATACGTCAACGGTATGTTTGTGCTTCAATGTTACGTTTTTATACCGTCAAGGTACGTTGTGTGCTGATCAATGTTACGTGTTGTACGTCACGGTACGTTTGGAGCTGTCAATGTTACTTTACCGCAACGTACGTTGTGGTGCTGTCAATGTTACTGTTGTACGTCACGTACTTGGTGCTGTAACAGTGTTACGTGTGTTGTACCGTCAACGGTACGTTGTGTGTGTCAAGTACGGTGCCGTCAACGGTATGTTGTGGTGCTGTCAATGTTACGTTGTTGTACCGTCAACGGTACGTTGTGGTGCTGTCAATGTTACGTTGTTGTACCGTCAACGGTATGTTGTGGTGCTGTCAATGTTACGTGTTGTGTACCGTCAACGGTACGTTGTGGTGCTGTCAATGTTACGTTGTTGTACCGTCAACGGTATGTTGTGGTGCTGTCAATGTTACGTTGTTGTACCGTCAACGGTACGTTGTGGTGCTGTCAATGTTACGTTGTACCGTCAACGGTACGTTGTGGTGCTGTCAATGTTACGTTGTTGTACCGTCAACGGTACGTTGTGGTGCTGTCAATGGTACGTTGTTGTACCGTCAACGGTACGTTGTGTTGTCAATGGTACGTGTGGACCGTCAACGGTACGTTGTGGTGTTGTCAATGGTACGTTGTTGTACCGTCAACGGTACGTTGTGGTGCTGTTAATGGTACGTTATTGTACCGTCAACGGTACGTTGTGGTGTTGTCAGTGTTACGTTGTTGTACCGTCAACGGTATGTTGTGGTGCTGTCAATGTTACGTTGTTGTACCGTCAACGGTACGTTGTGGTGCTGTCAATGTTACGTTGTTGTACCGTCAACGGTACGTTGTGGTGCTGTCAATGTTACGTTGTTGTACCGTCAACGGTACGTTGTGGTGCTGTCAATGTCACGTTGTACCGTCAACGGTACGTTGTGGTGCTGTCAATGTTACGTTGTTGTACCGTCAACGGTACGTTGTGGTGCTGTCAATGGTACGTTGTTGTACCGTCAACGGTACGTTGGTTGTCAATGGTACGTTGTTGTACCGTCAACGGTACGTTGTGGTGTTGTCAATGGTACGTTGTTGTACCGTCAACGGTACGTTGTGGTGCTGTCAATGGTTACGTTGTTGTACCAGTCAACGGTACGTTGTGGTGCTGTCAATGTTACGTTGTTGTACCGTCAACGGCACGTTGTGGTGCTGTCAATGTTACGTTGTTGTACCGTCAACGGTACGTTGTGGTGCTGTCAATAGTACGTTGTTGTACCGTCAACGGTACGTTGTGGTGCTGTCAATGTTACGTTGTTGTACCGTCAACGGTACGTTGTGGTGCTGTCAATAGTACGTTGTTGTACCGTCAACGGTACGTTGTGGTGCTGTCAATGTTACGTTGTTGTACCGTCAACGGTACGTTGTGGTGCTGTCAATGGTACGTTGTACCGTCAACGGTACGTTGTGGTGCTGTCAACGTTACGTTGTTGTACCGTCAACGGTACGTTGTGGTGCTGTCAAGGGTACGTTGTTGTACCGTCAACGGTACGTTATGGTACCGTGGGTCTGAGAGCTGCCAGCACCGTGTCTGCTTGATCAGGATGGCGCCAGGCAGGAGCACCCCCCTCCTTCAGTCGTTCTGTGAGAGGAATGACCCTTCTTCAGTCGTTCTGTGAGAGGAATGACCCTCCTTCAGTCGTTCTGTGAGAGGCATGACCTTCCTTCAGTCATTCTGTGAGAGGCATGACCCTCCTTCAGTCATTCTGTGAGAGGCATGACCTTCCTTCAGCCATTCTGTGAGAGGCATGACCTTCCTTCGGTCATTCTGTGAGAGGCATGACCTTCCTTCAGTCGTTCTGTGAGAGGCATGACCCTCCTTCAGTCGTTCTGTGAGAGGAATGACCCTCCTTCAGTCGTTCTGTGAGAGGAATGACCCTCCTTCAGTCGTTCTGTGAGAGGAATGACCCTCCTTCAGTCGTTCTGTGAGAGGCATGACCTTCCTTCAGTCATTCTGTGAGAGGCATGACCCTCCTTCAGTCATTCTGTGAGAGGCATGACCTTCCTTCAGTCATTCTGTGAGAGGCATGACCTTCCTTCAGTCATTCTGTGAGAGGCATGACCTTCCTTCAGTCATTCTGTGAGAGGCATGACCTTCCTTCAGTCGTTCTGTAAGAGGCATGACCTTCCTTCAGTCATTCTGTAAGAGGCATGACCTTCCTTCAGTCATTCTGTAAGAGGCATGACCTTCTTCAGTCATTCTGTAAGAGGCATGACCTTCCTTCAGTCATTCTGTGAGAGGCATGACCTTCCTTCAGTCATTCTGTAAGAGGCATGACCTTCAGTCATTCTGTAAGAGGCATGACCTTCCTTCAGTCATTCTGTGAGAGGCATGACCTTCCTTTATTCTGTAAGAGGCATGACCTTCAGTCATTCTGTAAGGGCATGACCTTCCTTCAGTCATTCTGTAAGGCTGCTCTTCAGTCATTCTGTAAGAGGCATGACCTTCCTTATTCTGTAAGAGGCATGACCTTCAGTCATTCTGTAAGAGGCATGACCTTCCTTCTATTCTGTGAGAGGCATGACCTTCCTTCAGTCATTCTGTGAGAGGCATGACCTTCCTTCAGTCATTCTGTAAGGGGCATGGCCTTCCTTCAGTCATTCTGTAAGGGCATGGCCTTCCTTCAGTTATTTGTGAAGGGAATACCTTCCTTCAGTCATTCTGTAGAGGCAATGACCTTCCTTCAGTCATTCTGTAGGGGCATGGCCTTCCTTCAGTCATTCTGTGAAGGCGATGGCCTTCCTTCAGTCATTCTGTGAGAGGCATGGACTTCCTTCAGTCATTCTGTAAGAGGCATGGCCTTCCTTCAGTCATTCTGTAAGGGCATGGCCTTCCTTCAGTCATTCTGTGAGAGGCATGACCTTCCTTCAGTCATTCTGTAAGGGGCATGGCCTTCCTTCAGTCATTCTGTAAGGGGCATGGCCTTCCTTCAGTTATTTTGTGAGAGGAATGACCTTCCTTCAGTCATTCTGTAAGAGGCATGACCTTCCTTTATTCTGTGAGAGGCATGACCTTCCTTCAGTCATTCTGTAAGAGGAATGGCCTTCCTTCAGTCATTCTGTAAGGGGCATGGCCTTCCTTCAGTCATTCTGTAAGAGGCATGACTTCAGTCATTCTGTAAGGGGCATGACCTTCCTTCAGTTATTTTGTGAGAGGAATGACCTTCAGTCATTCTGTGAGAGCAATGACGTCCCTGCAGTCGTTCTATGGGAAGAACGACCTTCTTTACGTGTATTCAGGCACCTTTGATCTCCGAAGGCGCCTGTGCAAACCTTTAGTTAATACCTTTGTGCTGTGTCTCTATTGTCGCGGCTCATGTTCTTATTGCTGTTCCTACTATTGCTGTTGCGGCTGGTTTTTCTGCTGCTGCTGCCGCTGTTTCTACTGCCGTTGCTGCTACTGCTGCTGTTGTTGCTGTTGCTGCTGCTGGTACTGCAGTTACTGCTGCTACTGTTGTTGCTGCTGTTGTTGTTGCTGCTGCTGCTGTTGCTGCTACTGTTGCTGCTGCTGCTGCTACTTCTGCTGCTACTGCTGTTGCTGCTGCTACTGCTGTTGCTGCTGTTGTTGTTGCTGCTGTTGTTGTTGTTGCTGCTGCTGCTACTGTTTTTGCTGCTGCTGTTACTGCTGTTGCTGCTACTGCTGCTACTGCTGCTGCTACTGCTGTTGCTACTGCTGTTGCTGCTGCTACTGCTGTTGGTGCTGATACTGCTGTTTGTGCTGCTACTGCTGTTGCTGCTGTTGTTGCTGCTGCTGCTACTGTTGTTGCTGCTGCTGCTGCTACTGCTGTTGCTGTTGCTACTGCTGCTGCTACTGCTGTTGCTGCTGCTGTTGCTGCTGCTACTGCTGTTGCTGCTGCTACTGCTGCTGCTGCTGT
This sequence comes from Cherax quadricarinatus, assembly GCF_026875155.1. Taxonomy (NCBI): domain Eukaryota; kingdom Metazoa; phylum Arthropoda; class Malacostraca; order Decapoda; family Parastacidae; genus Cherax; species Cherax quadricarinatus. The sequence continues at coordinate 433,646 of NC_069490.1, read as the reverse complement.
TACTGCTGTTGCTGCTGCTACTGCTGTTGCTGTTGCTGCTACTGTTGTTGCAGCTGCTGCTACTGCTGCTGCTGCTGCTGCTGCTGCTGCTGCTACTGCTGTTGCTGCTGCTACTGCTGCTGCTACTGCTACTGCCGCTGCTGCTGCTACTGCTACTGCTGTTGCTGCTGCTACTGTTGCTGCTACTGCTTGCTCTGCTTGCTGTTGCTACTGCTGCTGCTGCTGCTGTGCTACTGCTGTTGCTGCTGCCTGCTGTGCTGCTGCTACTGCTGTTGCTAGCTGCTACTGCTGTTGCTGCTGCTGCTGTGCTGTGTGCTACTGTTGTCTGCTGCTGTCTGCTGCTGCTGCTGCTGCTGCTGTGCTACTGCTTTTTGCTACTGCTGCTGCTGCTACTGCTGTGCTGCTGCTCTGCTGCTACTGCTGCTGTTGCTGCTGCTGCTGCTACTGCTGTTGCTGCTGCTACTGCTTGCTGCTACTGCTGCTGCTGCTGCTACTGCTGTTGCTGCTGCTACTGCTGTTGCTGCTGCTACTGCTGTTGCTACTGCTACTGCTGCTGCTGCTGCTACTGCTGTTGCTGCTGTACTGCTGTGCTGCTGCTACTGCTGCTGCTACTGCTGCTGCTGCTGCTTGCTGTGCTGCTGCTACTGCTGTTGCCTGCTTGCTACTGCTGTTGCTGCTGCTATTGCTGCTGCTACTGCTGTTGCTGCTGCTGTTGCTGCTGCTGCTGCTACTGCTGTTGCTGCTGCTACTGCTGCTGCTGCTGCTACTGCTGTTGCTGCTGCTACTGCTGCTGCTACTGCTGCTGCTGCTGCTACTGCTGTTGCTGCTGCTACTGCTGTTGCTGCTGCTACTGCTGTTGCTGCTGCTATTGCTGCTGCTACTGCTGTTGCTGCTGTAGCTGTTGCTGCTGGCTCTGCTGTGCTGCTGCTTGCTGCTCTGCTGTCTCACTGCTGTGTATGCTGTGGCTGCACTGCTGTTGCTGCTGCTGCTGCTTTAAAAATACCCTGAAGATACGTTACACGTCTCCGAAAATCTAATTTGAGATCAAATTTATTGCTTGAGTCAGTACGATCTGATCTAACAATAAGTATGATAGATTCCACATCAAAATTCCGTGTCTCAGATTACCAGTGGAAAGTCCAAGAGAGAGTAATTCCACGGGAAGGGAAGGAACGACTTAGGGGGCTGGAAAGAAGGGGATTTCCTGGCCCCACGCTGTCTGGCTCATCGGTGGGGGGGACAGGGGAATGAAAGAGAGGGGAAAAAAATGGGTGGGAAGGGGGAATGGAGGGCTGGAAGAGAATAGGACGAGAGCGTAGAATGACGCCATCTGGGAGAGGCCGCCTCAGGGCTCACATCTTGCAACTTTTTTCTTGTCTCTTATGTTTTTTCTTTATATGGCTTTTGGTGGTGAAGTTGAGGGAAGTTACCTGGTTGATGGTGAAGTTAACTAGTTTATTGGGTAGTTAAAAGTGTCAGGGGAATTCACTTTACCTGCACTACAAGTATCATTGTATTGTCCCGAAATTTAATCTAGTTATCGACAGATTGGAAATTCATTGGAATTGCGCAAGTTAGCTTTATATGCTTAAATTAAACATTAATACACTAAACTGCAGTTTCAGACACTAAACATGCATATAACCCAAGTAACTTATATCGAAAGATGAATAAAAAAAATTATCTTTGATTTTTTTTTTTTAAAAAATGTACACCCAGTGTATTGTTGTAGGTCGCTTACACCATCAATACCGCCCCTCCACACCCCGGGATGGAGGCTATTAAGTAAATGTTTTTTATCGTCTTGCCGTCTTTCAGTCCCGCCCTGCTAGACCCTCCAGCTAAGACAAGTATAATTGAACTTGGATGTTTCCTTTTGGAGAGAGAAGCAGCTTCTATAATAAGTTTTATGGATGCTGACGCAACTTACAAAGTGGCTGTTGGCAACACAGCTCTTCTTTCAAGTTGTGAATATACTGTAAATAGTTGATGTTAAACTTTCTTTAGAGGCTGAATAACACTCATATATTATGATTCACTATGTATATTCGTATATTACGATTCATTATGTATATTCGTATATGATTCATATGTATATCCGTATATTTCGATTCATTATGTATATTCATATATTACTATACATTATGTATATTCATATATTACTATTCACTATGTATATTCGTATATTACGATTCATTATGTATATTCGTATATGATTCATTATGCATATTCATATATTTCGATTCATTATGTATATTCATATATTACTATACATTATGTATATTCATATATCACAAAATCGTGGAGAACATAGACTAATTTCCCTATCATAAAAAGAAAATCACCCCTTTAAATCGAAAATTTCCAAGGAAGGAGCATTTTCAAGACTACCATAGCAGACGAGGGGTGATTTGTGTGTCAATTCCCCTCGGTTGTTGCTCTCAGTGCCGCTCCCCTTCCCCTCACTCTACGATATCCTACACTGAATGTATTAACTCCCCTCAGACCCGGTGGCCTGGTGGCTAAAGCTCCCGCTTCACACACGGAGGGCCCGGGTTCGATTCCCGGCGGGTGGAAACATTTCGACACGTTTCCTTACACCTGTTGTCCTGTTCACCTAGCAGCAAATAGGTACCTGGGTGTTAGTCGACTGGTGTGGGTCGCATCCTGGGGGACAAGATTGAGAATCACAATGGAAATAAGTTAGACAGTCCTCGATGACGCACTGACTTTCTTGGGTTATCCTGGGTGGCTAACCCTCAGGGGCTAAAAATCCGACCGAAATCTTATCATATCACGATGGCGACCTCTACCTCAGGTCAAAGAAAACACTTCTACAAGTATTGCTGGGTAACAATTCTATATTTCTACATTTATATATATATTTGTATTACTGTGTTTCTTGTATTTTGTGTGTGTGTTTAGTTAATTTCTGTAAAGTCAGTTATAGAACATTTTATTCATACGGTGCTAAATTAAAATTTGTGCAAGAAAAGCCCAATTTGAAGACTAACAAGCGAGGTGTCTGTTATTTCGACCCCTTTGTTGGTGCTCTTTAGTCCTTCCCTGAAAGATCCAAGAGCGGTCAGAATAGTAATTAATCAATCAACCGTCATCAAGTCAAACACCCAACTTCACACAACGAAGGCCAATCAGTCAATCCACTCATGCAATCAACATATCGCACGTCATTCACAACCTCAGTAGATCACAACCTCACAATAAGTAACCTGATGTATCAATCACTATCAATGAATCAATCCTACAGTTGAGAATCAATGGATAAGTTAACACTCGATGACTACATTTTAGTTATGCTATCGGGTGGCTACCTCAGGGCTAAATATCACGCATATTTTTTTATTTCACGATGACTGTATCAGGCAAGCCTCCCACTGTCACATGTATGCACGCTAAAACTCCTTGAGTATTTATACACTGTTACCTTCATTTGTTCACGTTCTGGTTTCAGTGTACGTCCTTGGTCTAATTTGTATCACCTGTACTATCCTGGTCAATCCTGTATCACACGTGACCTACCCCTGGTCAAAATTCTGTACAATACCCAATTGGCACTGTCAGAGTCTTATCACACTGTACCTCCTTGTCAACTCTCCCCTTTGTACCTCCTGTCACATCTGTTAGACTGTCCTCCAGGTCCAACTGTGGTCGACAATTACCTCCAATGCACTAATCGTATCACACCAACTCAACATCCCAACCTCAATCTGTATCACACTAACAATCCACCCTCGTCAATCAATCACCTAAACCCAATCCACATGGTCACATCTGTCATCTCAATCATAACCACCCTGATCAATCTGTACACCGTACCATCCATAACCTCACATCATCAACACTCAACTCTCACCAACCTCAATTATCACACCAACCTCATGCATCAACCCACTGATATCAACAAGTACCATCCAACTGGTCAACCTCCCTGTTGTCCATCTGTACCCCTGCAAGTAAATTCAGTTCACTATGTACATCCACTGTCACTCTGTTCCATTACTCTCAGTACATTTTTTGTTTCCATACTCCGGTCACTCGTATCACACTGTACTCCTTGTCACACTGTACTCACCTGTACCTCTTGTCACATCGTCTCCCTGTACCTCCCTGTTCACACCTCCCTTGGTCACTCGTACCCTTCCTCCCCTGGACCTACTTCTTCGCTGTGTACACCTACGAGTGACTTCATATTTCCCATCCCTGTGTCTTAACTACTAACCACCAGAGTCCAGGCCTCCAGGACCCTATCGTACCTGCTCTTAAAACTGTGCATATCTTTATTCTCGTTCGTTTCAGTCATTCGCTACCCTGACTCTTCAAAAGAAGACTTGACTCCTTTTAGTCCTCTTGAGTATTTTGTATGTTGTGATCCTGTTTCCTCAGATCCTCTTTCTCTCCTCTAGGGTTGTCAGTCTCTGGGTCTCGTCTCGTTGTTACAGGATCCATGTTGGTGCCACTTACTGCAACATGGACATAACAGAAACACTATGTTGGTGCCATATACTGCAACATGGCCCTAACAAAGACACTATGTTGGTGCCACATACTGGAACATGGCCCTAACAAAGACACTATGATGGTGACACATACTGAAACATGGCCCTAACAAAGACACTATGATGGTGCCACATACTGAAACATGGCCCTAACAAAGACACTATGATGGTGCCACATACTGAAACATGGCCCTAACAAAGACACTATGATGGTGCCACATACTGAAACATGGCCCTAACAAAGACATTAATGGTGCCACATACTGAAACATGGCCCTAACAAAGACACTATGATGGTGCCACATACTGAAACATGGCCCTAACAAAGACACTATGATGGTGTCACATACTAAAACATGGCCCTAACAAAGACACTATGATGGTGCCACATACTGAAACATGGCCCTAACAAAGACACTATGATGGTGCCACATACTGAAACATGGCCCTAACAAAGAATTTCATGTTGGCATTCCTAGGTCTTTAAGTTATCTCATTTTTATATGGCCAGGAGCTGTGAATCGACCCCTGCAACCACAAATAGGTAAGTATACACACATACACACACACACGAGACGGGACACAACGAGCATAAGATGTACTTTTGCAACTGCAAAGAGAGAGAGAGAGAGAGAGAGAGAGAGAGAGAGAGAGAGAGAGAGAGAGAGAGAGAGAGAGAGAGAGAGAGACACAAGAGAGACAAAGTACCGCATTGAGAGAGCTTGGATCAATGGCTAGCCACTGTACTTGGCTACTACTACTACTACTCCTGGTAAAGCTATGGAGCCAGGCACCCAGTCTGCCATCCAGCCAGTCAAGTCAGCTAGTCAGTTTAAAAAGTCAGTCATCCAGCCAGTCAAGTCAGCTAGTCAGTTTAAAAAGTCAGTCATCCAGCCAGTCAAGTCAGCTATTCAGTTATCCAGTCAGCCAATCAGTCATCTAATCAATCAGCCAGTCAGTCTTCTAGTCAGCCAATCAGCCAGTCAGTCTTCTAGTCAGCCAATCAGCCAGTCAGTCTTCTAGTCAGCCAATCAGCCAGTCAGTCTTCTAGTCAGCCAGTCAGTCTTCTAGTCAGCCAATCAACCAGTGGAAATAATTCACTCTGTCTGACTTTTTTGGGTTATCCCAGGTTGTCTACACATATGCTGCTATGTATGATAATTCTATGTAACTCTATTTGTGTATACCTGAATAAACTTACTTACTTACTCATCTAGTCAGTCAACAAATCAGCCAATCAACCAATTAGCCAATCAGCAAATCAGTCAGTCATCCAGTCAGCTGTCATCCGGTCAACCAGTCAAACCACAATCCCACATAATACTATCAATTTAAATTTGTATTGCAAAAAATCTTTGAAAATTGTCAGAAAATAGTGAAGAGAACCTGCAGGGGTCAGGTAATTATCAGTAATTGCTGGTAATTAAATAGCAGAGTGACCTGTAAGGTGGTAATTAACCTGGGTTAGCCAGGGTAGGTGAGAGGACCCATTGCCAGGGTTAATTGTTATGGGTAGTTAATTAAACACTTCCCCATTATTGGGAAATAATGTAAATAAATGAATTATTATAGATTTAGGTATCATATTCTATTATTATTATTATTATTATTAATTATTATTATATTATTATTATTATTATTATTATTATTATTATTATTATTATTATTATTAATTATTATTAATTATTATTATTATTATTATTATTATTATTATTATTATTATTATTATTATTATTATTAATTATTATTATTATTATTATTATTATTATTATTATTATTATTATTATTATTATTATTAATTATTATTATTATTATTATTGCCTGGAGGGAGAGCTTATCATTATTATTCATGGAAATGGGCCAAACTCAAAGTGGTGGTGCAGTGCCTGGGTAACGGATGAAAAAAGGTTTGAGCTGGGAAAGAGAAAAGTAGCTTCACTTTCTTAGATCAAGAACCTCACACCAGCATCAAGGCACCAGCTTAAAATGGTTAGTCACTGATGTTGAGGTTGATTATATATATATACAGTGGACCCCCGGTTAATGGTATTTTTTCATTCCAGAAGTATGTTCAGGTGCCAGTACTGACTGAATTTGTTCCCATAAGGAATATTGTGAAGTACATTAGTCCATTTCAGACCCCCAAACATACACGTACAAACGCAATTACATAAATACACTTACATAATTGGTCGCATTGGGAGGTGATCGTTAAGCGGGGGTCCAATGTATACAGACAAACACACATGCATATATACATACACATACACAAATGTGTGTGTGTGTGTGTGTACTGGTAATACATTGAAAGAATTTGGATACATTAGTAAATAACTTTTATGATTCCTTGCACACACTTTAATGGACACTCTACTATATGTTTATTATACAGTGGACCCCCGCATAACGATTACCTCCGAATGTGACCAATTATGCAAGTGTATTTATGTAAGTGCGTTTGTACGTGTATGTTTGGGGGTCTGAAATGGACTAATCTACTTCACAATATTTCTTATGGGAACAAATTCGGTCAGTACTGGCACCTGAACATACTTCTGGAGTGAAAAAATATCGTTAACCGGGGGTCCACTGTATTTACTTTCAGATTATTTGTAAGTTCCATGCACTCTGGAGGACTGACTTTTTTATTTCACTTGTGCAGATGAGATATGGCGGACTGACCTGGACTTCCTAGTGCCACACAATGACCGACTAATGGTCCTCAGCGTCAACTCAACTACCGTCAACCCCGAGCTGCCTTCCTCATCCACCCATAACCCTGCAGTCCTCCCTCCAACCCTTATTCCAGAGACCACCACCACCATCAACAACCTGGCGTACAATTTTCCACGTCGATCGAGACGAGGTGCACCAAGCAAGATGGGCGACACTTCCCACAACTTCCCTAACCAACATGGCCGTGAGACCACCTCTACCACTCAAGTCCAGGTGCAAGAGTCGCTGTACAAGACCAGGAAAGACACCAGCTATCCTCAAGAGAGAAAACAAACATTGAATATGGAGGATCCCCTCGAGGGAAAGATATCGTATGCCAGATTACCTGAGGATGGCAAGTGGAGCCCCTTATCCCCTGAGTTACTCAACTACACTGTTGCTCTTCTGGTCTTTGCTATCAGGTAATTTATATAAATTTTTTTTCTTAACCATTAAGAAATTTCAAATTTTCTCCTAAAATTAAGATATTTTGATTAAAAAAACAATTTTAAAGTTTATAAATATAAACAAATAATAATTACTACCATAATAGACTTCATTTATGCCTCAGTTTGCCCAAAATGCTCTGCATAACCATGGATTTCCTCCATGCACAACCAAATATTAACCATCTCTGTACAAACATTGCTTCATGTGGAAATAAATCTTTGACTCTGAGATCTTATTTTTAACTTTCATTGAGCATCTCACTCAAGAAGATGCTCCGATGATCCAAGGATCATCGAAGCATTCTCATGGATCATTCATGATTGCCTCACATTTCCAAGGTACTGTTTGACCCTTGCAGTTTAGTGCTTTACTGTGGATAATAAAAAAAATGTATACTGGATCAGTTCACTGGTGTTATTAAAAGTGAAGTAGTGTTGGAACAAGTTAAAAAAATGAGTTACAGTGACACATTAGCACATATTTGGACATAATTATTTAGAAGATGTTTTGGTCCCAGGACTCTGATCACTTCTGCCTCTATGTGATTGAGGCCTCAGGACTGAAACGTTTTCTCGTAAATGTATCTCGGTGTTTGTGTACACTAAAAATAAAAAGTCAGAGTACAGTCGCTGGAACAATTCACCAAACACCCGCACTAAGCACAAGAACCTGGACCATTGCCAAGTTGCGACTCTGACTTGACAATAATATTTTTTCAAGGACCCCAATAGAAATAAGTCACTTTGCCTGACTTTTTTGGGTTATCCTGGGCAATCTAAACATATGTTGCTATGTATGATAATTTATGTAACTGTATTTATGTGTACCTGCACCTGAATAAGCTTACTTATCATTCAATGTTTGTACAGAGATGGGTGACATTTAGGTGTGCATGCAGAAAATCCAATGGGCCATGATAGACCAAATTATCATGAGGCTTCTCTCCTAAGCATGAGTTTATGGGGAAAAATTGACTAACTTGCCTTTTTCAACTGCATTTCAGTATCAACTACCAAAGTTTAAACCAATTTGCAAAGCTAATTAGCCCTCACTTGTAGACCACTGAGCTGCTATCACGACTCACGAAATTGTAATAACAGGATCGCAAACAAACCACAAAATAGGTGCAATTTGAACCCATGGATGAATCTTGTTAGAGCCACCTGGTCCAGTGGTTAACACACTGGCCTGAATTTTTAGGACTCACTTGCCATGGCTGTATAGCCCTTGTGGTTTAGCGCTTCTTTTTGATTATAATAATAATGACCACTTGCCATGGATTCAAACCCCACCTGTTCTGTGGCTTGTTCAATCATTTGTCCCGTGGTTTGTTTTGTGGTTTCTTGGACTAAGCTGGTGTCTCACTGAGGTCTGGGGTTGCAGGTACCCATCTGTGTTCTGGCACACCAACAAGACATTTGGTCTGCTCTTCTCCCTGCAACTGATAGTGAATGGTATCCACACCATCCTCATCATCACTGCCTTCACCATACTCTACAAGGTTAGTAGAATCTGTAAACAACTGCAAATGAATTTTTTCTGCAACGTACTAAATGAGTACAATAGTAATAACTTTATTTTTACAAGTATGTACATGTACAAGGTATACAGACCATAGCTGACATCAGTGACATACTACTATATAGAAAGCCCCTTCTTATGCAGAGCATTTCAGGCAAATTTTGTCCCAGGATGTGACCCACACCAGTCTACTAACACCTAGGTAACAGTGGCAAATCATAACGCCAATAATACCTATACTGTCGTACCGCACCAAACTTCAAATTTTAATAATTTTTCGTCTCATTTCAACAAAAAAATGAAAAATTTGCTTATAAATACTACATTGAAAACAACATACAACAGATTTTCCTGTAATATATTTATTTTTTTTATTTTATTATCACTGGCCGATTCCCACCAAGGCAGGGTGGCCCGAAAAAGAAAAAACTTTCACCATCATTCACTCCATCACTGTCTTGCCAGAAGGGTGCTTTACACTACAGTTTTTAAACTGCAACATTAACACCCCTCCTTCAGAGTGCAGGCACTGTACTTCCCATCTCCAGGACTCAAGTCCGGCCTGCCGGTTTCCCTGAACCCCTTCATAAATGTTACTTTGCTCACACTCCAACAGCACGTCAAGTATTAAAAACCATTTGTCTCCATTCACTCCTATCAAACACGCTCACGCATGCCTGCTGGAAGTCCAAGCCCCTCGCACACAAAACCTCCTTTACCCCCTCCCTCCAACCTTTCCTAGGCCGACCCCTACCCCGCCTTTCTTCCACTACAGACTGATACACTCTTGAAGTTATTCTGTTTCGCTCCATTCTCTCCACATGTCCAAACCACCTCAACAACCCTTCCTCAGCCCTCTGGACAACAGTTTTGGTAATCCCGCACCTCCTCCTAACTTCCAAACTACGAATTCTCTGCATTATATTCACACCACACATTGCTCTCAGACATGACATCTCCACTGCCTCCAGCCTTCTCCTCGCTGCAACATTCATCACCCATACTTCACACCCATATAAGAGTGTTGTTAAAAATATACTCTCATACATTCCCCTCTTTGCCTCCACAGACTCCTAAGTGCACCACTCACCCTTTTCCCCTCATCAGTTCTATGATTCACCTCATCTTTCATAGACCCATCCGCTGACACGTCCACTCCCAAATATCTGAATACATTCACCTCCTCCATACTCTCTCCCTCCAATCTGATATCCAATCTATTTGTCAGTTGCAAATTATTTTAGCGTAAGGCTGATGAAGTCATACATCTGGCAGTGAGCATCTGGGGGGACTGCAGCCCTGCAGCTCCTATGGACGAGCTGCACCTGCCAGGTACCCATTTTACTAATGGGTGAACATAGACGACAGGTGTGAGGAAACACACACATTGTTTCCACCCTTTCTGGGAATCAAACCCGTGAACTGCCAAGCACAGAAGTGTTTGGCAGTTCACTATTTTTTCACAGTGGTTGTTTTGCATATTATATATGTACACATTATAATATGGATTACATAATATGTATGGTATATATACCATTACAATGCCTGTGCTTTAAAGGAGGGGTTTGGGATATTGGCTGTTTGGAGTGACATCTAAACTGTCATATCTGGGCACCTGTGCAAAGACAGTGATTATGTGTGAATGATGGTGAAAGTTTATGTCGTTTTTGAGTCACCCTGCCTTGGTGGGAGACAGCCGGCATGTTGAAAAAGAAAAATATACCATTATGGCGAAAGGCACAATTTAAGGACAGTCTTTCATTGTTTGAAGATATATACTTATCCTTGAACACTGTGTTTCTTGCTGACTTGATAGCAGTGCCTTCTCTTTACCCAACTTGTTCTTAAGTCAGTGTTTATTTCAGCTTCACGTGTGTGATAGTTCAAGAGAGCTGCATGGAGGGGAGAACTTTCTTCTCAACCTACCAGCAACTGTTGGATTGCTCGTCATTGCTGTGATGGTGGTCACTGTGTCCTCATCGGCCATTTACTTTTATGGCTACCAGAAGTTCACGGATTTTGTGGTTAAAAGTCGGCAGCGATATCACATAACAGTAAGTATTAACCAATGTGTACATGTGATAGGTGTATGACTAATTTTAGGGGTATTCTATCCTTGCAGCCTAGCAGAAGTTTCCTAATTTAGTGTATGACTAAGTGGGTACAGATTTTGTTTCCTAATACAGTGCATGACTAGGTTGGAACAGATTTTATTTCCTAATACAGTGCATGACTAGGTTGGAACAGATTTTGTTTCCTAATACAGTGCATGACTAGGTTGGAACAGATTTTGTTTCCTAATACAGTGCATGACTAGGTTGGAACAGATTTTATTTCCTAATACAGTGCATGATAGGTTGGAACAGATTTTGGTTTCCTAATACAGTGCATGACTAGGTTGGAACAGATTTATTTCCTAATACAGTGCATGACTAGGTTGGAACAGATTTTATTTCCAATACAGTGCATGACTAGGTTGGAACAGATTTTGTTTCCTAATACAGTGCATGACTAGGTTGGAACAGATTTTATTTCCTAATACAGTGCATGACTAGGTTGGAACAGATTTTATTTCCTAATACAGTGCATGACTAGGTTGGAACAGATTTTATTTCCTAATACAGTGCATGACTAGGTTGGAACGATTTTATTCCTAATACAGTGCATGACTAGGTTGGAACAGTTTTATTTCCTATACAGTGCATGACTAGGTTGGAACAGATTTTGTTTCCTAATACAGTGCATGACTAGGTTGGAACGATTTTGTTTCCTAATACAGTGCATGACTAGGTTGGAACAGATTTATTTCCTAATACAGTGCATGACTAGGTTGGAACAGATTTTTTTCCTAATACAGTGCATGACTAGGTTGGAACAGATTTATTCTAATACAGTGCATGACTAGGTTGGAACAGATTTTATTTCCTAATACAGTGCATGACTAGGTTGGAACAGATTTTATTTCCTAATACAGTGCATGACTAGGTTGGAACAGATTTTGTTTCCTAATACAGTGCATGACTAGGTTGGAACAGATTTTATTTCCTAATATAGTGCATGACTAAGTTGGAACAGATTTTATTTCCTAATACATGTACAGTGCATGACTAGGTTGGAACAGATTTTATTGCCTAATACTGTGCATGACTAGGTTGGAACAGATTTTATTTCCTAATACACTGGCTGCACTGGAAGAAAATCAGAATGCAGATGTAATATACACAGACTTTGCAAAAGCATTTGACAAATGCAATCATTGTGTAATAGCCCATAAAATATGTGCTAAAGGAATAACTAGGAAAGTGGGAAGATAGATCTTCAACTTCCTAACAAATCGAACACAAAGAGTAGTGGTCAACAGAGTTAAATCGGAGGCTGCCATAGTGAAGAGCTCTGTTCCACAAGGCACAGTACTCGCCCCCATCTTACTCCTCATCCTCATATCAGACATAGACAGAGATATACATCACACCACCGTATCATCCTTTGTGGATGATACTAGGATCTGCATGAGGCTGTCATCTGCTGAGGACGCGGTTAACCTCCAAGACGATATAAACAAAGTTTTCCAGTGGGCAACGGTAAACAATATGATGTTCAATGAGGACAAATTCCAACTACTCCGTTATGGAAAACTGGAGGAGATAATAACTAGAACAGAGTATACTACAGACTCTGGCCATACAATAGAGCAGAAAAATAATGTAAGGGACCTGGGAGTAGTAATGTCTGAGGATCTCACTTTCAAGGATCACAACAGTGCCACAATCGCACGTGCAAAGAAAATGATAGGATAGATAATGAGAACGTTCCAAACGAGAGATGCCAAGCCAATGATGATCCTTTTCAAATCACTTGTTCTCTCTAGGCTGGAATACTGCTGTACATTAACATCTCCATTCAAAGCAGGTGAAATCGCAGATCTAGAGTGTACAGAGATCCTTTACTGCACGTATAAGTTCTGTCAAGCACCTTAACTACTGGGAACGCTTGGAAGCACTTGACTTGTACTCGTTGGAACGCAGGAGGGAGAGATATATCATAATCTACACTTGGAAAATCCTGGAAGGAATGGTCCCAAATCTGCACACAGAAATCACTCCCTACAAAAGTAAAAGACTGGGCAGGCGATGCAAAATGCTCCCAATAAAAAGTAGGGGCGCCATTGGTACACTAAGGGAAAACACCATAAGTGTCCTGGGCCCAAGACTGTTCAACAGCCTCCCATCAAGCATTAGGGGAATTGCCAATAAAGCCCTGGCTGCCTTCAAGAGAGAGCTGGACAGATACCTAAAGTCAGTGCTGGATCAGCCGGGCTGTGGCTTGTACGTAGGACTGTGTGCGGCCAGCAGTAACAGCCTAGTTGATCAGGCCCTGATCCATCGGGAGGCCTGGTCATGGACCGGGCCGCGGGGGCATTGATCCCCGGAATAACCTCCAGGTAACCTCCAGGTATGACTAGGTTGGAACAGATTTTATTTCCTAATACAGTGCATGACTAAAATCCTGTGTGTAATTTTTCAGTATGAAAATGAGCCCGGCTCCATACGACCGTATGCCCCTCACTGTGCTGCGCTCATTGTGCTTGTTGCTATGGGAGTCTCACACGGACCACTCCTCTGGGACCTCTCGTTGGTGTACCGGGGTTCTCTAGATGCCATCGTTCTGGCTTCGGTCATTGGCTCTATTGTCCACTTGTTCCTGTGGATTGTTCTCTGGCTGTTGCTAACTGTCAAGGTAAGTGCCAAGGAAGTGTACTGACAAGGTTGGTTTCTTGAGTGTCCATGTGTGTGTGTGTGTTGGATGTACTTAATGGGGGTTGACTTGCTTCTGGACCCAGCATTCTGATCTTCATTTGACTTAGAGTAGTTAATTCTTAGTACAGTAGAGGCCGGCCCCACTGTACAGCGCTTCACTTTATAGCAATTCACTAATTCAGCAGTTTTCAATTATACTTATTCTTCATTTATTCAAACTTCCTACAATAAATATATTCACCACTCACTTTAAGCTGAAGACAAAATATTTTAAGTGTTGTGTGTACTGTATATGCGTTTTTTAGACCTAGCTTAATTGCTCATTTAATGTGTACTCACCTAATTGTAATCACCTAATTGTAGTTGGAGGGGTCGAGACTCAGCTCCTGGCCCCGCCTCTTCACTGAACACTACTAGGTCCTCTCTCTCCCTGCTCCATGAACTTTATCATAAATCATCTTAAAGCTATGTATGGTTCCTGCCTCCACTACATCGCTCGCCAGACCGTTCCACTTCCTGACCACTCTATGACTGAAGAAGTGCTTCCTAACATCCCTGTGGCTCATTTGAGTCTTCAACTTCCAAGAGTGACCTCTTGTTTCTGTGTCCCCTCTCTGGAACATCTTGTCTCTGTCCACCTTGTCTATTCCATGCAGTATTTTGTATGTCGTTATCATGTCTCCCCTATCCCTCTTGTCCTCCAGTGTCGTCAGGCCGATTTCCCTCAACCTTTCTTCATCGGACATTCCCCTTAGCTCTGGAACTAATATTGTCGCAAACCTTTGCACTTTCTTTAATTTCTTAACATGTTTGACCCGGTGTGGGTTCCAAACTGGTGCTGCATACTCCAGTATGGGCCTGACATACACGGTGTACAGTGTCTTGAAAGATTCCTTACCTAGGTATCGGAATGCTAATCTCAGGTTTGCCAGGGGCCAATATGCTGCAGCAGTTATCTGGTTGATAACTGCTGGAGACGTGTTTGGTGTTATACTCACGCCAAGATCTTTCTCCCTGAGCGAGGTTTGCAGCTGTTGGCTGCCTAGCCTATACTCTGTCTGCTGTCTTCTTTGCCCTTCTCCATCTTCATGACTTTGCATTTGGCAGGGTTGAACTCGAGAAGCCAGTTGCTGGCTTCTCGAGTTCAACCCTGCCAAATGCAAAGTCGTGAAGATCAGAGAAGGGCAAAGAAGACCACAGACAGAGTATAGGCTAGGCGGCCAATGACTGCAAACCTCGCTCAAGGAGAAAGATAGTATGTATGATAGTGTTAACGTGTTACCAGGCTTCTATTGCATTTGAAAGTTAAAAAAGGCTAAGTATTTTACTTTACAGCAGTAGCCTGGAATCTAGCCTGCTGTATAAGCAGGACTCTCCTGTACTACCTTGCAGTATATGCTGATTCATTTAGATGAATACTGGATATATTAAGACAGATAACAGCAACAATTATTTTAGTGTATGCAGTGTATAGATACTGTATTTTCTTAGTAATATTTAAAAAACTAAAAATATAATGTGGTATTCCAACAGTCATCTTGGACGTTCAAGTTACGTGTGACGGTAGCCCGAGCGTGTGTGTCATCTGCTCGTTCAATCAAGTTAGTGAACGATGTGGAGCTGTCATGTGGAGACGCACAGAGGCAGGCCCTCACCCCTCTGCTCGTGGTGGGGTCGGGGAAGGCATACGCCATCAATGATTCTGTACCAAAGAAGACCATCATGAGTGTTGTGCAGAAGGTAAGATTATTTTGATTGGATGAATTTTAATTTTCCAAATACATCACTATATTTCTAGTCATTTTCTTAATTTTGTTCCATCATTGGGGAGGTGTATTGCACATTGGAAGATTGCATGATTGCTTTCTGTATTTTTTAAGTTTAGCTCTGGTTTCTTGAAATTTTTGTTATAATATTTTATATGGTAATATGAGATATCATCCACATCTGTCAGTATGCCTTGAATCAGTAAAGAAAAACTTCAGAAACAACCAGGACTTCTCCATAAGTTTTGTATTGGAGGGGCTTAGGGCTCACAATCTGGTCAGAAGAGGGGGGCTAGGGGACTTGAAACATTATTATTATTATTACTATTTTTATTTGGGGCTGATGGGCTTTTGGGAGGCCACAGTTCCCTAGCTCCCACTTGGCACTGCTCCTGGGAGAAAGATAATTGGCACTGCTCCTGGGAGAAAGATAATTGGCACTGCTCCTGGGAGAAAGATACCTGCCACAGACCAAACCTCTGTTAATAATTATGTTTTGCTCTGGGTAGATTATCAGTTATGCAAGACCAAAGTCTCCGGCTAATAAATATGTTTGCACGGGTCTTTACTGTAAATACTCATCTGTCTACCATGCTAGACTTAAAAGGAAACTTTATCCACCAAAGCTTTATGAATTACCATAGTAACCTGCTGCGAGGCAAGGACAAAGTGATCACTGTTTGATGCCCAAGAGCGTGCGAGGCGAGGAGGAGAAAACAAGACCAGTGTCCCCCAGGCAGGCTAAGGTCACATTTGATGAGGGTGGCATCTTGACTTCCCCCAGGTACATATTATAATTTTGACATTTGTCTAGTGTATTTTGTAATTTACGTATTTGTTACTATTTACAGACATAAATATTTTTCAATTATAAAGTAATACAGTATTTAAATTTACATGTCTTGTGATGATTTCTGAATTACAATATCCCTCACAGAAAAGGAAAGATAACAAAGCCCACAAAAGTTGAAGAATCGACTTATCGACGAGTGACGACTCTCTCCGACTCTGAAGACGAAGCCGGTGATTATGCTCTCCTGACAGAACCAACAGAGGATGATCGCCAGCAACAAGAAGAGAATCCACGATATGTTGACAGGCAACAGGTACAAATTATTCATGTGGTTTGAGTCTGTGTGTTTCTGCACGTTATAAGATAAATTCTGTTACTTATATTATAGCTAAAAATTAAATGTATCAGGAGAAAGCTTCAAACTGCTGAAATATCGAAATATGCAATAATAAAGTTTTCTCTTGTTCAAAGTTTGAGGTGTCTTGATCTTGGTCCATGAAATTCATGTTTAATCTAGTAAATCTTTTTTCTGTAGGATTAGGATAGGTTGTATAAGTGTAAACCCCAGTTGCCACATACAGCCTCTCCTCACGTAATGACAGAGATCCATTCCTAAGACCACGTCGGTAAACGAATTCATTACTAAGTGAGGAGCGTACAATAATGGTAGTGGGTTTGTGCCATCCATTTTTTATATTGTTTTAATGTCACCTTTGTGCCATTTATAACATTTCTAATATATTTTTAAATGTTTATACAGTAGTGTACTTGTATTCTAATAAAAAGAATACAGGAAATGAGTTCTGATATATATTATTTAGGTATGCATACTGGTCAGAGAGCCTGTTGTAAGTCCAAGTTGTCAGTAAACGAGTACATCGCTAAGTGAGGAGAGGCTGTATTTTGTACTGTAAGTTCCAAGGGGAGGATGGCTCTAATTCCTTGGATTAAAAGGTGTAACTAGTATCAAGGTACTAACTACCCTTGAAACCTCACATCTTTTTCAAATGGTACTCGTTTTTTACCCCATTCTCGGTTCCTATTCCAACAACTGGTCATCTCCCACCTAGGAAGGGTGACTCAAATAAAAGAGGAAATGTATTCACCAACACTCATTCAGTCACTGTCTTGCCAAAAGCATGCTGACATCACAGGTCAGATGGCTCTCCAAACTGTAACATCCCCACCCCTCCTTCAGAGGGCAGGCACTGTATTTCCTACCTCCAAGATTCAAGTCCAGCTAAATGCTCTTCCTACCTCCAGGACTCGAAGTCAGCTAACTGCTCTTCCCACCTCCAGGATTCAAAGCCATCTAACTTCTTTTCCCTAAATCCCTAATAAATATTACCCTGTTCACACTATATATCTATAGTTCAAATAACACTTTAATAATGAATTTATTATCTTTATTCTTTTCTAGATTCTTGCGTACCACCGAGCCATGGAGGAGCGACGGTGTGGTGCGCCAGGCACTGGCAGTACTGTACCTGACTACGAGGATGCTGAACATCTCCACATGCGTAGTCCCCAACCCTCACATCATCTAGAGTCCCAGGTAAACTGTCATATACTACTTCATCATATCACCAGTCATTACCTGTGTTGATTCTTTTGTTTTTCCGCAGTGCTATAAAACTTTCCTGCGCAGAACAGAAAGGCACAATACCGTGACTGGAACAATACACAAATAAAATAAAATGAAATACTGTGATACTGTGGCTAGTTATTGGTCCACACCACGGAACGGGTAAGGTTTGAACCCACGGCGAGTGAGTCATAAAACTCTAGGTCAGTGCATAAGTTTTACGACGCACTTGCTGTGAGTTCAAAACCTGCCCATTTCGGGTGTTTTCTTTATAATCATGTTATTACGATTTCATGAGTCTTAATCATCCAAGTCAGACCAAAACATTGTCATGAGTTTCTTTCTCTTACGTGCGGGTTATTCGTGTATTGGAGACTTTCCTTCATTGGTTAGCAAGTTTTACTACCCAGATACTTATTGAATGCACATAAATACCTGTATTTTTTATAAATATATACAATATATAAATTTTAGGCAACAGCCAGTACTGTAATTATTGCAGCAATTTTCACTGGTTACAATATAATTTTTCATTTCTAAAACACAACTGGTAAATTTTTGAAGCACAGTAGCAGACAGCCTTTTTACAATGCAGCCTTAGAAATTAATGACCACAAATTTTCATGGCACTGTTACTGTCTGTACCCTCTCATTTATTTAACTTTTTTCTTTTTCACGTAGGGCCAATGACGCCACGCAGCACCCGCAGCAATGATTCTGGCGTGGCTCACGAAGACCGTTCCCAACGCAGTGACTCGGTGTCGACCTCATCTTCCAACACTCCACCTGAGAACTCTGAAGAGTCTGGAGTGCATTCTGGAGCAACGGACATTATGAGGAACAGGTGAACTAACTGGAAACCAAATCTGTCATAACACTTTCACAGTGTTCCTAAGTAATGAATAGTTTGTTAACAAGTTAATGTTTTAGAGACTTAAGGTGCACATCAGACCAGTATATCAGGGTAATTACAAAGCAGTGTGTGTTAAATTAACATTTTTTAACTCATCAGCCATCTCCCACTGAGAAAAATGACCTGAAAAAGAATAAAAAAAAAGTCTTTCTTTTTATATTTAGTAATTTATATAGGAGAAGGGGTTACTAGCCCCGTGCTCCTGGAATTGTTGTCACCTCTTATGACATGCCTGGCTTATGGAGGAAGGATTCTTTTCCACTTCCCCATGCTATGATAATTTATTGACAAAAGCTGCATTTAGAAGGCTGTGAGGTATGCAGAACCGCAGTAAACAGTAGTTGTTTCAAAGCCCATGTTAAGTACAGCGATCTAGGCAAGGACAAACGTATAATTTGCCTTTCTAGACAGCTTGTATCACATGATATGCTTATTTCAGTAAAGACAAAGACGTGTGTCACAGAACTAGCTCTATAGTTAAACTGAATGAGCTCTAAGCTCCTTCAGTTTATCTTTTGGTTGCCCTTATCCTGATGTCAGGAAAACAAAATAACATATATAGATCCTGTAATCCTCACAAGTAACTGAAATGAATAAATAATCTGAATTAACTGTTGTATTCTGCTATATGATGCATTTTTTTATATTTATTTTGCAGGTCCAATAGTGTGGATGACCTGACCCAGCTGCCTCCTGATCCTAATCAAGTGATAGTTTCAGCAAAGGCCATGTCTATGCCTCGTCCATCAATGGGCTCCTCTCCTGGCATCTACGGATACACTTGTGTTGGAGGAAATGCTTCTGCTGGAACAGTCTCACCTGTGCCAGCGGCTGTCTTGTACCCAGCTTCGGAATCAACTGTTGTTATTCGAAGGCAGCGAAACCTCACACAAGAAATCAAACCACCAGTTGATCCAATTTATGGCACGAGGCCTTTGACCTCTTTCACTGATCAGCAGCAAGACACTAAGAAGAAGACTCTAAATGAAGATTTAATGGCCATTGCACAGAACAGCTTCAACAGTAACCAATCAACAAACTCAAGTGGGTACCACAGCAGCAGTGCTAATGGCAGCAGTGGCAGTAATAGCTCTAGTAACTCGCCTGTTCCCCAACACCCAGGGTCCTCCAGCTCTCCTGGACAACCTATCTATGGCCATAAGACGCCTAGTGGTGTACAGAATATCTATGGACACATGAATCGTTCAAATCCAAGAGTTAATTCACACGGTGCACAGAGTATGTATGGTCGCACAGTGACTGGATCGAGTGGATCTCTCAAACTACCTCAGGCTCCACAGATACCCCTACCCCCAATCCCTCAAGGTGCTGTGCCCTCAAGCGCAACTCATCAGAGTTCGCTGCAAGACATATATGGCCGTACGACCGGTCAAAAGATTTATGGGCACCTAGGGGATGCTAGTAGTATTTATGGCACCGGGTCATCCAGACATCCAGTGAGTCGCTCAGTTAGTCTAAGATCATCTGGAGCAGTACCAAAGTACACAACCGGAGGTTTCTCACACTTGTCACGAGAGTCCAGTTATAATACTAACGTGTGAATTCAAGTAGAAATGCATTTTTTTGGAGTAAAGTTGCTATTTGACTGAGTTCACTAACTCTCAAAGCAGAGATAAGTCTTTAAGCAGACATTTTGGTCTTATCAAATTAAGACCTACTACTTCCTGATGATCCAATAAGAACAAAAACATTGTTTTGTAGATTTACACCAATATGTGGATCAGTTGTGAACTGTTCCAGCCATGGTATTGTAGCTTGTTCCAGCCATGGTATTGTAACTTGTTCCAGCCATGGTATTGTAACTTGTTCCAGCCATGGTATTGTAACTTGTTCCAGCCATGGTATTGTAACTTGTTCCAGCCATGGTATTGTAACTTGTTCCAGCCATGGTATTGTACTTGTTCCAGCCATGGTATTGTAACTTGTTCCAGCCATGGTATTGTAACTTGTTCCAGCCATGGTATTGTAACTTGTTCCAGCCATGATATTGTAGCTTGTTCCAGCCATGATATTGTAACTTGTTCCAGCCATGGTATTGTAACTCACATTGTTATTTACCTGAGTCTTGCCAGTGTTGTAAAAGACTAGGGAACAAAAGCTGTACAGTGTATACTACAATGTCAACATGGACTCCACAATTAAATCTCACAGAGGTTTCACTGCATGTATTTGAGCTCTTTTTTTTTTATTACTCTTCGTATGTGCTGGAGAAAATACAGAAATATTTTACCGTCCATTCCTGGTGACTGTAATTGTAGGGGCGAAGGATCAGTCGAGCTGATTTGATCAGTCCCTTTCTCGTATCCTATGAGGAATATGCTATTTCCATATTGTAAGACACAAAATTTATCATTAATTAGGTACATACATATCATGATGGCATGTATGCAAAAGAGTCATTTTGTCATATATTTTGTTATTAGTAAATTTGTGTCTTATGGGATGAGACAAGCTGTAGAATAAGGAATGTGTTAGGGAAACACAAAGCGTTATGTCTCAGTGCAATTATGAGGGTTCTCTCTGATCAATATTTTAGTCTTTGCACTCAAAATTGTTATAATAATTGTGTATTGAAGAATGAGACACTTGGGAATCTTTATTGAGGGAATTTATTACCAGCCAGTGGCTGCTTCAGACCAATACAGAGAAGAAGATTCTTCTCTGTATTGGTTTGACAAACTTACTCACTAGTGAAGGTTTCCTCATTAAAAATTCCCTAATATTGCACAAGTGTCTCATTATTCAACTTTTGAGTTTTCTAAACCATTTACATCACACATAATTGTAATTTATTGTTCCGAGTTGTAAATACTTTAATATACACATTCATTTATGGTATTCATCATGACTTAAAGAAGAATCTCCATTTTTGTCTGTGTAAAATGTTACTTCACACATTGTTTTGACTCTAAAATTCCCCATGTAATTTTTTTATTTATGAGCAAATCACAGTGAGCTCTCCATATAGTTCACTATATTTTATTTCACTATGTTTTATAGACATTTACGTAATACATGGAGTATACCTGGAGAGGGTTTTGGGGGTCAACGCCTCCATGGCCCGGTCTGAGACCAGGCCTCATGGTGGATCAGGGCCTGATCAACCAGGCTGTTACTGTTGGCTGCACGCAACCCAACATACAAACCACAGGTGGCTGGTCAGGTACTGACTTTAGGTGCCTGTCTAGCGCCTTCTTGAAGACAGCCGGGCATTGGCAGCTGACGCTGTTCACACAAGAACTTCTGTAGTGTACTTACGGTTCAAATTGTTAAATGCATAACGTAAATCTGATCTAGAAATACTCAGATCACATGACATCTTACAAGTCTTATCAGTATTAGATGTAAACAATGTCAGTCGCTTGTGAGTTACTGCATTAGTGATGGAACTTGTTCCCTGCATTAGCACAAACTTGGAATTAATCTGACACCTTTTTTTTTTTTTTATCCGAAGATGTTTGTAGTGAGCGTGTGCAGATGTGGAAGACTTTGTGAAATATGATACTGAATTCTGTTACTTGAAGATGTTGATATAAGTCTTACTTCACACATTATCATTATAAATCAACATTGTCATTATTATCATCAGTATTATCACTAATCATCATCAACAGTTGATCATCATTATTAATGATCATCATTATCATCAGCTATCATCTAGTATCTGTTGTCTAAGTTAGTGTGGTGTAGAGGTACCCACCAGAAGACATTAAAAAAACACACAAATCTGGTAATTTGGTACCACCTTCCACTCCAAGGTATCTATTGGGCTCTTAGTACTACTGCAGCAGTAATTTTTATAATTTTTTTGGGACTAAATATGAATAACCCCTGCTTAAGGGGGATCACATTCGCAGGTGTCAGTATTAACGTCTACGCTATTTCATTTTGATTTGTAAGCTTTTTGGTTAACCAAAGAATGAAGTATGTGTACATCTGCCATAGGTTTGTGTTAGTCTGGTGTATATAAATGAGTTTGTACATATTATGTAGCATTTTATCATCATGTATTGATTCTAGTTATTGACACGTATCCACTGTATTGTGGACTGTGTACAAGATGTACAGTATGTTTGACACATTGGTATGGTACTGTATTTCCACTAAGACTTAATAATTGTGGATAACTGAAGTGTAATGAACACTTGTTAATCTGGAGTAATAACCCACATGGAGATGGAAACATGAGAGATTAGTTGATCCGTATATGGACCCCCGGTTAACGATATTTTTTCATTCCAGAAGTATGTTCAGGTGCCAGTACTGACTGAATTTGTTCCCATAAGGAATATTGTGAAGTAGATTAGTCCATTTCAGACCCCCAAACATACACGTACAAACGCACTTACATAAATACACTTACATAATTGGTCGCATTGGGAGGTGATCGTTAAGCGGGGGTCCACTGTATTTCGATCCCAGAAGGGAATTGAAATATACAGCTGATGAGGATCCAAGAAACGAATAAAAAATATACAGATCAGTGAATCTTCCGAGTTTCTATCTCTTTGTGGGTTATTTCAGGATTAATAATTTTTTAACACATTTTTAAAACATGAAGTTCTGAAAGTTTCTTTGAGTATAAATATTCAAAGATTAAATGAAGAACAAAAACACTTAGTAAAGTATTATGGTAAGATAAAAAAATAAATAACTTTTAGTTTAATTATGGAAATGTTTAGAAAAGACGGTTGCTATTTTCCAAGGTGTTGTATGTGCCAAATATTATGATTGTAGTTGCATTTAATCCTGTGTAAAAACCAAAGGAATAATGGTAATGGTGTATATAAAGCATAAATTAGAGCTCAGTACAGGAGGGCCCCTGCATACGGCACCTATTTTCTGTGTTCCATGTTTTTGGTGGCATTCAGTGGAGTCGCTATTCATTATGTTTGGTGCTTTTACCGCTGCTCTTCCGTTATTACCTGGAGAGAGTTCCGGGGGTCAACGCCCCTGCGGCCCGGTCTGTGACCAGGCCTCCTGGTCGCTATTTTCCCACAACAGTTGTGTAAGGGAAGGACGACCAGCACCATATTTAGAACTGTATGAGCAGGGCCCTCCTGTATACACTCAAATACTCTGATTCAGGCAATAATTGTGGTTATTGTGGACTAATGTGTGTATGTGTGTGTGTTGGGTACCTCACAATTTGCTCTGGGTATCACTAAAATAAGTGCCCCTAGGTTTTCACTGGTAACAAGAAGTATTAGCAGTGTCTGGTAGACTCATCTACCACTGAAGAAGTTAGGATTTACATAGTTCACTATTTAACAGTGCACAAATAATATGATATTCAGTATGTATGTGTGTAGTTTTCTATTTGGCTAGTTGTTATTACCTACCAAACTTGAATTTGTCTGTGTTGAGCTTGGCTTTGTCTTCTAATTTTCAACTAACCGACACGTAATAATGTTGTCATCTCTACTTTTAAACCCTTGCGTGGATTCTGTTTGTACTGTGTAAGTGTTCATACTTTTATACCACTTCCCTCTTTTCTTGAGAAAGTGTTTTCGCATATTCCTGTGGCTCGTTTGAGTGTGTAGTTACTATCCATGTTCTCTTGTTCTAGTTCTCTGATAAAATGTCTGCCTCTGTCTATCCTGTCTGTATCTGAGAATATTTTGTATATTGTGATCATATCCCCTCTCATTTTTTTAGTCATCCAGAGGTAGGAGGCTTAACTTTTTTCATAACTAATTCCTCTGGCACTAGCCTGGATATGTATCTTTAGACCTTCTCATTTGTCCTTGTATCTGACTAGGTGAGTCTCACTGGTTAACATACTCAAAAAAGGATCTCATGTCTTGAGTGTGTCTTTACAAAGGTTTCTGAATACCCTTCTTATATTCCTGAGCTTAGCATGCATTACTGATATTGCTGTCTTTGTGTTCCTTGACTGTTTACATGAGATTTTTATCATCCAGTTGGTACACTATCTCTTGTCTTTATTCTCCTTCCAATCTTGTTACTGTGGTTTTTGCACCCTTCTACCATCCTCGTCTATTTGTATTCTCATTATTTTGGCATCATTTGCTAACAAGGATGTTTAGAAGTTTATTCCTTTTGGTAAGCCCTTTGTATACATTAAAAAGAATAGTATGAGTCCCAGTACTGATCTTTGGGATGCTCTACTGGTTACACTCCCACCTTATACTTCATCTTTCACTGTAATCTTTTGTTTTCTGTTATTCAAATACTGTTTACACTAATCCATCCTATTACCTTATTTCTCATTACCCATTGTATATCATTTTTCTTGTTCCCTCCATTGCTTGAGATGATATAACTACCCAGAGTTCTTCTGCTTCTATCCTATTCTCTAGTGTTGGGATTCCTCTGTGCTTCTTTTTTTATGCTCATTGCTGAGGTTTGCCTCTACAATATTGTATAAGGTCTGTGTATTCACTACATTGTTTGTGAGGGTCGAGTCTTGGCTCCTCGCCCTGCCACCTAACAGTTGCCCAGTACTAATGATTCATGGCCTCTTAGTTCCTCAATCAAACCTGCTCGTCAAACTGTGTATGGAATTTACCACCACCATAACTTCCTCATCAAGCTTGTTCCTCTTACCATGCTAAGACTGGAGAAGTATTTCCTAATGTCCCAGTGCCTCAGCTGTGTTTTTGGTTTCCATCTATAACCCTTTCAGCCCTGTACTATACCTAACATTTTAAGCAGTTTTTTTTTCTATGTCCACCCTGCAAAATTCTGTTGAATATCTTGTAAATTGTAACCAAGTCAACCCTGGTTCTAAGGCTCAGTTCCTTTATTCTTTCCTCACAATTATATCCCTCAGCTCTAAAACTGGTCTTCCTGCAAAATTTATGGACTTTTTCAGGTTTCTGAACCTGCTTCACCAATTGTGGATGCCATGATGGCACTGCATACTCTATCATAGGTCTGACATATTTTAGGCTTTTGTTAACCTCTGAAAGAAGGAGAGAGAGAGAGAGAGAGAGAGTGAATGCATATGTGAAAGATTACCTCTATATTTGGAGGAGTTGAGTGCCATGTTCATGGTGTTCCTTTCTTTAGTATTTAGTTTGTTGCCTAATTTTTTTAAAAGTTTCTATCAGGCTACCACTATTTGTCAACTATTGCCTAGTGTCATATCAGCACAAGTGTGTGTGACGACTTGTGTTCATAAGTGTGTGTGTGTGTGTGTGTGTGTGTGTGTGTGTGTGTGTGTGTGTGTGTGTGTGTGTGTGTGTGTGTGTGTGTGTGTGTGTGTGTGTGTATGTGTGTGTGCATGTGCATGTGTGTGTGTGCACTTATGGTGTTCACAAGTGAGTATGAGTGTGCATGTGTTTATGGTATATAGTATAAGTACACCTGCAGGATATAAATGCATACATGTGTAAATATTAACTGAATCATGATATACAGATTTTTAAACCCATATAAACAGTTGCCACAGTTAACAAACATGCACATTTACACTGTCCTGGATTAATACTCTCTACTGAGGTATTGTCTTATTGGTCAGGAGCTATGATCTGCTCCTACACGTTGTGTGGTATTACCCTCAGTTGTTGAAGATGACAAGCACACTGAATCATTGTGGAATGAGAATATTGTATTCATGAGGAAGAGCCATGCTCATACAGGACATACTAGCCTCCCTTGAAGAGAAGGAATAAGAGTAAAACTTCCATGTTTGCTAATCTTACGTACAAAAATCTGCCTCTCCACTTTGGTATCCTCCGTAACAAACAGTACAATGCTGTAATTAAGCCAATATCGTTTCCTCGAGATTATTATTATATTCACGAGAGAGCGTTGAACCCATATAGGTCGGACAGCACCCTGCTTGAGAGCAAAAAATTTGTGTTGTAGATATTGGTGATCTGAATGTGCTTCAGTGGTGAATCACATGGCTTATTAAATTACTGAAGTTTCTAACATATGACCTCTAAGGACCAATTTCTTAATACTTATCAGTTGCTTAGATATCCCATCTAGTCTGTCAGTCACTACAAAGCTGTATTTTGACCACTGGCGGTTATGCAGTCCCCCAAAGATTTAAAATGGTAAATTGCCTAGTATTATATCATTTTATTATATATAATTAGATTAATTATTTTTATAATTATGTAAATTGTCTAATTGGTAAAATATGTATATGTGCCTGTTTACACTGAGGTTCCCGGAGACGGCCTCTTATATAAACGTTATACTTTTTCATTGTTTTATAGGGAGATTATCTCTATGTAATTGTTTGTGCAGCATAATGCTAATGTACTTGTATCAGTAAAATGATCATGAAAGCAAATTTTGTTTTGATTGAACCATCAAAATAATTTATATTTGAATTTCTGCTATAACATCCATAATTCAACATTATTTATACAGCTGGTGGCACTGAAGACAGAAATACAAATACCCAAATGGTCGGTTAATGGGATATAAAACCTGTTGACCCCTGAGCACCTGGGCTGACCTCATCCAGAAGAGGGGAAGACATCCTGCCTCTTACTGAGCTAATGATAGCACTATTATTATTATTATAATTGTATCTAAGTGCTTAACCCATGAAGGTCATACAATGAGCAAATTTCATCTGTCTTTTAAACCCAGTCAAGGAAAGTTCCTTGATGCTGGTGAGAGGCTCTTGATCTAGGGAATTGGATCTGTGCTTCCCCCCACTCCACATACAGGCACTGTATGGCCCTCATGGGTTTAGCGCGTAGTTATGGCCCGGTTGGCAAAGCTCTCGCCTCACACAGTGTCAGGGGTTCAATCCCCGGCACGGGTGGAAACATTGGGCGTATTTCCTTACACCTGCTGTCCCCTAAACATGCAAAAAAAATGGCCCGATTTTGTGATGAAGGAGCTAAGTTGAAACAGCAAGTCATAAATGGGTGTTGTTGAACTATGGTGACGCATTCACGAGGGGGGGGGGGGGCTTCCCTGTTTTTCTGAAACTATTGGTAAAAAACTTTTGTTTTTACTCAGTCATAAATCAGCGAACTTTTGCAAGCCCTAGGGTAAACTGTCCTATATTACGTGTTTTGATTATTTGTCTTTGGTTTTTTTATTTTTTTGAATGAAACACAAGCGGGGGAAGCGGGCCTCAGCACGAAACCCCCGTCTTTGTGTTGCCCCCTTTTCATTCTTCTCCCACCAAAATTTTTTTAAAAATGGGTTTTTAATCCCACCAAATTTTTCTTCTTTCCTCTTTCTTTTCCCTTACTATAGCAACTATTAATTATTACTACAATTATTACTATTCTACTAAAAATTACTTTTATTTACTACTAAAACTATTTAACTTCTTCCACTGAAACAAAAATCCACTAGTATTCTATTTTCGTAAATATAAAAAACACTAATACATTTTAAATTGTCTATACAACACAACTTTTATTACTATTATCCACTACTTTTATGCTCCTTCAACTACTACTTTTACTCTACTACTATACTACATGTCTGTTTGCTATATTTATGACAAATAAGAACAAAAAATTTAACAATTCAACATGGGGAGACTATGAAAAAAGATTTGACATTTAATTATTTGATTTAATTTTATAATTTTTATACTGTATGTATTTATTTGTTATATATATCTGTATATTCATGAAAAAAATGAGAAATAAATCCTAATATAATAAAATAAATATTTTGATTTTTTTGCAAAAACGGCCAATTTTGTTTTATGAAGGAGCTAAGTTTAAAAAGAAGTCATAAATGGGCTGTTGTTGAAATAGGTGAGTATTTACGGGGGGGCGGGGCTTCCTTCTTTACTGAGTTCATTGGTAGAAACTTTTTGTTTAATCAGCCATCCCAAACAGCGATCTTGTTGCAAGCCCCGTAGGGTAATACTGTCCTATATTACAGTGTCTCTGATTGGCTGTTATTGGTGTTTATTTTTATGAATGGAACACAAGCGCGGGAAGCTGCCTCAGCACAGTAACCCGTCTTATGTGTTGCTCTTGACTCATTCTTACTCCCACCAAAATTTTCTTAAAAAATGTTGGTAATCCCCAAACGTTGTTTTCTTCTACCTACTTTTTCATTATTAATAACCATTATTACATGTGTACTGTACAATTATTATTTATTCTTCCACAAATACTAGTCCTGTTACTACAATAACTACTGCACTATTACATCCTGCTATTGCTACTTTATTCTTACTCCTGGTGCTACTACTGCTACTATTACTACTGTAATGTATTAGTACTATGAGTGCTACTGTATTAGTAGCACTACTACTGCTGTACTATTTTATATCTATTACTAATAATGTTACAACTGATACCAGTAATACTACTAACAGTAGTACTACTATTATAATTGCACTACTATTCTACCACTATCACATCTAACAGTACTACTTACTGTACCACTATTACTGCTATTGTTCCTTCAAGTACTACTACTAGTGCTACTATTAACCTGTACTGCTATTCAGTACTTGTTGTATAAATAAATGTATTTGCTGATCAATTAAGAACAACAAACTATATGTCAATAATATGTGAAACTATGTAAACATTTTGGTATTTAAATTATTTATATTTAATTTCATAATCTTTTATACTGTATATATTTATTTATGTCTATAATATACTGCATATTCATGTAAGAAAGTGAGAAATAAATCTTAATATAATTAATTTTAATATCATGATTTTCTTGCAAAAACTGCCCGATTTTGTGATGAAGGAGCTGAGTTGAAACAGCAAGTCATAAGATGGGTTGTTGTTGAACTATGGTGACGTCATTCACGAGGGGGGTGGGGCTTCCTGCTGCTTACTGAGCTCTCATTGGTAGAAACTCTTGTGTTTACATCAGGCATCCAATCAGCGATCTTGTTGCAAGCCCAGTAGGGTAATACTGTCCTATGTTACAGTGTCTCTGATTAGCTGTTATTGGTGTTTATTTTTATGAATGGAACACAAGCGCGGGAAGCTGCCTGAGCACAGTAACCCGTCTTATGTGTTGCTCTTGATTCACTCTTACTCCCACCAAAAATTTTCTTTAAAAAAGATGGCAAATCCCCAATTTTTCAAATCCCCAATTTTTCTACCTACTGCTTACTAACAACTATTATATGTATGTACTTACTGCTACTAAATACTATTTATTACTACTGTTGCTAAAGCCACCACTACTAACTACTACTACTAGTGTAATACTATCGCTAGTACTACTAATTGTACTTGTGGAAAATTGCATTTATCTGAATGTATCATTATATACATAACAGTAAATGAAAAAAAAGATAATTATTATTTATCAGTTAGACATATAGGAATTTGGGACACCTAGGTCGCAAAAAATGTCCCCCTTCGATACCTACCACTGTCATATCCACAAGTTGCTCTGGAATTATTAATTACCGTATTTCCGGAAAATATATACAGTATTTTTCACAGTACTACTACAACTATAATAACTTTTATTACTATTGTACCACTACCGCTACTATCACTGCTCTTTCAAGTACTACTACTAATACTGTCAAGTAGTAATAGTACTAGTAGTAGTAATACTAGTATTATTACTACTACTAGTACTATTAGTACTACTATTAGTACTACTAGTACTAATACTAGTACTACTACTA
Source organism: Cherax quadricarinatus (assembly GCF_026875155.1). Classification (NCBI taxonomy): domain Eukaryota; kingdom Metazoa; phylum Arthropoda; class Malacostraca; order Decapoda; family Parastacidae; genus Cherax; species Cherax quadricarinatus. The sequence goes on along the minus strand of NC_069490.1, from coordinate 403,030 downwards.
CTACTACTAGTAGTATTATTTGTACTGCTACTCAATACTTATTGTATAAATATTTTTACTCATCAAATAAAGACAACAAAACTATACAATTACATGTATTTAATTTAACAATTTTTTATACTGTATGTATTTATTTATTGTGTCTATAATAATACTGTATATTCATGTAAGAAAGTGAAAAATAAAATATAAATAAACAAATTCATGATTTTCTTGCAAAAAACGGTCCAATTTTGTGATGAAGGAGCTAAGTTGAAACAGCAAGTCATAAGATGGGCTGTTGTTGAACTATGGTGACGTCATTCACGAGGGGGCGGGGCTTCCTGTCTTTACTGAGCTCTCATTGGTAGAAACTCTTGTGTTTACATCAGTCATCCAATCAGGGATGGTGTTGCAAGCCCAGTAGGGTAATACTGTCCTATATTACAGTGTCTCTGATTAGCTGTCATTGGTGTTCATTTTTATGAATGGAACACAAGCGCGGGAAGCTGCCTCAGCACAGTAACCCGTCTTATGTGTTGTTCTTGATTCACTCTTACTCCCACCAACATTTTCTTAAAAAATGATGGTAAATCCCCAAACAAATAAATAAAAGTTTTTCTACCTGCTGCTAACAACTATTACATGTACTTACTGCTACTAAATACTATTTATTACTACTGTTGCTACAACTACAACTACTACTAGTGATATACTAACACTAGTACTACTTCTAATTGTACGACTAGAAGTATAACTTTTATTACTATTACTACCAGTACTATCACTGCTCCTTCAAGTACTACTACTAATACTCCTTCAAGTAGTAGTAGTAGTAGAAATACTAGTACTACTACTGGTATTATTTGTACAGCTATTCAGTACTTATTGTATAAATATAAATAATTTTTTACTGATCCGATAGAGACAACACAAACTATACAGTTACTTGTATTTAATTTAATAATTTTTTATATTGTATGTATATTTATTGTGTCTATAATAATAATACTGTATATATTATTCATGTAAGAAAGTGAAAAATATAATATAAATAAATATAATTCATGATTTTCTTGCAAAAAACGGTCCAATTTTGTGATGAAGGAGCTAAGTTGAAACAGCAAGTCATAAGATGGGCTGTTGTTGAATATGGTGACGTCATTCACGAGGGGGGCGGGGCTTCCTGTCTTTACTGAGCTCTCATTGGTAGAAACTCTTGTGTTTACATCAGCATCCAATCAGCGGATCTGTTGCAAGCCCAGTAGGGTAATACTGTCCTATATTACAGTGTCTCTGATTGCTGTTATTGGTGTTTATTTTTATGAATGGAACACAAGCGCGGGAAGCTGCCTCAGCACAGTAACCCGTCTTATGTGTTGCTCTTGACTCATTCTTACTCCCACCCAATTTTTCGTAGAAATTTTTGCTTAGTTGGCACTAAATATTTATTTAACCGATATTGAAATATGCAAATCATCTTTGCGATGTTAATACGAATAAATCTATTATATTATTTGGGTGTTGTACCAGTTTTTATTTTTTGAGGAACTGTTTTGGTCATGCTAGTCTTTTGACAAACGTTTTTTTCACGGAATTAAATCACAACTAAGCGCTAAACCCACAAGGGCCATACAGCGCTATACATTTCACGGAAATTAATTACATGATGATCCTTAACTGAAGGAAGGAAGGAGTAAAGGCAAATTGAAGACAATAGATATAAAAAAAAACATCTGAGGGTAAATCAAACAATCTCATATGTTTAATTGTACGTTTATTTTATACAGCTTTGTTGATTTACATACATAAGATATATTTGTGCTCTGCAAGTTATATTTGGGTGATTTACAGGAAATTCAATATAAAGACTTTCTTTTCTTTTTTTTCTATTATTTATAACAAGATGCAAAAGCAACAACCATCCATAAATTTATTTTCTGAGCAAAGATGTCAGACTGAGAGAGAGAGAGAGAGAGAGAGAGAGAGAGAGAGAGAGAGAGAGAGAGAGAGAGAGAGAGAGAGAGAGAGAGAGAGAGAGAGAGAGAGAGAGTGTAAAAATTAGGTCACCATAAACCACAATATACCAGTATTTTTATCACAACACCTTAAGTTAAATACTACACAATTTTCTGTACAGTTCAAGAAGCACAAAGAATTTAATAATATCAATAATAATAATAATAATAATAATAATAATAATAATAAATAAACATAATAATAAACTTACACGTTATGAATTATTCTCACACGAATGTATGCCCTTCTAAGTCATCTTAAAAAACTCTTCCATACAGTGTAATTTTTCAAAAAAAAGAGCTTTTGAAAGAGTACAGGTAAAATTGGAGAGGACCTGGGAAGACTAACATAACCGGGCTATTCAATTTTCGATGTAGTGTTTGTCTGTTGCATTTACAAAAATCTCACTGCACTGAGGAGCTTAGTAAGAACTGACTTGTAAAATAAAAAAAGAATATATATATATATATATTATATATATAATATATATATATATATATATATATATATAATATATAATATATATATGAATTGATTTTGTGTCAAAAAGAGCACTAAGCAGACAGCAGTAAGGTCAAAGCAGAGCCTCAGGTACGTGAACTATACGAACATGACCTGACTATCACATGACCTGACGACGGTCAAATGACATGTCGTTGGTCACACATCCAATAAACTCGACTAGAGGCATAAAAGACTATGCTTAATTGACCTAGGATAACCCAACAAAGCTAAGTAGCCATGACCTTTATCTAACTGTGGTCCTGCCTTACAGTGCGGCGACCCTGGTACCTGCTAGGTGAAGAGGTCACCAGGTGTAAGTAGAATTGCCACCGGGAAATCGAACCCGGGTCCTTTTGATTGTGAGCCGAACGTTCTACCGCTTGAGACCAACACCTTATGGGCCAAAGTAACCAGATTACAAATATCAGTGGAACTATACACCCACGGTATACACATGGTATACACATCTCTCACTGTATATGCAGTGACAGTATACACTGTATATTGATAGTATACACTGTATATAAGTGACAGTGCTGCTGGCGACGTTGTCAACCTTAGCTCAAATACCTCTGTCTCCTCTCCTGCAGTCACCTGCTATAATAACCAAAGTCATACAACCTTGACATTATATCCCAGAACCAAACCAGCTTCATTAACAACGTAATTCTAAAGTAATTTTTATATAAACATTTTTCTTATACAAATATAAATATTTTCTAAATATATAAACAAAAAATAAATATATTTTCGTATAATTAAACAAGATATCCCCGGCCGGCACTTGATTACACAATGAACAATTTATTCTCAGTAATAACCCACGAGGAGACATGAACTCTCGGGAGATTAATTGATCCGTATATTTCTACCCGCTATTGGGTTCCTCTTCAGCAGAGTTTAGTTAGTTCAATATGTTTATTATGCACCCCATACCCACCCTGTGGGCGGTAGTCAAAAGATTACAGAGGCACATAATGGGTCCAGGGACTGGGCCCCAAAGTTTTGATAGCTGAGCAAGTTACAGAGGTAATGACCTCCAGGTAGATCTGAGAGGATCCCACAAGGGGATCGAAATATACAGATCAATCACCCTCCTGTGTTTGTCTCCACCTGTGTTATTATTGAACACTGACAAGTGTTCATTACACTAGTTTTCCATGAATCTTACCGTCAGGATCACAGGGAAAAATATGTAATAATCCCGTATATGAGATTAATGGAAACAGTTTCTTGGGTTAATATAGTTGGCGGTATCCGCAACACAGAAACCAGGCAGTACCAACAACACAAGTGAAGCTGGCGGTATCCGCAACACAGAAACTAGGCAGTACCAACAACACAAGTGAAGCTGGCGGTATCCGCAACACAGAAACCAGGCAGTACCAACAACACAAGTGAAGCTGGCGGTATCCGCAACACAGAAACCAGGCAGTACCAACAACACAAGTGAAGCTGGCGGTATCCGCAACACAGAAACTAGGCAGTACCAACAACACAAGTGAAGCTGGCGGTATCCGCAACACAGAAACTAGGCAGTACCAACAACACAAGTGAAGCTGGCGGTATCCGCAACACAAACTAGGTAGTACCAACAACACAAATGAAGTTGGCAGTACCTGCAACACATGAAATAGGCTGTACCAACAGTACAATACAAATGTAGGTGGCAGTACCTGTAACACAAAACAGGAAATACCAGCAACACAAAAGAAGCTGGCAGTACCTGTAACACACAAAATAGGCAGTACTAACAAAACACAAATGAAGGTGGCAGTACCAGCAACACAAATGAAGCTGGCAGTACCTGCAATACAAGACAGGCAGTACCGACACAACACAAAACTGACAGTACTTGTAACAGAAGAAAACACCAAAAATTTAACAAAACAGTTTTAACGTATAAGTCCACAGCATAAAAACTCGCAACACAAACTACAAAGAAAACTGTCCAGGTGACACACTAGATACCAGCAACACAAGTAAACATGGCGCAGCCGTACAGGAAACACAAGTAAATCTGCCTGACCGTACCGGCAACACAAGTAAACATGGCCCAGTCACATCAAATAAAGTGCTAGGCCATACCAGCAACACAAATAGATATCCAGGCCATACCAGCAACACAGATAAACTGAGACAGGCCATACCAGCAACACAGCTGGAGAAAGTTGGGCCATACCAGCAACACATAAATATTGTAGGGCTGTTCAAGCAACTCAAATATAAGTACCGATAATGGGAGTATCGGGAGATACCAGCAACACATGTTAAACTTTACAGGAAATGCTAGTATTTATAATTCTACTTCCCGATATGTTACATAGAGCAGCTGCAGTGTTACATAGAGCAGCACAGAACAGCTGCAGTGTTACATAGAGCAGCACAGAGCAGCTGCAGTGGTAATGACTTAATACAAAAATGTGAATCACGTAATGCGAATTTTCTGTACAAGCGTATAGTGTAATTAAGAAAGAGGAAGAGGAGGAGAGAGAGGAAGAAGAGAAGGAAGAGGACATCATCATTGCTAATTAAACGAAGCCTTGATTAGTGTTGATTTTGTCCAACTTAAGCAAGGTTCGTTATCTTCGAAAAATGTCGGGAAGTTGTGTAAAATTCAATCTTAAAGTTACACAGAAATGCTAAGATTAACTAGTGAGTCTAGACTGAACCAGCAGCACAGAGGTGAGAATACCAGCAGCACAGAGGTGAGAGTACCAGTAACACAGAGGTGAGAGTACCAGCAGCACAGAGGTGAGAGTACCAGTAACACAGAGGTGAGAGTACCAGTAACACAGAGGTGAGAATACCAGCAGCACAGAGGTGAGAGTACCAGTAACACAGAGGTGAGAGTACCACAGCACAGAGGTGAGAGTACCAGTAACACAGAGGTGAGAATACCAGCAGCACAGAGGTGAGAGTACCAGTAACACAGAGGTGAGAGTACCAGCAGCACAGAGGTGAGAGTACCAGTAACACAGAGGTGAGAGTACCAGCAGCACAGAGGTGAGAGTACCAGTAACACAGAGGTGAGAGTACCAGTAACACAGAGGTGAGAATACCAGCAGCACAGAGGTGAGAGTACCAGTAACACAGAGGTGAGAGTACCAGCAGCACAGAGGTGAGAGTACCAGTAACACAGAGGTGAGAGTACCAGCAACACAGAGGTGAGAATACCAGCAGCACAGAGGTGAGAGTACCAGTAACACAGAGGTGAGAGTACCAGCAGCACAGAGGTGAGAGTACTAGCAGCACAGAGGTGAGAGTACCAGTAACACAGAGGTGAGAATACCAGCAGCACAGAGGTGAGAGTACTAGCAGCACAGAGGTGAGAGTACCAGTAACACAGAGGTGAGAGTACCAGCAGCACAGAGGTGAGAGTACCAGCAGCACAGAGGTGAGAGTACCAGCAGCACAGAGGTGAGAGTACCAGCAGCACAGAGGTGAGAATACCAGCAGCACAGAGGTGAGAGTACCAGTAACACAGAGGTGAGAGTACCAGCAGCACAGAGGTGAGAGTACCAGTAACACAGAGGTGAGAGTACCAGCAGCACAGAGGTGAGAGTACCAGTAACACAGAGGTGAGAGTACCAGCAGCACAGAGGTGAGAATACCAGCAGCACAGAGGTGAGAATACCAGCAGCACAGAGGTGAGAGTACCAGTAACACAGAGGTGAGAGTACCAGCAGCACAGAGGTGAGAGTACCAGCAGCACAGAGGTGAGAGTACCAGCAGCACAGAGGTGAGAATACCAGCAGCACAGAGGTGAGATTACCAGCAGCACAGAGGTGAGAATACCAGCAGCACAGCTGTGAGAGTACCAGTAACACAGAGGTGAGAATACCAGTAGCACAGAGGTGAGAGTACCAGCAACACAGAGGTGAGAATACCAGCAGCACAGATGTGAGAGTACCAGTAACACAGAGGTGAGAGTACCAGCAGCACAGAGGTGAGAGTACCAGCAGCACAGAGGTGAGAGTACCAGCAGCACAGAGGTGAGAGTATCAGCAGCACAGAGGTGAGAATACCAGCAGCACAGAGGTGAGAGTACCAGCAGCACAGAGGTGAGAGTACCAGCAGCACAGAGGTGAGAATACCAGCAGCACAGAGGTGAGAATACCAGCAGCACAGAGGTGAGAGTACCAGCAGCACAGAGGTGAGGATACCAGCAGCACAGAGGTGAGAGTACCAGCAGCACAGAGGTGAGAGTACCAGCAGCACAGAGGTGAGAATACCAGCAGCACAGAGGTGAGAGTACCAGCAGCACAGAGGTGAGAATACCAGCAGCACAGAGGTGAGAGTACCAGCAGCACAGAGGTGAGAGTACCAGCAGCACAGAGGTGAGAGTACCAACAACACATAGGTGAGAGTACCAGCAGCACAGAGGTGAGAATACCAGCAGCACAGAGTGAGAATACCAGCAGCACAGAGGTGAGAGTACCAGCAGCACAGAGGTGAGAGTACCAGTAACACAGAGGTGAGAGTACCAACAACACATAGGTGAGAGTACCAGCAGCACAGAGGTGAGAATACCAGCAGCACAGAGGTGAGAATACCAGCAGCACAGAGGTGAGAGTACCAGCAGCACAGAGGTGAGAGTACCAGTAACACAGAGGTGAGAGTCCCAACAACACATAGGTGAGAGTACCAGCAGCACAGAGGTGAGAATACCAGCAGCACAGAGGTGAGAGTACCAGCAGCACAGAGGTGAGAGTACCAGTAACACAGAGGTGAGAGTACCAACAACACATAGGTGAGAGTACCAGCAGCACAGAGGTGAGAGTACCAGTAACACAGAGGTGAGAGTACCAACAACACATAGGTGAGAGTACCAGCAGCACAGAGGTGAGAATACCAGCAGCACAGAGGTGAGAGTACCAGCAGCACAGAGGTGAGAGTACCAGTAACACAGAGGTGAGAGTACCAGCAGCACAGAGGTGAGGATACCAGCAGCACAGAGGTGAGAGTACCAGTAACACAGAGGTGAGAGTACCAGCAACACAGAGGTGAGAGTACCAGCAACACAGAGGTGAGAGTACCAACAACACCAACCAACATGGACGCTTGGCAAGTTGTCTTCACTTGTAACTAGGATGAACCTGTTGACAGTACCTGCAACTATGTGTTGACAGTACCTGCAACTATGTGTTGACAGTACCTGCAACTATGTGTTGACAGTACCTGCAACTATGTGTTGACAGCACCTGCAACTATGTGTTGACAGCACCTGCAACTATGTGCTGACAGTACCTGCATCTATGTGTTGACAGTACCTGCAACTATGTGTTGACAGTACCTGCAACTATGTGTTGACAGCACCTGCAACTATGTGTTGACAGCACCTGCAACTATGTGTTGACAGTACCTGCAACTATGTGTTGACAGCACCTGCAACTATGTGTTGACAGCACCTGCAACTATGTATTGACAGCACCTGCAACTATGTGTTAACAGCATCTGCAACTATGTGTTGACAGCACCTGCAACTATGTGTTGACAGCACCTGCAACTATGTGTTGACAGTTACCTGCAACTATGTGTTAAACAGCACCTGCAACTATGTGTTGACAGCACCTGCAACTATGTATTGACAGCACCTGCAACTATGTGTTAACAGCATCTGCAACTATGTGTTGACAGCACCTGCAACTATGTGTTGACAGTACCTGCAACTATGTGTTGACAGCACCTGCAACTATGTGTTGACAGCATCTGCAACTATGTGTTGACAGCACCTGCAACTATGTGTTGACAGCACCTGCAACTATGTGTTGACAGTACCTGCAACTATGTGTTGACAGCACCTGCAACTATGTGTTGACAGCACCTGCAACTATGTATTGACAGCACCTGCAACTATGTGTTAACAGCATCTGCAACTATGTGTTGACAGCACCTGCAACTATGTGTTGACAGTACCTGCAACTATGTGTTGACAGCACCTGCAACTATGTGTTGACAGCATCTGCAACTATGTGTTGACAGCACCTGCAACTATGTGTTGACAGCACCTGCAACTATGTGTTGACAGTACCTGCAACTATGTGTTGACAGCACCTGCAACTATGTGTTGACAGCACCTGCAACTATGTATTGACAGCACCTGCAACTATGTGTTAACAGCATCTGCAACTATGTGTTGACAGCATCTGCAACTATGTGTTGACAGCACCTGCAACTATGTGTTGACAGCATCTGCAACTATGTGTTGACAGCACCTGCAACTATGTGTTGACAGTACCTGCAACTATGTGTTGACAGCACCTGCAACTATGTGTTGACAGCACCTGCAACTATATGTTGACAGCACCTGCAACTATGTGTTGACAGCACCTGCAACTATGTGTTGACAGCACCTGCAACAATATGTTGACAGCACCTGCAACTATGTGTTGACAGCACCTGCAACTATGTGTTGACAGCACCTGCAACTATGTGTTGACAGCACCTGCAACTATATGTTGACAGCACCTGCAACTATGTGTTGACGGCACCTGCAACTATGTGTTGACAGCACCTGCAACTATATGTTGACAGCACCTGCAACTATGTGTTGACAGCACCTGCAACTATATGTTGACAGCACCTGCAATTATGTGTTTGACAGCACCTGCAACTATATGTTGACAGCACCTGCAACTATGTGTTGACAGCACCTGCAACTATATGTTGACAGCACCTGCAACTATGTGTTGACAGCACCTGCAACTATATGTTGACAGCACCTGCAACTATGTGTTGACAGCACCTGCAACTATATGTTGACAGCACCTGCAATTATGTGTTGACAGCACCTGCAACTATATGTTGACAGCACCTGCAACTATGTGTTGACAGCACCTGCAACTATATGTTGACAGCACCTGCAATTATGTGTTGACAGCACCTGCAACTATATGCTGACAGCACCTGCAACTATGTGTTGACAGCACCTGCAACTATATGCTGACAGCACCTGCAACTATGTGTTGACAGCATCTGCAACTATATGTTGACAGCACCTGCAATTATGTGTTGACAGCACCTGCAACTATATGCTGACAGCACCTGCAACTATGTGTTGACAGCCACCTGCAACTATATGCTGACAGCACCTGCAACTATGTGTTGACAGCACCTGCAACTATATGTTGACAGCACCTGCAACTATGTGTTGACAGCACCTGCAACTATATGTTGACAGCACCTGCAACTATGTGTTGACAGCACCTGCGACTATGTGTTGACAGCACCTGCAACTATATGTTGACAGCACCTGCAACTATATGTTGACAGCACCTGCAACTATATGTTGACAGCACCTGCAACTATGTGTTGACAGTACCTGCAACTATATGTTGACAGTACCTGCAACTATATGTTGACAGCACCTGCAACTATATGTTGACAGCACCTGCAACTATATGTTGACAGTACCTGCAACTATATGTTGACAGCACCTGCAACTATATGTTGACAGCACCTGCAACTATGTGTTGACAGCACCTGCAACTATGTGTTGACAGCACCTGCAACTATGTGTTGACAGTACCTGCAACTATGTGTTGACAGCACCTGCAATTATGTGTTGACAGCACCTGCAACTATATGTTGACAGTACCTGCAACTATGTGTTGACAGCACCTGCAACTATGTGTTGACAGCACCTGCAACTATGTGTTGACAGCACCTGCAACTATGTGTTGACAGCACCTGCAACTATATGTTGACAGCACCTGCAACTATGTGTTGACAGCACCTGCAACTATGTGTTTGACAGCACCTGCAACTATATGTTGACAGCACCTGCAACTATGTGTTGACAGCACCTGCAACTATATGTTGACAGCACCTGCAACTATGTGTTGACAGTACCTGCAACTATATGTTGACAGCACCTGCAACTATGTGTTGACAGCACCTGCAACTGTATGTTGACAGCACCTGCAACTATATGTTGACAGCACCTGCAACTGTATGTTGACAGCACCTGCAACTATGTGTTGACAGCACCTGCAACTATATGTTGACAGCACCTGCAATTATGTGTTGACAGCACCTGCAACTATGTGTTGACAGCACCTGCAACTATGTGTTGACAGCACCTGCAACTATGTGTTGACAGCACCTGCAACTATATGTTGACAGCACCTGCAACTATGTGTTGACAGCACCTGCAACTATGTGTTGACAGTACCTGCAACAGAGAGTTTGTGTTAGAAGTTCCAGCAACACACACTGATATTGAAATGTCACACCAGCAACATTGGCTAAATTTAGGTCGACGGTATTAATACAAAATAATTTTCGAGTGAACGGTACCAGCAACACAATAGCTTTATGTTGGTGGTAACAGCAACGCAAGAAAATTTTCTCATTACTAGCAACACTATAACTTTAAGTTGGCAGTACCAGCAACATAAAAACTTTAGGTTCGCAGTATTAGCAACACAATAACATCAGCCTGGAGGTACTAGCAGCTCACCAACTTTACTTTGGCGGTCCCAGCAACACTAACTTTTCGTTTGGCGGTCCCAGCAACACACTAGCTTTTCGTTTGGCGGTCCCAGCAACACACTAGCTTTTCGTTTGGCGGTCCCAGAAACACACTAACCTTATGCTGGCGGTACCAACAACACATCAAAACAAAAGGTTGACGGGTTTACCAGCAACTTAAGACTAACACTTCCACTCGAGGACACTAGTAAACAGACTAGCAGAGCACCACAGGCTAGGATGAGTGTACTAGAGAATCTCAGGTACCGTTGCCACGTACTGACGCACTAATATAGGCCGAAAAAACACCACCAATCATAAGTATCTATACACAAGTTGCCATATATTACTACACCGACACAGATTAAACAATATTACTGGTACCTGAAACACACACACACACACACACACACACACACACACACACACACATTAAAGCTAAGTTTACATAAGCAGATTTATACACATTACATATCTTATGAATAGAGCCATGAAATACAGAGGAATCTTTTTATCCCATTAAATAGATACTATAGTAAAAAAATAAATATATTTCGCTAATGTACTCTATCAGACTTATTATTTTTTTTTGTTTTATCTTTGACTTGTGAGAAATGTTGTAGTGTTGCCTGGTGCAGGTGTGTAGTGTTGCCTGGTGCAGGTGTGTACAGTGTTGTAGTGTTGCCTGGTGCAGGTGTGTACAGTGTTGTAGTGTTGCCTGGTGCAGGTGTGTACACAGTGTTGTAGTGTTGCCTGGTGCAGGTGTGTACACAGTGTTGTAGTGTTGCCTGGTGCAGGTGTGTACAGTGTTGTAGTGTTGCCTGGTGCAGGTGTGTACACAGTGTTGTAGTGTTGCCTGGTGCAGGTGTGTACAGTGTTGTAGTGTTGCCTGGTGCAGGTGTGTACAGTGTTGTAGTGTTGCCTGGTGCAGGTGTGTACAGTGTTGTAGTGTTGCCTGGTGCAGGTGTGTACAGTGTTGTAGTGTTGCCTGGTGCAGGTGTGTACAGTGTTGTAGTGTTGCCTGGTGCAGGTGTGTACAGTATTGTATGTTGCCTGGTGCAGTGTGTACAGTGTTGTAGTGTTGCCTGGTGCAGGTGTGTACAGTGTTGCCTGGTGCAGGTGTGTACAGTGTTGCCTGGTGCAGGTGTGTAGTGTTGTAGTGTTGCCTGGTGCAGGTGTGTACAGTGTTGTAGTGTTGCCTGGTGCAGGTGTGTACAGTGTTGTAGTGTTGCCTGGTGCAGGTGTGTACAGTGTTGCCTGGTGCAGGTGTGTACAGTGTTGCCTGGTGCAGGTGTGTAGTGTTGTAGTGTTGTCTGGTGCAGGTGTGTACAGTGTTGTCTGGTGCAGGTGTGTACAGTGTTGCCTGGTGCAGGTGTGTACAGTGTTGCCTGGTGCAGGTGTGTAGTGTTGTAGTGTTGCCTGGTTCAGGTGTGTACAGTGTTGTAGTGTTGCCTGGTGCAGGTGTGTACACAATGTTGTAGTGTTGCCTGGTTCAGGTGTGTACAGTGTTGTAGTGTTGCCTGGTGCAGGTGTGTACACAATGTTGTAGTGTTGCCTGGTTCAGGTGTGTACAGTGTTGTAGTGTTGCCTGGTGCAGGTGTGTACACAATGTTGTAGTGTTGCCTGGTTCAGGTGTGTACATGTGTTGTAGTGTTGCCTGGTGCAGGTGTGTACACAATGTTGTAGTGTTGCCTGGTTCAGGTGTGTACAGTGTTGTAGTGTTGCCTGGTGCAGGTGTGTACACAATGTTGTAGTGTTGCCTGGTGCAGGTGTGTACACAATGTTGTAGTGTTGCCTGGTTCAGGTGTGTACAGTGTTGTAGTGTTGCCTGGTGCAGGTGTGTACAGTGTTGCAGTGTTGCCTGGTGCAGGTGTGTACACAATGTTGTAGTGTTGCCTGGTTCAGGTGTGTACAGTGTTGTAGTGTTGCCTGGTGCAGGTGTGTACACAATGTTGTAGTGTTGCCTGGTTCAGGTGTGTACAGTGTTGTAGTGTTGCCTGGTGCAGGTGTGTACAGTGTTGCAGTGTTGCCTGGTGCAGGTGTGTACACAGTGTTGTGACCAGCATGCTTTTTTGATATTATGGGTAGTTAAGGTAGTTGTAGGTGTATGACCAGTGCCAAGTGACGAGGGAGGAAGAGAGAGAGAGAGAGAGAGAGAGAGAGAGAGAGAGAGAGAGAGAGAGAGAGAGAGAGAGAGAGAGAGAGAGAGAGAAGAGACGAGAGAGAGAGAGAGAGAGAGAGAGAGAGAGAGAGAGAGAGAGAGAGAGAGAGAGAGAGAGAGAGAGAGAGAGAGAGAGAGAGAGAGAGAGAGAGAGAGACAGAGAGAGAGAGAGAGAGAGAGAGAGAGGAGAGAAGACAGACGAGAGAGAGAGAGAGAGAGAGAGAGAGAGAGAGAGAGAGACAGAGAGAGAGAGAGAGAGACAGAGAGAGAGAGAGAGAGAGAGAGAGAGAGAGAGAGAGAGAGAGAGAGAGAGAGAGAGAGAGAGAGAGAAGAGAGAGAGAGAGAGAGAGAGAGAGAGAGAGAGAGAGAGAGAGAGAGAGAGAGAGAGAGAGAGAGAGAGAGAGAGAGAGTTCTACCTAATGAGTTACCACACACACACACACACACACACACACACACACACACACACACAAGTGATAAAGATTTAAGTGAAGATATAAGTGAAAGATAACACTTGTACACTTAAAGATAGCTTTAATTTATAGGGTGGTTAAGTTGGTTCTGTCACTAGGTACTGGATGGGGAGTAGTGGTAGTGGTGGTGGTAGGGGTGGTTGTGGTGGTGGTAGTGGTGGTGGTAGTGGTGGTAGCAGTGGTCTTAGTAGTGTGGTTGTGGTGGTGTTGTGGTAGTGGTAGTGGTGGGGGGTGATAGTGATAATGGTGGTGGTTGTGGTGGTAGTACTGGTAGTGGTGGTTGTGGTAGTAGTAATGGTGGTGGTTGTGGTAGTGGTGGCTGTGGTGGTGGTAGTTGTGGTAGTTGTAGTGGTGGGAGTCGCGGTGGTGGTTGTGGTAGTGGTGGTTATGGTAGTGGTTGTGGTGGTGTGGTAATGATGCATATGTGGGTTTTGTGGTGGTTGTGGTGGTAGTAGTGGTAGTGGTGGTTGTGTTGGTGGTGGTGATGGTGGTGGTGTAATGGTGGTGGTGGTAATGGTAGTTGTGGTGGGGGTGATGGTGTTGGTGGTGGTGGTTAGTTGTGATAGTGGTGATAGTGGTGGTAGTTGTGGTGATGGTGGTGTGGAAAGGTTGAGGTTGGGGTTTGGGAAAGGTTGAGGGTTGGTAGTAGTGGGGGTTAAGGACGGGAGGAGACTGGAGGACGTCTCAAAAGACGCAGTATATTATCCTCTTCGATTCTTCTTCTTCTTCACATTCTTTAAATCCTACAGCCTCTGTCCTACGTCTTGAAGCAGTGCTGACCAATCACCATACACTATGATGTGTGGGCCAATAAGAAAGCTCCACGTCACAAGCTGGACAGTGACGTAGGAACTTGCTGGCCAATAAGAAAGCACCACATCACAAGCTGAACAGTGACGTAGGAACTTGCTGGCCAATAAGAAAGCACCACGTCACAAGCTGAACAGTGACGTAGGAACTTGCTGGCCAATAAGAAAGCACCACGTCACAAGCTGAACAGTGACGTAGGAACTTGCTGGCCAATAAGAAAACACCGTCACAAGCTGAACAGTGACGTAGGAACTTGCTGGCCAATAAGAAAGCACCACGTCACAAGCTGAACAGTGACGTAGGAACTTGCTGGCCAATAAGAAAGCACCACGTCACAAGCTGAACAGTGACGTAGGAACTTGCTGGCCAATAAGAAAGCACCACGTCACAAGCTGAACAGTGACGTAGGAACTTGCTGGCCAATAAGAAAGCACCACGTCACAAGCTGAACAGTGACGTAAGAACTTGCTGGCCAATAAGAAAGCACCACGTCACAAGCTGAACACTGACGTAGGAACTTGCTGGCCAATAAGAAAGCACCACGTCACAAGCTGAACAGTGACGTAGGAACTTGCTGGCCAATTAAAAGCACCACGTCACAAGCTAAACAGTGACGTAAGGAACTTGCTGGCCAATAAGAAAGCACCACGTCACAAGCTGAACAGTGACGTAGGAACTTGCTGGCCAATAAGAAAGCACCACGTCACAAGCTGAACAGTGACGTAAGAACTTGCTGGCCAATAAGAAAGCACCACGTCACAAGCTGAACAGTGACGTAGGAACTTGCTGGCCAATTAATAAGCACAATGAATCATCACCAGGTGACGGTGTTATTTTTATTACGTTACATCCGGGTTAACCGTCATTACGTCTAAGAACTGCGCATGCGCGTCTATAAGACGTCCCTCCGTCTCTCTCAGCGTCATCCATCAAGGCAATGACTTTGATTATGAGGTCAACAAATTATTTTTTGAAAATACAATTGTTTTTATGATACATCTGTAGTGTGGAGATACAGCTGTAGTGTGGAGATACATCTGTAGTGTGGGGATACAGCTGTAGTGTGGAGATACATCTGTAGTGTGGAGATACAGCTGCAGTGTGGAGATACAGCTCTAGTGTGCAGATACAGCTGTAGTATAGAGATACAGCTGTAGTGTGGAGATACAGCTGTAGTGTGGAGATACATCTGTAGTGTGGAGATACAGCTGTAGTATGGAGATACAGCTGTAGTGTGGAGATACAGCTGTAGTATAGAGATACAGCTGTAGTGTGGAGATACAGCTGTAGTGTGGGGATACAGCTGTAGTGTGGAGATACAGCTGTAGTGTGGAGATACAGCTGTAGTATGGAGATACAGCTGTAGTATGGAGATACAGCTGTAGTGTGGAGATACAGCTGTAGTGTGGGGATACAACTGTAGTGTGGAGATACAGTTGTAGTGTGGGGATACAGCTGTAGTGTGGAGATACAGCTGTAGTGTGGGGATACAGCTGTAGTGTGGAGATACAGCTGCAGTGTGGAGATACAGCTGTAGTGTGGAGATACAGCTGTAGTGTGGGGATACAGCTGTAGTGTGGAGATACAGCTGTAGTGTGAGGATACAGCTGTAGTGTGGAGATACAGCTGTAGTGTGGAAATACAGCTGTAGTGTGGAGATACAGCTGTAGTGTGGGGATACAGCTGTAGTGTGGAGATACAGCTGTAGTGTGGGGATACAGCTGTAGTTGGAGATACACTGTAGTGTGGAGATACAGCTGTAGTGTGGAGATACAGCTGTAGTGTGGGGATACAGCTGTAGTGTGGAGATACAGCTGTAGTGTGGAGATACAGCTGTAGTGTGTGGACATGCAGTTGTAGTGTGGAGATATAGCTGTAGTGTGGAGATACAGTTATAGTGTGGAGATACAGCTGTAGTGTGGAGATACAGTTGTAGTGTGCAGATACACTTGTAGTGTGGAGATACAGCTGTAGTGTGGAGATACAGCTGTAGTGTGGAGATAGAGTTGTAGTGTGCAGATACAGATGTAGTGTGGAGATACAGCTTGTAGTTGGAGATACAGCTTAGTGTGGAGATACAGCTGTAGTGTGGAGATACAGTTGTAGTATGGAGATACAGCTGTAGTGTGGAGATACAGCTGTAGTGTGGAGATACAGCTGTAGTGTGGAGATACAGCTGTAGTGTGGAGATACAGTCTGTAGTGTGGAGATACAGCTGTAGTGTGGAGATACAGCTGTAGTGTGGAGATACAGTTGTAGTGTGGAGATACAGTTGTAGTGTGGAGATACAGCTGTAGTGTGGAGATACAGTTGTAGTGTGGAGATACAGTTGTAGTGTGGAGATACAGCTGTAGTGTGGAGATACAGTTGTAGTGTGGAGATACAGCTGTAGTGTGGAGATACAGTTGTAGTGTGGAGATACAGCTGTAGTGTGGAGATACAGCTGTAATGTGGAGATACAGTTGCAGTGTGGAGACACAGCTGTAGTGTGGAGATACAGCTGTAGTATGGAGATACAGCTGTAGTGTGGGGATACAGTTGAGTGTGGAGATACAGTGTAGTGTGGGGATACAGCTGTAGTGTGGAGATACAGTTGTAGTGTGGAGATACAGTTGTAGTGTGGAGATACAGTTGTAGTGTGGAGATACAGCTGTAGTGTGGAGATACAGCTGTAGTGTGGAGATACAGTTGTAGTGTGGAGATACAGTTGTAGTGTGGAGATACAGTTGTAGTGTGGAGATACAGTCTGTAGTGTGGGGGATACAGTTGTAGTGTGGAATACAGTTGTAGTGTGGAGATACAGCCGTAGTGTGGAGATACAGTTGTAGTGTGGAGATACAGTTGTAGTGTGGAAATACAGTTGTAGTGTGGAGATACAGCTGTAGTGTGGAGATACAGCTGTAGTGTGTGGACATACATCTGTAGTGTGGAGATACAGTTGTAGTGTGGATATACAGTTGTAGTGTGGAGATACAGCTGTAGTGAGGAGATACAGCTGTAGTGTGGAGATACAGTTGTAGTGTGGAGACACAGCTGTAGTGTGGAGATACAGCTGTAGTGTGCAGATACATCTGTAGTATGGAGATACAGTTGTAGTGTGGAGATACAGCTGTAGGTGTGGAATACAGTGTAGTGTGGAGATACAGCTGTAGTGTGTGAATACAGTTGTAGTGTGGAGATACAGTTGTAGTGTGCAGATACAGCTGTAGTGTGGAGATACAGTTGTAGTGTGGAGATACAGTTGTAGTGTGGAGATACAGCTGTAGTGTGGAGATACAGCTGTAGTGTGGAGATACAGTTGTAGTGTGCAGATAGTTGTAGTGTGGAGATACAGTTGTAGTGTGGAGATACAGCTGTAGTGTGGAGATACAGTTGTAGTGTGAAGATACAGTTGTAGTGTGTGGACATACAGTTGTAGTGTGGAGATACAGTTGTAGTGTGGAGATACAGTTGTAGTGTGGAGATACAGTTGTAGTTTGGAGATACAGCTGTAGTGTGGAGATACAGCTGTAGTGTGTGGACATACAGCTGTAGTGTGTGGACATACAGCTGTAGTGTGGAGATACAGTTGTAGTGTGTGGACATACAGTTGTAGTGTGGAGATACAGTTGTAGTGTGGAGATACAGTTGTAGTGTGGAGAAAAACAGCGTAGTGTTGGAGATACAACTGTAGTAGTGTGGAGATACAGTTGTAGTGTGGAATACAGCGTAGTGTGGAGATACAGTTAGTGTGGAGATACAGTGCTGTGTGGAGATACAGTTAGTGTGGAGATACAGCTGTAGTGGGAGATACAACAGTTAGTGTTGAGAGTACATTGTAGTGTGGAGAGATACAGCCGTAGTGTGGAGATACACAGTAGTGTGGAGATACAGCTGTAGTGTGGAGATACAGCTGTAGTGTGTGGACATACAGCTGTGGTGTGGAGACACAGTTTAGTGTGTGGACAAACAGTAGTGTGGAGATACAGTTGTAGTGTGGAGATACACTGTATGTGGAGATACAGCAGTAGTGTGGAGAGTACAATTGTAGTTGGGAGATACAGCTGTAGTGTGGAGATACAACTGTAGTGTGGAGATAGTTGTAGTGTGGAGATACAGCTGTAGTGTGGAGATACAGTTGTAGTGTGGAGAAACAGCTGTAGTGTGGGAGATGCACTGTAGTGTGGAGATACAGTTGTAGTGTGGGAGTACAGTCAGTGTGGAGATAAACAGTTGAGTGTGGAGAACAGTTGTAGTGTGGAGATACAGTTGTAGTGGGGAATACAGCTGTAGTGTGGAGATAACAGCCTAGTGTGAGAGTACAGTTGTAGTGTGGAGATACAGTTGTAGTGTGGAGATAACAGTTGTAGTGTGGAGATAGCACTGTAGTGTGGAGATACAGATGTAGTGTGGAGATACAGATGTAGTGTGGAGATACATGTAGTGTGGAGATACAGTGTAGTGTGGAGATACAGTTGTAGGTGGAGATACATTGTAGTGTGGAGATAACAGTTGTAGTGTGGAGATACAGTTGTAGGAGGAATCACATGTAGTGTGGAGATTCAGTTGTAGTGTGGAGATACCATAGTTGTAGTGTGGAGATACATGTAGTGTGGAGATACAGTTGTAGTGTGGAGATACAGCTGTAGTGTGGAGATACAGCTGTAGTGTGGAGATACAGTTGCAGTGTGAAGATACAGCTGTAGTGTGGAGATACAGCTGTAGTATGGAGATACAGCTGTAGTGTGGAGATACAGTTGCAGTGTGGAGATACAGCTGTAGTGTGGAGATACAGCTGTAGTATGGAGATACAGCTGTAGTGTGGAGATACAGTTGTAGTGTGGAGAGATACAACAGTAGTGTGGAGAGATACAACAGTAGTGTTTAGAGATACAACTGTAGTGTGGAGCGATACAACAGTAGCGTGGAGAGATACAACAGTAGTGTGGAGAGATACAACAGTAGTGTGGAGAGATACAACTGTAGTGTTTAGAGATACAACTGTAGTGTGGAGAGATACAACAGTAGTGTGGAGAGATACAACAGTAGTGTGGAAAGATACAACAGTAGTGTGGAGAGATAGAACTGTAGTGTGGAAAGACACAACAGTAGTGTGGAGAGATACAACAGTAGTGTGGAGAGATACAACAGTAGTGTGGAGAGACACAACAGTAGTGTGGAGAGATACAACAGTAGTGTGGAGAGATACAACAGTAGTGTGGAGAGACACAACAGTAGTGTGGAGAGATACAACAGTAGTGTGGAGAGATACAACAGTAGTGTGGAGAGATACAACTGTAGTGTTTAGAGATGCAACTGTAGTGTGGAGAGATACAACAGTAGTGTGGAGAGATACAACAGTAGTGTGGAGAGATACAACTGTAGTGTGGAGAGGTACAACTGTAGTGTGGAGAGATACAACTGTAGTGTGGAGAGATACAACAGTAGTGTGGATGAGGTAATCAACTGTAGTGTGGAGAGGTACAACTGTAGTGTGGAGAGATACAACTGTAGTGTGGAGAGATAGAACTGTAGTGTGGAGAGATACAACTGTAGTGTGGAGAGATACAACAGTAGTGTGGAGAGATACAACTGTAGTGTGGAGAGATACAACAGTAGTGTGGAGAGATACAACAGTAGTGTGGAGAGGTACAACTGTAGTGTGGAAAGGAGATATACACGCATGTAGTGTGGGAGATAGAGAGAACATGAAGTGTGGAGAGATACAACTGTAGTGTGGAGAGATACAGCTGTAGTGTGGAGAGATACAACCGGAGTGTGGAGAGATACAATTGTAGTGTGGAGAGATACAACTGTAGTGTGGAGAGATACAACTGTAGTGTGGAGATATACAACTGTAGTGTGGAGAGATACAACTGTAGTGTGGAGAGATACAACAGTAGTGTGGAGAGATACAACTAGTAGTGTGGAGAGATACAACTATAGTGTGGAGAGATACAACTGTAGTGTGGAGAGATACAACTATAGTGTGGAGAGATACAACTGTAGTGTGGAGAGATACAACTATAGTGTGGAGAGATACAACTGTAGTGTGGAGAGATACAACTGTAGTGTGGAGATATACAACTGCAGTGTTTAGAGATCCAGTTGTAGTGCAGACAGCTGTATTGTAGAGATACAGCTGAAGTGTGGACAGATGCAGGTGTAGCGAGGTAAGTGCTACAGTATCGTGAAGACTCGTGTCGAGACATACAAAATAATATCCCTTTCTCAAAGTCTATATTACACAATAACATCAAGTAACAGTAAGGATGAGACCAGTGTCGCTCAGGTCACACAAACGTATCGAGTCCCACACACCAGAGTTTAATACCTCAAGGAGACAAAATCAAATCCCCTTCCTCTCAAGAATGTCTATCTCTTGGGTAGAGAATTCAACCCTATTTTGGTCAGTGATACACATACCAGGATTTTCTCACTGTGTAAATTAATATATCAGTCTTCTTGGTTGGTTAAATCGGGCTATGTTTTTTTTCCAGTCTTCTTTAAAGAAGCGAGGTTGAAAATTAAAGAAGAGTATCACTACAAGATGATTCAATCTTATACTTAGTGATCTCACCCACTAACGTTAAGTGTACACTGTCATCTCTCTTGATTTATCTGCTGAGTGAATTGCGGCCATACGCAGCGCGTGTGTAATTTGTTTTTTTTGTGTGAGTTTCGTATATACACGCCAGGAAGGTCACGTGGGGAGTGACCTTCCTACACACACACGCTAGGAAGGTCACCTGGGGAGTGACCTTCCTACACACACGCTAGGAAGGTCACATGAGGAGCGACTTTCCTATACACACACACCAGAAGAAGGTCACTGGAGTGACCTCCTACACACCGTTAGGAAGCACATGGGGAGTGACTTTCCTACACACACACACACGCTAGGAAGGTCACCTGGAAAGTGACCTTCCCACACACACTAGAAATGTCACCTGTAGAGTAACCTTACCACACACACTAGAAAAGTCACCCTGAGTGACCTTACCACACATGCTAGAAAGGTCACCAAGGAAGTGACCTTAACACGAGAGAATATTCAAAGTTCACTTTTAACAAGATCGTCGTAAGTACTTCAGTAGCTAGTACTACCAGAGCTGCGTACACACATGTGCACGCGAGTGCTACGCACACGCACATCCTAATATGCACATGAGTGGCTTGTACACACGTTTTACCGTGTATGCGCTGCATGTACATACACCTTCATGTCCACATGAGTGATACACACACACGTCATGTGTACATGTGTGTACTTAGACACAGCCTCGTGACACTAAGTTAAACACAGACTTGAGAGGGTCTAGATAGGACCCTTTTTGATGTGCCTTCAAGACGCTCTAGACACCTTAGAAGTTGCTAGTTTCATGGTGAGGGGCCCCCTCTCTCCCCTCACACAATCACGGGCGTAGTGTGGGAGCTGTGGGCGGCATGGGCGGCGTGGGCGGTGCGTGTACTGTGGGCGGTTTGGGCTGGCTCAGGACTGGGAGTGAGGTGGCCTAAGAGATCCTCGTTCAATAGCTCTTGTCTCTCCTCCAGGTCTTCGGAGGTGTCCTGGTCGTCTTCCTGGTCGTCGTCCTGGTCGTCCGGGGGGACGGGTGAGTAGGACGACCCCCTGGGGGAGGCAGGGGGGGCTCTGCTACCCACCTTGTTCTCTCCCCTCCACCTCTCACGACCCTCCTCCGTAGCGTAGCCAGAGTCCCCGGTAGCCCGACCGCTGTCTGAGTCCTCCTCACTACGACAACATTCCTGAAGTGTTACACAAACTTACGATATCGTAAAACACAATAACTTACGATACCATAAAACACCATAACTTACGATACCATAAAACACCATAACTTACGATACCGTAAAACACCATAACTTACGATACCATAAAACACAATAACTTACGATACCATAAAACACCATAACTTACGATACCATAAAACACCATAACTTACGATACCATAAAACACATATTACATACCATTAAAACCCATATATACGATACCTATAAAAACTCCATAACTTACGATACGTCAGTAAACACATACTTACGATTAAATGAAAATCATAACTTAGATACCATATAACCATAACTTACGATACCCTAGAACACCATAAGTTACGATACCATAAAGACCCATAACTTACGATAAGCCATAAAACACCATAACTTACGATACCGTATTACATCCATGAACTTGACATCATAAAACATATGTTATAGCAAGAGTTGTCTTAGTAAGATCTTCAGTAAGTTGCCACAATAAGAAATTGTCAGTGCATAATTGTTAAAGATTGCTATATTAAGATTTGCCTAGTAATGAGTTATAGTAAGATTGCCATATAAGAGTTGCCATAGAGAGTTGCCACAATAAGAGTTTCCATAGTAAGAGTTAAGGTTGCCAAGTAAGAGTTGCTATAGTAGGATTGCCATAGACAGTTTTCTCATTAGGTACTGCCATAGTAGAGTTATTGATGGGTAGTAGGATGGCATAGCTAAGAGTTGCCAGTAGAGAATTGGCTCAATAGAACTGGCCATAGTAATAATTGTTATATTAAGAGTTTGCCTAGTAAACATGGCCATAATAGAGTTGCCTAGTAAGACTTGCCATAATAGAGGGTTGGCCTAGTAGAGTTGTAGAATACAGAGTTGCCATTACAGTTGCCACATAAACGTTAGCATGTGTATCGTACAAGTTATGAGCATCCTTGTCAGTTGGTGGCAGGATGAAGTAATGGAGTGGTAGATAGGGGTGCAACTCGCTGTGTAGTGTGAGTAGGGGGGTTGTGGGCGTGGGAGGTGGTGATGGTGGGCGTGTGGGCGGCGGTGGTGGGCGGGGAGGTGGGCGCTAGTAGGGGCTCCGTGGACTCCTCCCTCAAGGGTGGGCCGTGGTGGGCCCGGGCCACCAGGTAGGAGTCCGTGTCCAGGTGATCGACTTCCAGCACCGACCAGTCTAGAATAGTAGTAGTAGTAGTAGTAGTAGTAGTAGTAGTAATAGTAGTAGCAGTAGTAATAGTAGTAGTAATAATAAAAGTGGTAGTAGTAACAGAAATAGCAGTAGTAACAGTAGTAATAGTAGTAGTAGTAGTAATAGTAGTAGCAGTAGTAATAGTAGTAGCAGTAGTAATAGTAGTAGCAGTAGTAATAGTAGAGGTGATAGTAATAGTAATATAAATATGTAAGGACGTGTAATTTTAATTATGTACACACCACACACACACAAGGAGGACCAAGGAGTGAAAGGGAAGAACAGCTGGTTGCAGATGGAGAGGGCGATAGGTCGAATGCTGAGGCACAACAAGGCTATCAAGAGCCACTGGAAAAAACAAGGGAGAAACTGACCACATACAGGCAGGATCCAGAGTCACAGAGGGTGAGGCAATGGGAGGAGGAAAGGGCAAAATCAGTGTTTATCCATGGGCTTCAGGAGAGAGAGGAAAGGACACACACTGAAAGGCAGCAGGAAGAAAGAAAGGAGATTGAGAAAATCATCACGGAAATAGGTGAAGAGATGGACGAGATTGTAAATTTTCAGAGAATAGGGGGGTACTCGAAGGGGAGAAACCGACCAATCAAGCTGATTCTCAGGACGGAAACCACGAAGAGAAACCACGATTGAAATACTCGGAAGAGTACAAGAGGGTGTTCCTAGACAGAGACAGAACAAAATCAGAACGACAGCAGCTGAGGGAGAGGACAAAAAAGCGAAAGGAGCTAGGAAAAGAGACAAGGATGGAACCAGCAGAGGTCAATCAGAGCAGAACAGAACAGCAAGGGCAAGCACACACACAACTATTCTCAGAACCATACAACCTATCACACCATCCCAACACACACTACAATCCATACCCACAGCCTCCACCCAACACCGAGCTATAGAATCCCACAGTATGCCACCAGGTCTCCCACCCTCACAGGCCCCCCAAACCACAGTGTTGGAAAGGAAACTGAAGGTATGGTACACAAACGCTGATGGAATAACAAATAAGTGGGAGGAGTGGCATGAAAGAGTCAAAGAAGCATCACCGGACATCATAGCTCTCACAGAAACCAAGCTTACAGGTATGATAACAGATGCCATCTTTCCAACGGGATACCAAATCCTGAGGAAAGACAGAGGGAACAGGGGGGGTGGAGGAGTAGCATTGCTGATCAAAAATCGCTGGAATTTTGATGAGCTGGAGAGAGGAGACAGCGGAGAAGAAAGTGATTACATAGCGGGAACGCTTCACTCTGGAGGTCCCAAGGTGGTAATAGCAGTGATGTATAACCCACCACAGAACAGCAGGAGGCCAAGGCAAGAGTACGACGAGAGCAATAGAGCGATGGTTGACACACTGGCTAGAGTGGCCAGAAGAGCTCATGCATGCAGGGACAAAACTCCTGATCATGGGTGACTTTAACCACAAGGAGATCGATTGGGAGAACTTGGACCACATGGGGGCCAAGATACATGGAGGGCTAAGATGGTGGAGGTGGTACTGGAAAACTTCATGTGCCAACACGTAAGGGACACTACAAGAGAGAGAGGAGAGGATGAACCAGCAAGGCTGGACTTAGTATTCACCTTGAGGAGTGCAGATATTGAGGACATCACATATGAAAGACCCCTTGGGGCCGTGACCATGTGGTTTTAAGGCTTCGGAATACACAGTAGAGCTACAAGTGGAGGGGAAGAAGGCAGGAAGGCCAGGACGAATGAAGCCAAACTACAAGGAAGGGGACTACACAGGAATGAGGAATTCCTAAAACGGGGTTAGTGGGACAGAGAACTGGCAGGGAAGCCGTTAAAGAATGATGGAAAATTGTAGCAACAAAATGCAAGGAGGCTGAGAGAGGTTGACCCAAGGGTAACAGGAAATAATGAAAAAAGCCAGGATGAGCCCATGGTTTACCCAAAGATGCAGGGGCAAAAACCAAGTGTGCTAGGGAATGGAAGAAATATAAAAGGCAAAGGACCAGGAGAATTAAGGAGAGCAGTCGTAGAGCCAAAAAACGAAAAATTTGCACAGATAAAAAGGGGAAAGGCCCAAAGGCAATTTTGAAAACGACATAGCAGCAAAAGCCAAATCTGACCCAAACTGTTAAGCTTCGAATACACAGTAGAACTACAAGTGGAGGGAGAAGCAGGAAGGCCAGGACGAATGAAGCCAAACTACAAGAAAGGGGACTACACAGGAATGAGGAAACTTCCTGAACGGGGTTCAGGGGGACAGAAAAATGGCAGGGAAAGCCAGTTAAATGAGATGATGGAATATGTTAGCAACAACATGAAAGGAGGCTGAGGAGAGGTTTGTACCCAAGGGTAACAGGATAAATGAAAAAGCCAGGATGAGCCCATGGTTTACCCAAAGATGCAGGGAGGCAAAAACCAAGTGTGCTGGGGAATGGAAGAAAATATAAAAGGCAAAGGACCCAGGAGAATAAGGAGAGCAGTCATAGAGCCAAAAAACGAATATGCACAGAAAGAAGGGAGGCCAAAGGAAATATGAAAAACAAACATAGCAGCAAAAAGCCAAATCTGACCCGAAACTGTTGTACAGCCACATCAGGAGGAAAACAACAGTCAAGGACCAGGTAATCAGGCTAAGGAAGGAAGGAGGAGAGACAACAAGAAATGACCATGAAGTATGTGAGGAACTCAACAAGAGATTCAAAGAAGTGTTCACAGGGGAGACAGAAGGGGCTCCAGAAAGACGGAGAGGTGGGGCACACCACCATGTGCTGGACACAGTGCACACAACCGAGGAAGAAGTGAAGAGGCTTCTGAGTGAGCTAGATACCTCAAAGGCAATGGGGCCAGATAACATCTCCCCAGGGTATTGAGAGAGGGAGCAGAGGCACTATGTGTACCCCTAACAACAATATTCAATACATCTATCGAAACAGGGAGATTGCCTGAGGCATGGAAGACAGCAATGTAGTCCCAATTTTTTAAAAAAGGAGACAGACATGAAGCATTAAACTACCCGACCAGTGTCACTGAATGTATAGTATGCAAAATCATGGAGAAGATTATCAGGAGAAGAGTGGTGGAACACCTAGAAAGGAACGATCTCATCAACAGCAGCCAACATGGTTTCCCGGGACGGGAAATCCTGTGTCACAAACCTACTGGAGTTCTATGACATGGTGACAGCAGTAAGGACAAGAGAGAGGGGGGGGGTGGATTGCATTTTCTTGGACTGCAAGAAGGCGTTTGACACAGTTCCACACAAGAGATTGGTGCAAAAACTGGAGGACCAAGCAGGGATAACAGGGAAGGCACTACAATGGATCAGGGAATACTTGTCGGGAAAAGACAGCAGCGAGTCATGGTACGTGGCGAGGTGGTCAGAGTGGGCACCTGTGACCAGCGGGGTCCCGCAGGGGTCAGTCCTAGGACCAGTGCTGTTTCTGGTATTTGTGAACGACATGACGGAAGGAATAGACTCTGAGGTGTCCTGTTTGCAGTGACGGAAGTTGATGAGAAAAATTTTCACTCGATCGAAGACCAGGCAGAACTACAAAGGATCTGGACAGGTTTGCAGCCCTTTGGTCCAGCAATTGGCTCCTGGAGTTCAACCCCACCAAGTGCAAAGTCATGAAGATTGGGGAAGGGCAAGAAGCCCGCAGACGGAGTACAGTCTAGGGGGCCAGAGACTACAAACCTCAACTTCAAGGAAAAAGATCTTGGGGTGAGTATAACACCAGGCACATCTCCTGAAGCGCACATCAACCAAATAACTGCTGCGCATATGGGCGCCTAGAAAAACCTCAGAACAGCATTCCGACATCTTAAAAAGGGAAATTTCATTCAGGACCCTGTACACCGTGTACGTTAGGCCCATATTGGAGTATGCGCACCAGTTTGGAACCCACACCTAGCCAAGCACGTAAAGAACTAGAGAAAGTGCAAAGGTTTGCAACAAGACTAGTCCCAGAGCTAAGAGGTATGTCCTACGAGGAGAGGGTTTAAAGGGAAATCAACCTGACGACACTGGAGGACAGGAGAGATAGGGGGGGGACATGATAACGACATACAAAATACTGAGAGGAATTGACAAGGTGGACAAAGACAGGATGTTCCAGAGATTGGACACAGTAACAAGGGGACACAGTTGGAAGTTGAAGACACAGATGAATCACAGGGATGTTAGGAAGTATTTCTTCAGCCACAGAGTAGTCAGTAAGTGGAATAGTTTGGGAAGCGATGTAGTGGAGGCTGGATCCATACATAGCTTTAAGCAGAGGTATGATAAAGCTCACGGCTCAGGGAGAGTGACCTAGTAGCGATCAGTGAAGAGGCGGGGCCAGGAGCTCGGACTCGACCCCCGCAACCTCAACTAGGTGAGTACACACACACACAGGAGCTGTGACTCGACCCCTGCAACCACAAATAGGTGAGTGCAAATAGGTGAGTACACACACACACACACACACACACACACACACACACACACACACACACACACACACATACACACACACACATACACACTCACTTTGCTGCGGCTGAAGAAGAGGCTGCGGCAAGACCTCCTCGACCTGCAGCTGCTGCTGCGGTTGATGCACGGGAGCGACCGCAGGCGGGGGCTGCGGTGAGTCCTGGAACTGCAAGGGGGCGTCAAGGAAGGGTTGTGGAGGTTCAGGAACTCCGTCGAAGTAGCCGCGGTTAGTGACGATGAGAGAGCGCAGTTCCAGGTACTCTACGTCAGCCTGGATCATGGCGTCGAAGACGTCAGTCAGTTCCTGGAAGCAGGGACGTCTAGCCGGGTCCTCAGCCCAGCACTGTAGCATAACGTCGTACCTGCCACGAAAGTAGCACCAGCAAGTCAGTGGAGAAGCTAAAACTATCAGGAGGAGGAGAAAGAGGAACTAAAAGAAGAAGTAGCGGAGGAAGAAGAGCAGTAAGACGGCATGTAACAAGTTACAGCCATAAGAAAACACATCAACTTGATAAACTTGACAAATGTCTTCGTTACAAGACTTGAGAATTCTTTCTTACAACATCAAAAGAAATTGAAACGAACACACATCACTCCCCCTTCATATACACATGTATACTATGTATACACTGAGAGGTGTATCTTTCTCAGTGTATATACGCTGAGAATAGAATATCTCTCAGTGTATATACTCTGAGAGGTGTGTCTTTCAGTGTATATACTCTGAGAGCTTAATCCCTAATTTAGGTATCAAAGTATTTTTGACAGGTGTTGTACAGGTGATATGCAACCTTAATAACATCTATACCCCCAGCACCTAGCATCGGTCCCCACCACCACTCTCCTAGCAGCAGTCCCCACCACCCCTCCTAGCAGCAGTTCCCACCACCCCTCCTAGCAGCAGTTCCCACCACCCCCCTAGCAGCAGTTCCCACCACCCCTCCTAGCAGCAGTTCCCACCACCACTCCTAGCAGCAGTTCCCACCACCACTCCTAGCAGCAGCTCCCATCACCACTCTCCTAGCAGCAGTTCCCATCACCACTCCTAGCAGCAGTTCCCACCACCACTCCTAGCAGCAGTTCCCACCACCATTCCTAGCAGCAGTTCCCACCACCAATTCCAGCAGCAGTTCGCACCACCACTTCTAGCAGCAGTTCGCACCACCACTCCTAGCAGCAGTCCCCACTACCACTCCTAGTAGCAGTTCCCACCACAATTCCTAGCAGCAGTCCCCACTACCACTCCTAGCAGTAGTTCCCACGACCACTCCTAGCAGCAGTGTCCACTATCACTCACAATTCCTGGGAGCAGTTATCCGGCTTCTCCATGCGGTATCCGGCTTTCAGCAGAGAGAAGAGTCTCTCCGGGGTCACCCCTGGGTACGGGGGAGTCCCCAGAGTCACCAGCTCCCACAACAGGACCCCGAAGCTCCACACGTCACTCTTACTGGTGTAGACGTGGTCCACTAGGCTCTCCAGTGCCATCCACTTTACTGGCACTGTCAGGGTAAATTATGGCACTGTCAGAGTAGATAATGATACTGTCAGGGTAGATTATAATACTGTCAGAGTAGATAATGGCATTGGGTGAGTAATTATGATACTAGTTGGGTAATTATGACACTGGGTAAGTAATTATGGTACTAGGCGAGTAATTATGGTACCGGGTGAGTGATTTTGACACTGGGTGTCATAATCACCATTTTGGGACAGCGCCAAACCCGTAAGGGTCACACAGATCTTCACTTCCCAGTCTTCGCACCAACACACGCAACTGACCGAATAAAGGTGAATGTGCTTCCTCTTTTCTTGTGGAGTGTGTGAGAGAGAGAGAGAGAGAGAGAGAGAGGAGAGAGAGAGAGAGAGAGAGAGGTCAACCTACCTCTTCCCTTGCTCCTCTTGAAGTAGAGGTCGCCCTCGTACACGTCTCTTGTGAGGCCGAAGTCAGAGATCTTGCAGACCTTGCCAGCTGCCAGCAAGACATTCCTGGCGGCCAGGTCGCGGTGCACCAGCTGTGGAACACACACACACACGTTAGGGCCAGGAGCTGTGACTCGGCCCCTGTAACCACATATAGGTGAGTACCGTACCTAGCTCTCCTATTTACCCTAGGCTTTTATGTCTGTTAATTACCCTAAACCTAAGACCTATCTTTAAGTTTAATTAGCAAATGCTTATTATTCACATTTGTCTGATATTTAGTGTAGGTCTAAAGCTTACCTTTACGTCTCTTATTGTAACGTTATAAATCACTTTTGTGTGTTAATAAAAATAATAGTAACAACAACAACAATAATAATAATAATAATAATAATTAATCTTCATTTCTAACAGTACATGATACAACTTATACAGACCATAGCTCACACCATTGACATACTAATACAGAGGTTGGCCTACAACCCACCTTCAAGTCTTAATTACTAGAGGACTATAATGCCTCTCGTGATCGGATTCAAACCTTAAATGCTGGTGTACCGCACTTATACTAGTTGTGCCCCCATGGTTGCTAGTTTCCGTGTTTGCCAATTTGATAAATTTTAAAATGAAAAAAACAATATTTTGTCTTACATATGTCTATGTGTATCAGCGTAGGCCTGAGAATTACTTTTCTTTGGGTTAATTAATAAAAATCTTGGAGCAGCTTCAGTCCCTCAATTAAGATGCATCTTTTACCTAAGGATAATGTATAAAGAGGTAGGTCTATGACGTTCCTCTGAACTAATCTACATGGACTTCCTACTCGTTTCTGCAACATTGCAAGCTCCTGATGATGTGTTGATTGCAACACGAAAGGCCTAGAGCTATCAATAATAATAATATCTTTATTTTACTACAAGTACATGTACAGGGCATACAGTCCTAGCTGATAACAATGACATACTACTATATAGAAAGTCCCTTGTTATGCTCAGCATTTCGGGCAAATTAGGTCAGTGTCCCAGGATGCGACCCACACCAGTCCACTAACACCCAGGTACCCATTTTACTGATGGGGAACATAGACAAACAGGTGGAAAGAAACACGTCCACTGTTTCTACTCTGGCTGGGAATCGAACCCAGACCCTCGCCGTGTGAAGAGAGAGCGTTAAACACCAGGCCAGTTGTTTTGCATAGGTTAGCACGAATAAGATCATGTGTAGGAAAAAACAATAGATATCCCCCTTTGACCCACCTTCATAGCTGTAAGGTAAGACATGACCCACGTTCATGTCTGTGCGGTAAGACATGACCCACCTTCATGTCTGTGAGGTAAGACATGCCCTTGCATATCTGCCAGGCGAAGGAAAGCAGGTCCTTGGGAGTGATGGCATAGTCTATGGCTGACCCTTCAGCAGGACCTGACCAACACGGTTCTCAAACTCAGCGTGGCGGGACCTCTTCAGGTAGTTCCTGTGGACGAGACGTGTTTGTCAGTGGTGGTGGTGGTGGTTGAGGGGAGATTCAAATTCAAATTCAAATTCAAAGTTTATTCTCTATAAGGATTACAATGCTGAGTTTACAGAATTTGGTTATTGTGTGGTTTACATGTAGTAAAATAATAATTACAGAGTGTACCACTAGAGCACCTAGCATGGCTAGGCATTACAGAGTGTACTACTAGAACACCTAGCATGGCTAGGCATTTCGGGCAGACTTAAATTAAATCTTAAGTTTAAAGTATTACAAAATTATGAGGTAAGTTGGTATTATGGCTAAGTGACTAAATACTAGTTTGTGAGTTTAGCAATGTGAATGCTTTTGTTTTGGCACAGTACATAGTGGCGAGGTGGTTGTTAGTGGTGGTTGTTAGTGGTAGTTGTTAGTGGTGGTTGAGGCTAGACAGAGGTAACTAAGGTGCTTGAGACACAAGGTTCTATCTCTCTGTCCTCCTAAGTACTCAACAAGTGTACTCACCTGAGAGATCCGTACTGGCAGTACTCGATAATAATGTAGATTGGACCGCCTTTGCCCGTGCACGCCCCCAGCAGCTTTACTACGTTGGGATGCGACACCTCCTTCAGTAGGGAGTACTCTGACAGCAGGTCGGAGAGCTCTGCCTGCGTGCTGTGACTCTTGAGCATCTTCACAGCCACAGTAGTGTACCCTGCGGTACCCAGGGCAGGAAGAGTGTCAGTGGGGTACAAGGGAGAGCACGCAGTGGAAGATATCATGGGGTGTATAAAGTGGCTTCGTGTAATCCAAGAACAGGCAAGTCACCCGACCTTCTCTCTCTCCTGTGTTTGTCACACAACTCAAACAACTTTGTAAAACAAAGTTTGTTATCTTTAAACCCATACTGGTTATTATTTGAGAGAGAGAGAGAGAGAGAGGAGAGGAGAGGAGATAGAGAGAGAGAGAGAGAGGAGAGATGAGAGAGAGAAGAGAGAAGAGAGAGAGAGTAAATAGGGGGGAGACTCACCAAGGTTCCCAGCAATGCCTTGAGCCTTTGCCTTCATCACCTTGCCAAACTCGCCTTCCCCCAGGGTCTGCTCGATCACCAGGCGACTCCGTGGGAACTCCCACCTGCGGTCGATCTGCGGGGACACCTGTAACGTCAGACACAACTTGTAAGGGCCACTCGACACTCACCTTCAGGAACATCTCTAAATATTACTGTTATATTCACATAAAAGCACCAGCCCCTGGAGAATGGGTAGAAATATATTATATAATATATATATATTATATATATATATATATATATATATATATATATATATATATATATATATATATATATATATATATATATATATATATATATATATAATTTACTGGAGGTTATCCTAGGTAATTTACACACGTTACTATGTATGATAATTTACGTACTTGTACCTAAATAAACTTATTAAAAATCAGATACGATAATATAATCTTTATTTATACAAGTACAAGGTATACAGTCAATTTTGTCCCAGGATGTGATAAGATAAGATTTCGTTCGGATTTTTAACCCTGGAGGGTTAGCCACCCAGAATAACCCAAGAAAGTCAGTGCGTCATCGAGGACTGTCTAACTTATTTCCATTGGGGTCCTTAATCTTGTCCCCCAGGATGCGACCCACACCAGTCGACTAACACCCAGGTACCTATTTTATATTGATGAGTGAACATGGAGTGAAGGTGTCTTATGGAAATACGTCCTAATGTTTTTCCATCCGTAAAGGGGATTCGAACTCCAGACCTTAGTGTGTTAGCTAAGTGAACTAGCGAGCTACCAATGGGACACCGTAGACCAAAATTACTCACTGGAGGCCATTGAGGAGAACAGGAGGTACTTACGGTGAGGTTGAGTGCCGGGACGAGGTTGTGGTCAGGTCGAGGAGATGATCTGATGCCATGGATGACAGAATCATGGCTCTCATCTCTGGTGTTGTAAGGCAGAGAGGAGGCACGGTCATCACTGGGCAGTGTGCCCAGGGAGATGACACCTCCTTTCTGCTTTCCGTTTCTGCTGACTCGACGTCTGTAAGACAGCAGGGGCGTGAGTGGGCGGTGATGGAAGGGGACCGTGTGTAGGCAGAGGGAAGCTAGTGTATAAAGGCATATAAAGGTTTTACTCATTTATATCAGTTTACCCAGAATGTAAAAAACATAATGTTATCGTTTTCTCTTGTTGCATTAGAAAAAACGTGTCTTGAAAAATTTGTAGGGTAACTTGCATATTTTAAATAACGGTAGACGAATATCACTACCACAGCGCTCAAGGGCTATGGTGCGCCACTCAACTGAACCATGTTATAGAACTACTAGTTAGGAAACGTATTATAGAGCTATTAGTCACAAAAACGTACTATTTAGGAACTCCTGGTTAGGAAGGTTAGCCACCCAGGATAATCCAAGAATCGGTGCGTCATCAAGGACTGTCTGTCTTATTTCATTGTGATCCTTAAATCATGTCCCCCAGGATGCCACCCACATCAGCCTACTAACACTCAGGTACCTACTTACTCCTAGGCGAACAGGGGGATCAGGTGTAAGGAAACATGCCCAACGTTTCACCCGTGATGAGTGTGTGAGCTGAGGACGCTACTGTGTATTAACGTCCACCTTCAAGACAGGCGAAATGGCTGAGCTGGAAATTGTGGAGAGAACCTTCACAGCTTGTATAAACAGTCAACCACCTAAATTACTGGGAGCACGTAAAGTCCCTCAAATAGTACTCCTTGGAACATAGGCGAGAAAGATACATCATTATCTACAACTGGATACTGGAAGGATTAATCCTAAATTTCCACTGAATTATTACATAAGACAACAAAGGCTTGGCAGACGGTGCAGGATACCGCTGGTAGCGAACAGGGAAGCGACGAGAAAGAGCTCTGTAAGTACCTGTAAATGAACCACGACTCTTCAACAGCCTCCCTTTACACATAAAAGGAATTTACCAATAAATCCCTGGCTGTCTTCAAGAGGGAACTCGACAGATTCCTCAAAGCAGCTCCTGATGAGCCGGGTTGTGGTGCATAAGACCTCCAGAAGTGACACTAGATAACTTCCAGGTAACTACAAGAGTAGATAAGTACCGAGACCACTACAAGAGGAACAGTGTCGTAAACCTACCTGCAGATGATGACACAGAGGAGGGTGAAGAGGAGAAATGTGAATGCAGCCACGCCCACGCCCACCTTACACCCACTGCCACACACCAGCGACGACTCTGTGGGCGGAGAGAAGAGTTAGTATACCCTTGAGAGAGAGAGAGAGAGAGAGAGAGAGAGGTGTTGACAGGTGAGCCTGGCTCACTCAGACACGTCTCACAAATAGAGCCTCTCTTCATCTGTTTGTTCCCACGAAGACGTGGTGTTGCGTACCTGTGTCTGATGGGAGGGAGGTGGGGATATTAAGTGGAGGGTGAGATGGGGAAGGCAACAGAAGTTGCCTTTCTACTTAACATTCTCAACAAAACTAGTTCTTAACATCACAAACAACGGACTAAGTTCGCTTCCAGATTGCTACGTCACTCACCAACTTGCGCACTACAGAAACCACTACCACGAGGCAGTAAGTAAGTAGGTAAGTAAGATTATTTAGGTACCCAAAAGAACAATTATAATACATAGTGACATGTGGTACAAAATCTGGTTATTGATACCAAGAAACAGGTTTCAAATTAGAACGTGAGGAAACACTAAGATCTATAAGATAACACTTCGGTCCCGGGACCTAAACGGTCTCTAATATATAGGTTCCCTAACGTATCATTTAAAAAAAAAATGCTAAACACATACGTAAATAACCCAGGATAACTCCCCCCCCCAAAAAAAAAAGGTCTAACAAAGTGACTTATTTCTCATTCCACTTATTTCACATTCTGCAACCCAGACCCACAATTCCGTGCAAGCCGCTGGCTTAAATCACACCAAATTTCAACGAAAAGGGAAAAATATCCCA
>NC_069490.1:358482-367319 GCF_026875155.1 Cherax quadricarinatus | reverse complement strand
CCAGGGGGTGTTCAAAAGCAGGGTTGTTTAACACAAAGGGGGGGTTCAACACAGAGGGGGGGGGGTTCAAACACAGCAGGGGGTGTTTAACACGAGGGGGTTTTCAACACAGCAGGGGGTGTTCAACACGCAGGGGGTGTTTAAAAGCAGGGGGTGTTCAACACAGCAGGGGGTGTTAACCAGCAGGGGGTGTTCAACACAGCGGGGTGTTCAAAAACAAGGGGGGGGGGGTGTTCAACACAGAGGGGGTGTTCAAACAGAGGGGGTGTTCAACACAGCAGGGGGTGTTCAACACGCGGGGGTGTTCAACCAGCAGGGGGTGTTCAACACAGAGGGGGGGGGTTTAACACAGCAGGGGGTGTTCAAACCGCAGGGGGTGTTCAACACAGCAGGGGTGTTCAAACAGGAGGGGGGGGTTCAAAAACAGCAGGGGGTTCAACACACAGGGGGGGTTTAAAACAGGGAGGGGGTGTTTAACACAGCAGGGGGTCAACACAGCAAAGGGGGGTGTTTAACACAGCAGGGGGATCAACACAGCAGGGGGGGGTTTTAACACAGCAGGGGGATCAACACAGGCAGGGGGGTGTTCAACACAGCAGGGGGGGGGGGGTTTAAAACAGCAGGGGGGTAACACAGAGGGGGGGTTTTTCAACACAGCAGGGGGGGGTTTTAAAAACCCGCCGGGGGTTTCAACCAGCAGGGGGGGTTTAACACACAGGGGGGGGGTTCAAAACAGCAGGGGGGGGGTTCAACACAGCAAGGGGGGTTCAACACAGCAGGGGGTTTCACACAGAGGGGGGTGTTCAACACAGCAGGGGTGTTCAAAACAGCAGGGGTGTTCAACACAGAGGGGTGTTCAACACAAGTAGGGGGTGTTCAACACAGCAGGGGGTGTTCAACACAGCAGGGGTGTTCAACCAGCAGGGGGTGTTCAACACAGCAGGGGGTGTTCAACACAGCAGGGGGTGTTTCAACACAGAGGGGGTGTTCACACAGTAGGGAAGGTGTTCAACACAGCAGGGGTGTTCAACACAGTCAGGGGTGTTCAACCACAGCAGAGGGTGTTCAACACAGAGGGGGTGTTCAACACAGTAGGGGTGTTCAACACAGCAGGGGGTGTCACACAGCAGGGGTGTTCAACACAGTAGGGGGTGTTCAACACAGCAGGGGGTGTTCAACACAGCAGGGGGTGTTCAACACAGCAGGGGGTGTTCAAAACAGCAGGGGGTGTTCAACACAGCAGGGGGTGTTCAACACAGCAGGGGGTGTTCAACACAGCAGGGGGTGTTCAACACAGCAGGGGGTGTTCAACACAGCAGGGGGTGCGCCGCCAGAGCTGGTAACGAGGAAGTCGTAATCTCAGACTGTTGAATTCATTCACCCGAATGTTGAATATTGTGGGTGAGGGGAGAGGGGAGGGGAAAGATGGGAGGGGAAAAGAGGGACGGGGGGAAGAGGAGAGTGGAAGGAAAGGGGTGAGAGGGGAGGGGAAAAGAGGGACGGGGGAAGAGGAGAGCGTAAGGAAAGGGGTGAGAGGAGGGGGAAAAGAGGGACGGTGGGGAGAGGAGAGTGGAAGGAAAGAAAGGGGTGAGAGGGGAAGGAAAGAAAGGGTGAGAGATTGGAAGGAAAGAAAGGGAATGAGAGGGGAAGGAAGAAAGGGGGTGAAGGGGAAGGAAAGAAATGGGTGAATTGGAAGGAAAGAAAGGGATGAGAGGGAGGAAAGAAGGGATGAGAGGGGAAGAAAGAAAGGGGTGAGAGGGAAGAAAGAAAGGGGTGAGAGGGGAAGGAAAGAAAGAGGTGAGAGGGAAGGAAAGAAAAGGGATGAGAGGGAAGGAAAGAAAGGAGTGAGAGGGGAAGGAAAGAAGGGTGAGAGGGGAAGGAAAGAAAGGGGTGAGAGGGGAAGGAAAGAAAGGGATGAGAGGGGAAGGAAAGAAAGGGTGAGAGGGGAAGAAAGAAAGAGGTGAGAGGGAAGGAAAGAAAAGGATGAGAGGGAAGAAAGTAAAGGAGTGAGAGGGGAAGGAAAGAAAGGGGTGAGAGGGGAAGGAAAGAAGGGGTGAGAGGGGAAGGAAAAGAAAGGGTGAGAGGGGAAGGAAAGAAAGGGGTGAGAGTGGAAGGAAAGAAAGGGATGAGAGGGGAAGGAAGAAAGGGATGAGAGGGGAAGGAAAGAAAGGAGTGAGAGGGAAGGAAAGAAAGGGGTGGAGGGGAAGGAAAGAAAGGATGAGAGGGGAAGAAAGAAAGGAGTGAGAGGGGAAGGAAAGATAGGGTGTGAGAGTGGAAGGAAAGAAAAGGGATGAGAGGGAGGGAAAGAAAGGGATGAGAGGGAAGGAAGAAGGAGTGAGAGGGGAAGGAAAGAAAGGGGTGAGAGGGGAAGGAAAAGAAGCGGTGAGATTGGAAGGAAAGAAAGGATGAGAGGGGAAGGAAAGAAAGGGTGAGAGGGGGGGGAGAGGGACGGAAAGAATAGAGGTGAGAGGGGAAGGAAAGAAAGCGGTGAGAGGGGAAGGAAAGAAAGGGGTGAGAGTGGAAGGAAAAGAAAGGGGTGAGAGGGGAAGGAAAGAAAGGGGTGAGAGGGGAAGGAAGAAAGGGGTGAGGGGGGGAAGGAAAGAAGGGGTGAGGGGGAGGAAAGAAAGGTGAGGGGAGGAAAAGGGGGGGGGGAAGGGAAAAAATTGGGGGGGGGGAAAAAAAGGGGGGGGGGGGGGAAGGAAAAAGGGGGGGGGGGAAAGGGAAAAGGGGGGGAAAAAGGGGGGGGGGAAAAAAAGGGGGGAAAAGGGGGGGGAAAAGGGGGGGGGGGAAGGGAAAAAGGGGGGGGGGGGGGAAGAAAGGGGGAGGGAAGGAAAGGGGGGGGGGAAAGGGAAGGGGGGGGGGGAAAAAAAGGGGGGGAAAAAGGGGGGGGGGTGGGGGGGGGGGGAAAAAAAAAAAAATTTTTTAAAAAAAAAAGGATTTTTAAATTTTAAAAGGGGAAAATTTTAAAAAATTTTAAATTAAAAATAATAAAAATACCTTAAAAATTTCTAAAAATAAATTTTTTAAAAATATATTTACTTACCTTAAAAATATCTTAAAAAATTAAAAATATTTATATTTATATTTATATTTATATTTACTAAATTAATTATACTTTATAAAAAAAAATTTTTAATTAATTAAAATTATATTAAAAAAATTTATATTTTAAAAATTAAAAAATTTAAAAATTAAAAAAAAAATTTTTATAAATTTAAATCATAAAAAATAATATTAAAAATACCCCTTCCCAAATTACCTCCTCCGCCCTCCCCCACTAACTCCACTACCCCTTCCCCTATCTCCACTACCCCCACTAACCCCCCTCACACCCCCCCACACTCTCATATTTTCCCACTATCTCTCACAATTTCCCCCCCTTCCCACTATCTTTCCCCATCTTACCTTCCCCCAATTCTCACTACTTCCCACTACTCCACTATTTCCCACTTTTCTCACTAATTTTCCCCATTTTCACAAACCCTTTCCCACTATCTTCACTACCTTCCCCCCCCCCCCCCCTCCCCCTTCCCACAAACTCTCACTCCCTTTCCCCCTATCTCTCAACCCCCCAATCTCCACTATCTTTCCCCCTATCTCTCACTACCTTCCCAATTTTTAACTTCCCCCTTTTCATTTTTCCCCTTTTCATAATATCTCTCCCACTTTCTTCCACCCCAAAAAAAATATTTTTAACCCCCCAAAATAACCCCCCTCTCAAAAATTTTTCCCCCCCAATTTTTTATCTTAAAATAATATTAACCCCCAAAACCCCCCCCTTTCTCAAAATTTTTACCCCCCAAACCCCCCCCCCCAAAAACCCTTATTTTAAAAAACCCAATTTAAAAAAAATTTTTTTAATAATAAATTTTTAAATAATTTTAATTTAATTTTTAAAAATAATAAAAATAAATAATAATTTTTAATTATTTTTTAATAATTTAATTTTTTAAAAAAAAATTTTTTTTTTTCCCCCTTTTAAAAAGGATTTTAATCTTTCCCCCTTTGGAAAAAAAAGAAAAAGGGAGGAAAAAAAAGTAAAAAAGAATTTGGAAAGAAAAGAGAAAAAGAAAAAAAAAAAAAGAAAAAAAAAAAAAAAAAAAAAAAAAAAAAAAAAAAAAAAAAAGAGAAAAAAAGAAAAGAAAAGAGAGAGAGAGAGAGAGAGAAAGGGAAAAAGAGAGAAAAAGGGGGGAAAAAAAGAAAAGAGAGAGAGGGGGGGGGAGAGAGGAGAGAGAGGGGAGAAAGGGGGGGGGGAGTGAGAGAGAGGAAGAGGGGGAGAAGAGAGAGAGAGAGAAAAGGAGGGGAGAGAGAAAGAAAGAGTGAGAGAGGAGAAAAGAAGAGAGAGAGAGAGAGAGAGAGAGAGAGAGAAGAGAAGGGGGGGGAGAGGGAGAGAGAGAGGAGAGAGAAGAGAAGAAAAGAGAGAAGAGAGAGAGAGAGAGAGAGAGAGAGAGAGGAGGAGAGAGAGAGAGAGAAGAGAGAGATGAGACGTCTCAGGGACCAGATGGTAATGCTGGGGCAGATAAATGAAATGGAGGAGTTGGGACCTGGAGAAGAAGTTATATCCCTTGGGGGAAATTTGACCCCCAAACTAAACCTGAAAAACCATGTTTTAATCTTGCAAACAAGGCAGCCAGGGGAAACTTACGCACTTCGCCTATCTGCATCTGCTTGACAGTAGGGGTTCAAGATCCTGTACAGGGCCCAAATAGCCACACCTTGAGTATGTCCCCTTTCTTGGGTTTGCCTCCCCCCCCCTCATCTGCGACTGCTTTACGAGTAGAGAACAGAGGCAAGACGCCATCTCTCGCCTGACCCATCCTGGATGATCTGTCTTTTTAGCAGAGCCTTCAAAAAAGGAGGGATGTGGGTGGCCTTACTGTTAGTCAAGGCCAATATTGTCAAAATACCACACTTGGATCCACTTCGAGGACCGGTGAAACAAGCTTTTATCCACAAGACGGGCAAAACGCAATTTCACTCTGGCTTTCCCTTCTCCAGGGAAAAAATCACTCCAACTGAGTCATACATACCCCAGGATACCGAGTAGGAAAACCCCCCCGTCGCAAATGATGTCAACGAATAACGTCCCGTTGTCAAAAAAAAATGCTGGCCCCCCCGATGGCTCCAATTCATTGTCCCTCTTTTATGCTCATACAAAAAAAGCTTTAAATGAGTGATTAGGTAAAAGTCTTACTTTCCTAAAAATTAGGAAACCTTAACCTGTAAAAGGGTGTCCCAAAAAAGTAGGGATCCCCTTAAAACCCTTTCCCCAAAAAACCCCCCCCTGTGTAAAAAAAAAAAAAAAAAAAAAAAAAGAAAAGAGAGAGAGAAAAGGGGAAGAAGAACAGGAAAGGGAACAATCCGGGGGGCCAAGGAGACTTTTAAATTTTTTGTTTGTTTGATGTTCAAGGTCGTTTTACTGTTGTTGTTTTCTGTTGTTTTTACCCCGTTTTGTTGTTAGTCGTTGTTAGTTGTTGTTGTTACTGGTTGTTACCGTTGTTGTTGTTACTTTTTTGTTTTTACTGTTTTTGTTTTGTTGTTGTTACTGTTGTTGTTATTTTTTGTTTTTTTTACTGTTGTTTTTACTGTTGTTTTTACTGTTGTTGTTTTTTGTTTTGTTTTTGTTTTTGTTACTGTTGTTGTTGTTTTCTGTTTTGTTTCTTTTTTGTTGTTACGTGTTGTTACTGTTTTTTTGTACTTTTGTTTTTTACTGTTGTTGTTGGTACTGTTTTGTTACTGTTTTTTTGTTTTGTTACTGTTGTTGTTTTTCTGTTGTTGTTACTGTTGTTGTTGTCTGTTGTTGTTACGTTGTTGTTACTGTTTTTGTTGTTACGTCGTTTTTTTACGTTGGTTTTGTTACTGTTGTTGTTACTGTTGTTTTTTTATGTTTGTTTTTGTTGTTGTTTTTGTTTTTTTGTTACGGTTTTGTTACTGTTTTTTTTTGTTTTTACTGTTGTTTTGTTGTTGTTTGTTGTTCGTTGTTGTTACGTTGTTGGTTGTTCTGTTGTTGTTTTTTTACTGTTTTTGTTAGTTTTTTGTTGTTTATGTTGTTGTTTTTACTGTTTTTTTATTTTTTGTTGTTACTGTTGTTGTACTGTTGTTGTTACTGTTTTTGTTATTTTTGTTGTTGTTACTGTTGTTTTTACTGTTTTTTTTGTTGTTTACTGTTGTTTTACTGTTGTTGTTTTACTTTTTTGTTTGTTGTTGACTGTTGTTGTTACTGTTTTTTGTTACGTTTTTGTTGTTAGTTTTTGTTATATTTTTTGTTTGTTGTTTGGAAATGTTGTTGTTATTTTTTTTTGTTACTGTTGTTGTTACTGTTTTGTTGTTACGGTTTGTTGTTACTTTTTATGGGTTGTTTTTAAATGTTTTTTTTGTTGTTTTACTGTTTTTTTGTTACGTTTTTTGTTACGTTTTTTGTTTCTTGTTGTTTTTCTGGTTTTTTGTTGTTACTGTTGTTGTTCGTTGTTGTTTACTTTGTTGTTGGGTTTTGTTGTTTGTTACTGTTGTTGTTTACTGTTGTTGTTGTTCTTCGTTTTTGTTGTTTTGTACTGTTGGTTGTTAGTTGTTTTGTTACGGGGTTGTTACTGTTTGTTATGTTGTTGTTAGTGTTGTTGGTTACTTTTGTTTTTTCTGTTGTTTTTGTTTTTGTTACTGTTTTGTTCTGTTGTTGGTTTTTGTTTTTTGTTACTGGTTGTGTTACTGTGTTTGGGTTTCTGTTTTGGTTACTGTTGTTTTACGTTGTTTTTACTTTTTTTTGTTGTTTTTACTGTTGTTTTTCTGTTGTTGTTGTTACTGTTTTTTGTTACTGTTGGGGTTTTCTTTGGGTTTTTTATGTTGGTTACTGGTTGTTTTACTGTGTTGTTTTTGTTGTTTTGTTACTTTTTTGTTGTTATGTTGTTGTTACGTTGTTGTTGTTACTGTTTTGTTTTACTGTTTTGGTTGTTACTTTGTTGTTTTACGTTGTTGTTTCTGTTTTTTGTTGTTACTGTTGTTGTTTTTTCTGTTGTTGTTTTTATGTTTTTTACTTTTTTTGTTGTTACCTTTTTTTCGTTGTTGTTGTTACTGTTTTTGTTGTTTACGTTTTTTTTCTTGTTTTTTCTGTTGTTGTTTTGGGGTTTTACTGTTGTTGTTTTTTGTTGTTGTTGTTACTTTTTGTTTGTTGTTGTTTTATTGTTATTGTTACTGTTGTTCTTGTTACTGTTGTTTTATGTTGTTGGTTTTTTTGTTTTACTGTTGTTTTACGTTGTTGTTGTTTAAAGTTGTTTACTGTTTGGTTGTTTCTGTGGGTTTTGTTTTGTTGTTACTTTTTGTTGTTACTGGTTTTTTGTTTGTTGTTTTACTGTTTTTACTGTTGTTTTTTTGTTGTTACGTTTTTGTTATGTTTTGTTACGTTGTTTTAGTTGTTTTTTACTGTTGTTTTTACTGTTTTGTTGTTTTTTGTTTGTTGTTTTTTTATGTTGTTTTGTTTTGTTACTGTTTGTTTTCTGTTGTTACTGTTGTTGTTACTGTTTTTTTTGTTACGTTGCTGCGCTACGTTTTTGTTGTTTGTTGTTGTTACTGTTGTTTTGTTGTTGTGTTGTTGTTTCTGTTGTTGCTGTTGTTTGTGTTGTTACTGTTGTTGTTTTGTTGTGTTACTTTGTTGTTAACTGTGTTGTTACTGTTATGTTACGTTTTTTGTTTGTTTTTTTGTTACGTTGTTTTTAAATGTTGTTTGTTGTGCTGCTCTTTGTTTTTACTGTTGTTACGTTGTTACTGTTGTTGTACGTTTTTTGTTTTTTTCTGTTTTGTACTGTTGTTGTTACTTTGTTGTTACTGTTTTGTTCTGTT
Organism: Cherax quadricarinatus; assembly: GCF_026875155.1. NCBI lineage: Eukaryota > Metazoa > Arthropoda > Malacostraca > Decapoda > Parastacidae > Cherax > Cherax quadricarinatus. The sequence continues at coordinate 359,489 of NC_069490.1, read as the reverse complement.
GTTGTTACTGTTTTTGTTACTGTTGGGTTTTGTTTTACTGTTTTATGTTGTTGACTGTTTGTTACTGTTGTTGTTACTGTTTTTGTTACTGTTGTTGGTTTTTGTTTTAGTTGTTGTACTGTTGTTGTTACGTTTGTTTTTTCTTTTTTGTTATGTTGTTGTTTTTCTGTTGTTGTTCTGTTGGGTTTTAGTTGTTTTTCTTTTGTTGTTACTGTTGTTACTGTTGTTGTTACTGTTTGTTTTACTGTTTTGTTATTTTTTTTGTTTTTTTACGTTGTTTTTATGTTTTTTTGTTACTGTTGTTGTTACTGTTGTTTGTTAGGTTGTTACTGTTGTTGTTGACTGTTTGTGTACTTTTTTGTTTTTACTTTTTCTGTTGTTGTTATGTTGTTGTTCTGTTGTTTTTACGTTGTTGTTACTGTTGTTTTTACTGTTGTTACAGTTACTGTTGTTGTTACTGTTACTGTTGCTGTTACTGTTGTTGTTACTGTTGTTACTGTTACTGTTGTTGTTACTGTTGTTACTGTTGCTGTTACTGTTGTTGTTCCTGTTGCTGTTACTGTTGTTTCTATTGTTGTTACTGTTGCTGCTACTGTTGCTGCTGTTACTGTTGCTGCTGTTGCTGTTGCTGCTACTGTTGCTGTTACTGTTGCCGCTACTGTTGCTGCTGTTACTGTTGTTGCTGCTACTGTTGCTGCTGACTGCCTTTCACTTCCCAGGTGACGTACAACCCCTACGAGCTTGGCGCTCCTTACCATGAGTGAAAATATTCAGTTTCAACGAGTTAGGTTCTTAAAGCGAGTTTTTTGATTTAGCGAGGTCAAGCGTCACTCCAGAGAGGTCACCGGGTCATCGTGGGTCACTTTCATGCTTATAACGAGGTCAGGGGTCAGTGTGTTGAGTAACCCTACAACATACACACCCAGAGCCATGAATCGACCCCTGCAACCACAAATAGGTAAGCACACACACACACACACACACACACACACACACACACACACACA
>NC_069490.1:343482-353482 GCF_026875155.1 Cherax quadricarinatus | reverse complement strand
CTTCTACTTACCTATCTACTCTATTCATTCTAGTTACGTTACTTCTTAGTCTACTTTTTACTCATTCCCAGGTAGTATTATAACACCTGGGAGTAACTGTTGTTTAAGTGAGGTTACGGAATCAATTAGATCTGTACTTAGATCAGTTACTTAGTACATCAGTACGTGGTAAGCTTATTTACGTTAATTATATAATTAATTATTAGGAAGGTAATTTGCTTATACTAATTAAACTGTATAAAGTTAAAACGGTTAATGTAAAAATTTACTTACGTAATTATACGTTAGTTATAACGTTAGGTAGGTTAAGTGTTGTAATAACGTTAGACTACGATATAAATACATGTTTATTTTTATTATTAAGTAGTTATTTGGTTAGTTAGGTTAGTTAGGTTAGAAGTTGGTTGAAAAATTTTTATTAATAATTATTATTTTTTTTAGGGTTTTTATTAAAACTATTATTAGGGGTTTTTATTAGATTAATAATTATAATTTGGGTTTTTATTAAATTATTTATAATTATTAAATTATTAAATTAAAAATTTTTTTTATTATTTTTTTTTTAGGTTTGGTTTAAATTAATTTTTATTAATTAAATAATTATTATTATTTTTTATTATTAATAATTAATATTTATATTTTAATTAAAATTACTTATTATTAATAATTAGGGTAATTAAAATTTTTTTATTATTATTAGTTAATTATAAGGGTTTGGGGGAATTAGTTTTTTTAATATTATTATTAAATTATTATTATTTTTTATTATAATTAAAAAATTTTTTTTTTTTAAAATTATTAATAATTATTTTTATTATAATTATTATTAATTTTTTTATTTTTATAATTAGGTTTTTTATTATTAATTAAATTAATTATTTTTATTATTAAATTATAATAATAAACTTTAAAATTATTATTAGGTATTTTATTATTTTTTTTAATTATTTTTATTTTATTAATTATTTTATTATTTTAAATTTTTAAAATTTTTAATTAATTAAACTTTAATTAATTAAAAATTAATTTTTAAAAAAATTTTTTTAAAATTCCCCCAACCCAGAACGACCCCTGAAAACCACAAATAGGTAAGCACACACACCACACACACACACACACACACACACACACACACACACCACCCCCGTTAGGAAAGTATTTCTTCAGCCACAGAGTAGTCAGTAAGTGGAATAGTTTGGAAGCGATGTAGTGGAGGCAGGATCCATACATAGCTTTAAGCAGAGGTACGATAAGCTCATGGTTCAGGGAGAGTGACCTAGTAGCGACCAGGGAAGAGGGGGGGGGCCAGGAGCTTGGACTCGACCCTGAACCTCAACTTGGTGAGTACTACTAGGTGAGTGCACCACACACACACACACACACACACAACCACAACACACACACACACACACACACACACACACAGGAGCTGTGAATCAACCCCTGCAACCACAATTAGGTAAGTACTCACACACAGACTCACCTCTAGGCAGAAAGCCAGCGGAGATGAGAGTAGCATCCATGAGAGTACGAGGCAGGAGCAGACAGAAAGCAGCCACCAGGTGTAAGAACGGTGCAGTGGGCACCCCGTGTAACCACAAGTTCCTGTAAACAAAGTCACCTCCATTAATAAATTACTAAAACCTCACTCACATCTAACGAGAGAATACAGCATACACTAGTTATGTGTCTTAATACAACTGACTAAAATACAATAACTGATTACAATAGACTACTGGAATACATCAAGTTATCAGAACACAATGACAGAATACAGTAACTATTAAATACAATAACATTAAAATACAATAACAAATTTAAACACAATAATATAAAATACAGCAACCGGATAACACATACAAACACTGAAGAGGCGGGGCCAGGAGCTATGACTCGACCCCTGCAACCACAAGTAAGTGAGCACAAATAGGTGGAGCACACACATGTGAATTCTGTGCCTATTGCTGCAAATTTCAGCTACACCTGCCTCCTGCACAACTCACCTGACGAGGCCAGGTGCCGCCTGCAGTACGGAAGGAGGGTCCCTGGAGCAGGTGGAGAGGCTGGCACCTATTTTAAAGCCGTCATTGGCCAGGTTCCCCACCTTGACGACTGACGTGATCAGGTAGAAGGGCAGGACTACCACCGAGGAGCCTACTAGGCCTACGTAGGCGTTCAGCTCTACGTACGGCTGTTCTCCTGAACGGCAGAGACAGGGAAGCGTTATTTTTGGGGTTTTAGGACTAAGGATATACACCTTGGGTCTATGTATACTGAGAGATATACACCTTGGGTCTATGTATAATGAGAGATATACACCTTGGGTCTATGTATACTGAGAGATATACACCTTGGGTCTATGTATACCGAGATATACACCTTGGGTCTATGTATACTGAGAGATATACACCTTGGGTCTATGTATACTGAGAGATATACACATTGGGTCTATGTATACTGACAGATATACACCTTGGGTCTATGTATACTGAGAGATATACACCTTGGGTATATGTATACCGAGATATACACCTTGGGTCTATGTATACTGAGAGATATACACCTTGGGTCTATGTATACCGAGATATACACCTTGGGTCTATGTATACTGAGAGATATACACCTTGGGTCTATGTATACTGACAGATATACACCTTGGGTCTATGTATACTGAGAGATATACACCTTGGGTCTATGTATACTGACAGATATACACCTTGGGTCTATGTATACTGACAGATATGCACCTTGGGTCTATGTATACTGAGAGATATACACCTTGGGTCTATGTATACCGAGATATACACCTTGGGTCTATGTATACTGAGAGATATACACCTTGGGTCTATGTATACAAAGTATACCCCTTGGGTCATTATACGAGAGAATACCCCCTGGGTCTATGTATACTGACAGTATACACCTGGGTCTATGTATACTGACAGTAACCCCTTTGGGTCTATGTATACTGAAGATATACCCCTTGGGTCATGTATACTGAGGATAACCCTTGGTTCTATTATACCGAGATATACACCTTGGGTCTATGATACTAAAGAATACACTTGGTCTATGAAACCCGAGATATACCCCTTGGGTCTATGTATACGAAAATATACCCCTTGGGTCTATGATCCGGAGATAATACCTTGGGTTATGAAAACCGAGGATATATCCCTGAGTATAAAGATAAAAAATTTTATATATATTTAAATATATATATTATATAATAAAATATATATATATATAATTTTATATATGTATATATACAGCTACTGTCAGAAAAACTGATTTATATACACTGAGACATAACCCCTTAGGTGTATTTTAGACACAGACCTGGGGATATCTTACTACCAATTTCCCTGTATATTATAATACACATGGGGAGAACTGGGTTAAATAATTCATAGTCGATTGAGGGGTTTTTTCTGCCCAAAATTTTAAAATTTTTCCCCCGGGGATAAAGAGGTAAATTTTTAAATATTTTATAGAGGTTAAATTTAACCGAGATAGTGTGTTTATAATAATGTTGTTGTGTTAATTATCAAAAAATTTTTTTTTACTGGGTATAACATTTCGTTATGTGGTTAAATTTTTTTCAACCCCAAAAAAAAAACAACAAACACAAAAAACAAACCACACACACAAACCACACACAAAACACAAACCCCCAAACCACCCAACACACACCACACCCCACACACATTAAAGTTAAAATTAGTTCATTCTGAATATTAAAATTATCCCGGGGGGGCCCAAAAACCCCGTTACACCTGGGGGGAGTTAACCCCGGTTTTGGGGGAACTAAAGACCTTTTTCTAAAGACACCTGCTTCCCCTGTTACCTAGCAATAAAATAGGTACCGGGGGTGTTAGGGGGAGGGTGTGGGTCGCATCCGGGGTAAAAATGGGGCGTAATTTTTCAGGAAAAAACCCCTGCATAACAATGCTTCCTAACAAATAGTAATAGTGTCAGCTTGGTCTGTATAATTGTGCTTGTAGAAAAAAAGTATTATTTCTTGAGGCCCCGGTAGAGAGGGGTACAGGAGGGAAACGCTTCACCCCGGGGAACACCAGGTATCCCTACGAATCCCCGCGTGACTAAGCATACCCTATTGACCACACGCGTTCAGGGGGAAATGGGAACCACAACTTCTCGCTTTTGCTGGTTTTGGCTGTATTGCCCTTTTTGATGCTGCTGCCGCTGCTGCTTTCTGACACGGCGCGCGTTTGCTCGAGCCGAATCAGGTCGGTTTGATTTTCGGAGATGTGGTAGACATGTTGGTTCGAGACATTTTTTTTTTGGTTTTTTTATCTGAAACAAAAGGAAAAATTATCTTCAGTAATGTGTTACCCTTTTTTTAATGGTTACCCCGTAAGTGTTACCCTTAATGTGTTACCCCGTAATGTGTTTCCCTGTAAAATGTTTTCCTGTGAAAAAAGCCCGAAGGTGTTCCTTTAGGTTTCTAATTTTTTTCTGTTTAACTGATCCATTGTGCAAGCTCCTGTGAAGCATGGGTGACGAAAGGGCCCTTTAGCATCAATAAGAACATAAAAGAAACACTGCAGCAGGCCTACTGGCCCATGCGAGGCAGGTCCAATCCCTACCGGTTAAACCAAAGACCCACCTAGTAGGTCGGTCACAACCATAACTCCAATTAAACAATTTTTGGGTGATATATATATGTACATATCCAGGGTGTATTTAACCTAAGGTTAGGTTAGGTTTGGTTAGGTTGGTTAGGTTAGGGTTGGGTTGGTTTTGGGTTTGGGCAGGTTGGCCAGGTAGGGTTGGTTTGTTAGGTTAGTTAGGGTTTGGTTTGGTTAGGTTTTAAAGGGTTTGGTTAGTGGTTGGTTAGGTTAGGTTAGGTTTGGTTTGGTTTTGGTTTGGTTAGGTTAGTTTGGTTAGGTTAGGTTTTGGTTAGGTAAGGTTAGGTTAGGTTTTTGGTTTGGTTAGGTTTGGGAAAGGTTAGGTTTGGTTAGGTTGGTAGGTTAGGTTGGTAAGGTTAGGTTAGTTAGGTTAGGTTAGGGTTTGGGTTTGGTTTGGTTAGGTAAGGGTTTGGTTAGGTTTTTTTTAGGGAGGTTTTGGTTTTTTTAGGTAAGGTTAGGTTAGGGGGTTGGTTAGGTTTTGGTTAGGTTAGGTTAGGTAAGGTTTGGTTAGGTTTTTGGTAGGGTTTGGTATGTAAAAGGGAAGGTTAGGTTAGTTAGGTTTGGTTAGGGTTGGGTTAGGTAAGTTGTAGGTTTGGTTAGGTTAGGTTAGGTTAGGGTTTGGTTTTTGCTGTCAGGTTAGGAGGTTAGGTTAGTTTTGGTTAGGTTAGGTAAGTTTTTAGGTTAGGGTTGGGTTTGGTTAGGTTAGGTTAGGTTGGGGTTTGGTTAAGTTAAATAGGTTAGGTTTTGGTAAGGTTCGTAGGAAAAGGAAAAGGTTTTAGGGGTTTTTTAGTCAAATAAATGGTAGTTTGGTATCAGAGCCTTGGGGTTAGGTAATTAAAATTTGTGAGTTATAATATTTGTATTATCGGAAAAAAATTTGGAAAAGTTTTAGGTAGGTTTTTTTTTTTTTTTTTTTTTTTTTTTTTTTTTTTTTTTTTTTTTTTTTTTAGGTGTTTTAAACCCCCTGGGAGAAGTTGTTTAAAAAGGGTTTGGAAAAATAATAGTTTTTCCTTTGTCAGTTTTGAGTAAAGCCCAAAAATGGAGTATTTGAAAATATATAATAAAAGGAAAGAATTTTGTTTAATAATAAAAACGTTAAAAAATAAAAAAAAAGGGAAAAGTAAAAAAAAAATTTTGTTTTAGAGTTTAAGGAGGTAGGTTTTAAGGTTGTAATAGGGGGGTGAATTTTAGAATCCTATTTTGACACGTTTTACATGTATGTTTGCCCCCCTCTTAATTTACCCCCCCAAAAAAAATTAAAGGACCCCGGCGGAAATAAGTCACTTCGACTTTTTTTTTAGGTTATTCCAGGATTACTTTCTTATATAGAAAAGGATTATTTCTTTAGACAAGGATTATTTTCTAACACTGAAACAAAAACTTGATTTCTATACCAAGTGGACAACAACATTTCGTATAGAAAACGAAGTCTTATAAAAAATGGGAATATCGAAGAGGAAATGGGGGTTATTTTCCCCCACAGAAAACGGGAAGCTGCCCCCCATCATGACCGTCAACATGGCCGCCCAAACAAATGGATCGTAAGTCGATGTTTCCGGAGTAAAAACATGAATATTCAGAACGAATTTCTCCACGCATGAGAGGCCATTTATGACGGTAAATTGTGAGAGTAAGAAGAGGGGAGAGGAGGAGAAGAGAAACGAGGATGGGAGGTGAGGGAGAGGAGTAAGAAGAGGGCCGAAGAAGAAGAGGTGAAGAGAAGAGAGGGAGAAGAATAAGAAGAGGGAGAAGCGTAAGAGTGGGAGAAGAGTAAGAAGAGGGAGATAGAGTAAGAAGCAGGGAGAAGTGTAAGAAGAGGGAGAAGAAGAGAGGGAGAAGAATAAGTAAGGGAAAAAGAGAGACGGAAGGAGGGAGAGTAGAGAGACGGAAAGAGGAGAAGAGAGACGGAAGTGAAGAGGAGGAGAGAGACGGGAGAGGGGAAGAGAGACGGAAAGATGGAGAAGAGAGACGAGATGGAGGGAGAAGAGAGACGGATAAGAGGGAGAGTGAGGACCGGAAGGGGGAGAAGAGAGACGGAAAAGGAGAGGAGAGAAGGAAGATGTATGGGAGAGACGGTTAAGAGGCAGAGAAAAGACGGGGAAGAAGGTAGAGAGACGGAAAAGGACAGACGGGGGTGGGAAGAGAGATCGGGAAGAAGGCAGAGATGGTTGAGGGGTGAATTTATATGAAAGGGGAAGATAAGAGAGAATTTTATTAAAACAAATTGATTACATTACAACACTCTTGGAGACCCTTATTTCCCCTTTCCCCTCATCTTTTTATTCCCCTACCCTTACTCGACCCCTACCCTTTACTCTGCCCTACCCTTTACTCTGCCCCTACCATACTTCTACCCCCTACCTTACTCTGCCCTTAACCTTACTCTACCCCTACCCTTATCTACCCCCTCTACCCTTATCTTACCCCTACCCTTTACTCTGCCCCATACCCTTACTCTACCCCTACCCTTACTCTGCCCCCTACCCTTATCTACCCCTCCCTATCTGCCCCTACCCTGACTCTACCCCCTATCCCTTTACTCTGCCCCCTACCCTTACTCTACCCCCTCCCTTACTCTGCCCCCTACCCTTTACTCTACCCCATACCCTTACTCTGCCCCCTACCCTTACTATACCCCCTTACCCTTACTCTGCCCCCTACCCTTACTCTACCCCCTACCCTTACTCTGCCCCTACCCTACTTACCCCTACCCTTTACTCTGCCCCTACCCTTACTCTACCCCTACCTTACTCTGCCCCCTACCCTTACTCTACCCCCTACCCTTACTCTGCCCCTTACCCTTACTTTACCCTCCCTTACTCTGCCCCCTACCCTTACTCTACCCCCTACCCTTACTCTGCCCCTACCCTTACTCTACCCCCTACCCTTACTCTACCCCCTTACCCTTTACTCTGCACCCTACCACTTACTCTACCCCCTACCCCTTACTCTACCACCTACCCTTACTCTACCCCTACCTTATTACCCCCTACCCTTACTCTGCCCCAACCCTTAACTCATACCCTACCTTACTCTACCCCCTACCTTTCTCTTCCCCCTTACCCTTACTCTGCCCCAACCCTTACTCTACCCCTACCCTTTACTCTGCCCCCTACCCTTACTCTACCCCCTACCCTTACTTCTGCCCCCTACCCTTACTCTGCCCCTACCTTACTCTACCCTACCCTTACTAACCCCTACCCTTACTCTGCCCCTACCCGTACTCTACCCCTACCCTTACTCTGCCCCCTTCCCTTACTCTACCCCCTACCCTTAACTATGCCCCCTACCCTTACTCTACCCCTACCCTTACTCTGCACCCTACCTTACTCTACCCCTACCCTTACTCTGCCCCTACCCTTACTTACCCCTTACCTTACTCTTCCCCCTACCCTTACTCTACCCCTACCTTACTCTAAACCCTTCCAATCCCTCCCCCTCCCCTTTAAATTGTGTTTGTAGAAGATTACATTATACCCCTTCCATTTCACCCCTTTCCCCTGTGATGCCTCTCCCCCTTACTTACCCCCTTCCCTTAACAATAGGGGGAAAAATAGATAAAAAAAAAGTAATCTATCGGATCTACCGGTAGTCAGGTCGATATTTTTTGCCTCTATTGAGGAGAAAATGTAATTACGAGGCATCTATGGTAGGGAATTATATTTGAACTCAGTGTTGAGCTCCAGAGCTTGGGCCCGCCTCTGGTTATTATTGTTGTTGTTGTTAATTGTAATGTTAATAATGAAAATAAATAACTGTGATAATAATACTAATAATAATAATAAATAATAATAATAAAATAATAATAATAATAATAATAATAATAATAATAATAATAATAATAATTGGTGTATATATAACAATAAAGGAGTATATGCTGAAAAATATTCAGAAAATGGGAATAAAAGTAAGGAATTAAGGCAGAAAATAATGTTGAGAGAGAGAGAGAGAGAGAGAGAGAGACCGGGGGGAGGGATCTATCCTTGCAACATCCGCCTGCAGTGCTGTGGTCTGACGGTGACTCTCTCTCTCTCTCTCTCTCTCTCTCTCTCTCTCTCTCTCTGTCTCACATTCTCTCTCTCTACGATGTTATCTGTTTCAAATCATTACCTGTCTTTCTCTCTTTATTGCCCACCTCTCCCAGCCTCTTCCTCTTTCCCACACTCACACTCCACGCTCCCCTCCCCCCACACACCGCACTCCCCAACACACCAATACCCGCCACGCACCCATCTCCCCACACACCCACTCACCCACCTCTCCCCCACACACCCACTCTTCCCCACCACACCCAAATCTCCAACACCCACTCACCCACACACCGCTCTCCCACACACCCACTATCCCCACCACACCCACTCTCCCACAAACACACCACTCTCCCCACACACCCACTCTCCCCACACACCCCACTCTCCCCACACACCCCACTCTCCCCCCACACACCCACTCTCCCCTCACACCCCACTCTCCCCCAACACACCCACTTCATCTCACACACACCCACTCTCCCCACACCCCACTCTCCCCACACACCAACTCTCTCCCACCCCACACCCACTCTCTCCACACCCACCCACTCTTCCACACACCCAACTCACCCACACTCCCAACTCTCCCCACACCACACCCACTCTCCCCACACACCCACTATCCCCACACACCCACTCTCCCCCACACACCCTCTCCACACACCCACTCTCACCCAACGCCCGCTCTCCCCACACACCCTCTCTCCCCACACACCCCACTCCCCACACACCCACTCTCCCCACACACCCGCTCTCCCACACACCCACTTCCCCACACAACACACTCTCCCCACACACCCACTCTCCCCCCACACCCACTCTCCCCCACACACCCACTCTCACCACAACCCACTGCTCCCCCAACTCACCACTGCCCTCCACACCCACTCTTCCCACCCCAACACCCACTCTCCCACGCACCCACTCTCACACACACCCACTCACCCCCACTCACTCACTCTCCCCCACCACACCCACTCTCTCACACACCCACTCTCCCCTCACCCACCCTCCCCAAAACACCCACTCTCCCCCACAACCCACTCCATAATCTCCACATCGGACCACCCTACCAACCCCACCCATTTCCAACTTACTACACCCACCAATAGCCTCTAGTGCCTCCCCATCTCCAAAGCCTACTCCGCCACAAATCGCCCACTTTCCCACACTACACTGGTGGACGGGATTAAAACGGGAGCTCGCCAAGACGTCTGAGGTCCAAGCCGCGGGGGTTTGACGGGCCAGCAATGTTGTCAGGCGCGGATTGTCAAGGTTGGGTAGGGGGTGGTGGCAGAGTGGCAGTGTTTGTAGCAA
>NC_069490.1:315982-338482 GCF_026875155.1 Cherax quadricarinatus | reverse complement strand
GTTGTAGTGTGTGGGTGTGTGGTTGAGTGTGAGTACTGAGTGTGGGGTGGTGTGTGTGTGTGTGTGTGTGGTGGAGTGTGGGTGTGTGTGTGATGATGTGTCGGGTGGTGTCGTGTGGTTGTGGTGGTGGGTGGTGGTTGGTGCGTGTGTGTAGGAGTGGTGGGTGGTGTCTTGAGGGTGTTGTGTTGTGTGTGGTGGTGTGTGAGGGTGGTGGGGTGTGGAGGGTCGGGTCGTGTTTATGTGGTTGATGTGGGTGTGTGTGTGTGGTAGATGGGTGTTGTGTCGGGCGTGACGTGGCTGCTGTAAGGGTGTGTGAGGTTGTTTGTGCTGTGTGCGGAGCAGTGTGTGTGGGTGAGGGTAGAGAGGGTCGAGTGGTGTGTCGGAGGGGGTGTGTGAGGTGGTGAGGTGAGTGAGAGAAGTGGTGGGTGAGTGTTGGTGTGAGAGTGTCGGGTGGTGTGTGGAGTGAGGAGTGGTTTGTGTGAGTGAGTCGTGTGTGTGTGTGGTGGAGTGGAGGTGAGAGAGAGAGGTGAGTGGAGTGTGTGGGTGTGATGTGGTGAGGGTGTGTGGGTTAGAGAGTGTATGAGTGTGTGCAGTGAGGTGTGGTGTGTGTGAGGGTGCGTGTGTGTCGTGTGTGTGAGTGAGTGGTGTGTGAGAGTGAGTGTGTGTGTTGTGAGTGTGGGTGAGTGAGGTTGGTCCACTGTGCCCGAACGGTGACCGGCTTGTTAATTTGTTGGGTGGGTTGCTAGTAGAGGGGTAGAGCGAAAACAAACAAAAAAGCGCGAGAGCGAGAGCGCGAGACGAGAGAGCAAGAGAGCGAGAGCGAGAGCCAGACGCAGAGAACAGAGAGAGAGAGCGAGAGAGAGCGAAGAGAGAGAGACGAGCGAAAGAGAGAGATAGAGCGCAGGAGACCGCGGCCACGAAGAAAGCGACAAGGGAGGAGCGACTACGAGAGCCCCCTCCCCGGAGTTCAGAAAACTCTCTCTCTCTCTCCTTCCCTCTCCCCTCTCCCTCTCCTTTCTCACTCTCTTCTCTCTCTCCTCTCTCTCTCTCTCTCTCTCGTCTCTCCCTCTCTCTCTCTCCTTTCTCTCTCTCTCTCTCTCTCTCTACTCGTAACAGACATAATAGTGAAAATTGCCCCGAGATCGTTGCCCTCTACCCATCTATGCCCCGCTGTGTCACAACACGAGGTTGTTATACCAGGGTCACAACACGAGGTTGTTATACCAGGGTCGCAACACGGGGTTGTTATACCAGGGTCGCAACACGAGGTTGTTATACCAGGGTCACAACACGAAGTTGTTACACCAGGGTCACAACACGAGGTTGTTACACCAGGGTCACAACACGGGGTTGTTACACCAGGATACAACAGGAGGTTGTTACACAGGGTACACACCACGGGGTTATTACACCAGAGTCGCAACACGGGTTGTTACACAGGGTCTACAACACGAGGTTGTTACACCAGGGTCCAACACGTGGTTATAGTACACCAGGGTCGCAAACTCGGGGTTATTACACAGGGTCGCAACACGGGGTTGTTACAACAGGGTCACAGTAACGGAGTTGTTACACCAGGGTCACATACACGGGGTTATTACACCAGGTCGCAAAACATCGGGGGTTGTTACACCAGGGTCAAAACAAGGGGTTGTTACACCAGGGTCACAACACGGGTTGTTACACCAGGGTCACAACACGGGGTTGGTTACACCCTGGGTCACAACACGGGGTTGTTACACCAGGGTCACAAAACGGGGTTGTTACACCAGGGGTTACAAATCACGGGGTTGTTACACCAGTGTCAAAACACGGGGTGTTGTTACACTAGGGTCACAACACGGTGGTTGTTACACCAGGGTCACAACACGGGGTTGTTACACCATCGTCACAACACGGGTTGTTACGCAGGGTCACAAACGGGGTTGTTACACTAGGGTTCAAATCACGGGGTTGTTACACCAGGGGTCGCAACCGGGGTTGTTACACCAGGCGTCAAACACGGGGTTGTAATTTACACCAGGGTCACAACAACGGGGGTTGTTACCACCAGGGTCACAACACGGGGTTGTTACACCAGGGTCACACACGGGGTTTTTACACCGGGTCACAAACGGGGTTAACCAGGGTCACAACACGGGGTTGTAACCAACGGGGTCACCTACACGGGGTTATTACACCAGGTCGCAACTCCCCTAGGGGTTGTTAACACCAGGGTCCACCAACACGGGGGTTGTTACACCCAGGGTCACATCACGGGGTGTTACACCAGGGTCACACGACGGGGTTATTAACCAGGGTCACAACACGGGTTGCTACCACCAGGGTCACCAACACGGGGTTATTACACCAGGGTCGCATCACGGGGAGTTGTTACACCAGGGTCACAACACGGGGTTGTTCACCAGGGGTCACAAACGGGGTTGTTACACCAGGTCAAAACAGGGGTTGTTGTTGTTGTTACCCAGGGTCACAACACGGGGTTGTTACACTAGGGTCACAAACACGGGGTGGTTCACCAGGGTCAAAACACGGGGTTGTTACACCCAGGGTCAACAGGGGTTGTTACACCAGGGTCACAAACACGGGGTTGTTACACCAGGGTCACAACACGGGGTTGTTACACCAGGGTCGCAACACGGGGTTGTTACACCAGGGTCACAACACGGGGTTGTTACACCAGGGTCACAACACGGGGTTGTTACACCAGGGTCACAACACGGGGTTGTTACACCAGGGTCACAACACGGGGTTGTTACACCACGGTGCAAACACGGGGTTGTTACACCACGGTCGCAACACGGGGTTGTTACACCAGGGTCACAACACGGGGTTGTTACACCAGGGTCACAACACGGGGTTGTTACACCAGGGTCACAACACGGGGTTGTTACACCAGGGTCACAACACGGGGTTGTTACACCACGGTCGCAACACGGGGTTGTTACACCACGGTCGCAACACGGGGTTGTTACACCAGGGTCACAACACGGGGTTGTTACACCAGGGTCACAACACGGGGTTGTTACACCACGGTCGCAACACGGGGTAGTAATATATTCTTTTAATTAAATATTTAGTTACTGTTTTGGTAATATTTTTGCTGTTGTTAGTGTCACTGTTGTGATTCTGTTTACCGTTGGAATTGCTGTTTTCTACTTCTGTTGTTACTGTTTACTTTTTATTGTTAATGTTGTTCTTGTTTGAACTCTTGCAATATTTGTTGGTATTGTTCTCTCTCTCTCTCTCTCTCTCTCTCTCTCTCTCTCTCTCCTCTCTCTCTCTCCTCTCTCTCTCTCTCTCTGCCGTTTCCCCTTAGCGTCGCCAGGGACGCAGAGGTAACCATGGCAACCGCTCACTAGAGAGGTCCCATCACCAAAAAGGGGAAACAAGAGAGAGAGAGAGAGAGAGAGAGAGAGAAGAGAGAGAGAGAGAGAGAGAGAGCGACGTCTCCATTACCCCCTTTCCCACTATTCTGTCCTCCTTCCCTTTACAATATGCTCTAAAGCATCACCTCACCCACCCACCCACCCACCCACCCACCCACCCACCCACCCACCCAAGGGGTCACTGATGGCTTCAAGACATAAGGTCAGGTAACTAATTAACTTCTTTCCCCTCTACACAAATACATTATTTTCCTTCCTTGCTAAATTTTCCCCTCATTTTTTGACTATTTTTCCCCTCGTTACTATTTCCTCCATTTTTAATATTCAAAAAGGATAGATATATATCCCCGCCTAGGGAATATCTATCCATCCATATATATATATACTCTGTATATATATATATATATATATATATATATATATATATTTTATATATATATATATATATATATTATATATATATATGTCGTGCCGAATAGGCAGAACTTGCGATCTTGGCTTAAATAGCAACGTTCATCTTGCCATATAGGACAAGCGAAAATTTATGTATGCAATAATTTCGTCCCAAAATCATTCTGAACCTAACGAAAAAAAAATATATTTGCAAAATTAAAATTTTTACATTAACATTAAAGAAAAAAAATATATCTTCAAACGTATAAAAGAAAATTTCAGAAAGGACTTAATTTTAAATGAGTTCTTGCTAATTGACCAGTTTTACATATTCGGCACGACATATATATTATATATTTATATATATATATATATTATATATATATATATATATATATATATATATATATATATATTATATATATATACTATATTACTACCACACACTACTACTTACTACTTCTGCTATTGATAATAGTAATAATAATAATAATAATAATAATAATAATAATAATAATAATAATAATAATAATAATAATAATAATAATAATAGTGCAAGTCGAGACGTAAACAAAAATAGAATAAACGCCGGAAACCTCCACCCGTCCCGCCACATATTGACAAGTGACTGTCGGTGAGAAAGCCTTTGTTGCGTTAAATTCTACCATTGTTCCGCCTAAAAGAGGGTCCAACCCAGCACACGCGGCCACAAGGGCGACTCAATCCACTTATTCGACCGTCTCTGACCGCCTTGAGTGCCACACTGGAGAAGTGGGCTGCAAATTTTCCACTCGGGTTGAGTAGTCCAGTTCCATCACTGGCGTAAAATTAAGTACATCTGACACATCAGTATTCATTCTGACCTGTACTTATTTTTTTCAGTAATTTATATAGTGCATGTGTGGTATTTGGGCCAAACACAAAGGTAAAAAATTGGAAAATTTCTCGTATACCTCGTTTGAAAAACTGGAAGGACTACAGGAATACAGGACCCTGGCTATGCCAGTGCCATCACTGAATGGGAGACTCTTGCTGCTCCAGTTCACGATGTACCAGGTGTTGCACACCCTGGTATGGATCGTTCAGTAAAACAAGCCAGATTGAAATACTTTTGGCCTCGTATGGCAACTGATATTTCTGAGTATGTTAAGAAATGTAGTGTCTGCATGGAACATGGTCCTAATCCAATCCAAGTGTATCCAACCACTAGCGAACCGTGGGAAAGAGTTGCGCTAGATTTGTTAACTAATTTCCAATGTTCCCTCCAGGGTAACAAACATCTGTGTGTTATGGTAGACCATTTCACCAGATATTGTGAGTTAGTTCCTATTGCAGATAAGACTGCCGAGACAGTAGCTAAAGCGTTTAAAGAATGCATTATCTGCAGGCATACCATCCCTAAGTCCCTAGTAACAGATAATGGAGGTGAATTCTGTAATGAGATTCTTGAAAATTTGTTGCACCTTGTACAAGATCTCTAAATCCACATTGTTCCTCATCATCCTGCCAGCAATGGGTTAGCGGAACGTACCAATAAGAAAGTACTTGATGTCTTGAGAGCCACTATCAATCCCAACAGTGAAACTTGGGATGAAGTTATACCTGATGTGCAGTGTGCTATAAATTCTGCTTACGTGTTTCTATAGGTGCACTCCACATTATGCATTATACGGTGTAGATAAACGTTTGCCTTATGAGTTGCTATATTCTAATCCGAAACCAAATTACAACCCTGATGATTTCATAGCAACTCGTACCAGCTTAGCTCAAAGTGTTTTTTAGAAGAATCCGTGAAACACTTCATAAATCAACAGCAGAATTTACAAGAGTCGCAAAACACTCGAGCAAAGCCATCCAAAATCAAAGTAGGTTCGAGAGTTATGCTGACTAAACTTTAACAAAACGTCTGCAATGCCTAAGCTTGATCAAAAGTTTGTTGGTCCTTATCGAGTAGTTGAACATATCACTGGTAATAAGTATAAGGTTAGAGAAATTAGTACTGGTCAGTATTAAAGAATCGCATTTAGATCATATGAAGTTAGTATGTGATGATAATGATGTTCCAACCCAGACTAATGTGACAGACTCTGACAATCCTCCTGATCCTGTACTCTCTACCTCTGATACTCAGTCAGACGATCAACCTGAATGCGTTATTCCTACGTACACGACAGGTATTGAGAAATCCTCAAGTATCATTTGTAATACCAATTCAGATTTGCCTCAAATACAGCACGAGTTAGCCAGTGCAACAGAGTTTGATCCTCCCAGAGATGACACCCATTCTGCATATATCAATCTCACCCTAGCAGAGTTGGGGTTAAATGTAAATAACCTGTATAGATGAATAATTACAGTATCAACTTATCAGTATTCAAGAATTTTTTTTTTTTGTGTTCACGTTCTCTCCGAATTCTGAGAGTTAACAGTCTAGATTTGAGTGCACCGAATCTGCCTTTCTGTTAAAACACTTCTTTTCTTTGTATTATTCCTTCCTCAGAATCCGTAGATCACATGAATACAGATCGATCGATCAAAAATTTTTTTTATCACTTCTATTGTGTAATCCCAACGTTGAGTTTCATTCGATGAGTTGTGCTATATTATACCTTGTAATGCATTACAGTTTCATTACAGTTTCAGTTACATAAGCTTCCATTCCAATATTCTACTTATGCATGTTATAATGTTCAATTGTTGTGTACTTTGACATTGTATAGAATCAGCCCAAGCCGTACACCTGCCGTCTCTAGTTTGTATTGGTTGTATGTCGGGACGACATACGTTAGCGTCGCCGAGCTCTCAGTAGTAGTACCAGTTCCTAGTAACCAGTTACCAGTAACCAGTGTACCAGTAGATGACTCACTACCAACCGTCTGTGTGAATCACTGACTGATTATTCATATTGCTGCTGACCATAGCAGGATTTCAAACACCCGTCACCCGTAGGGACTTTGAGAGTCAGTCGAAGATAGGGAGCAGAGAGAGGCAGGTCGGCTGTTGGTGCTTTCCCATACTTCCGTTATATTATACGTACTACCAGCCTACGTGAGTATTCTTACCCCATCCACGTTATCAAAAACCCACTTGACAAATATATGTGTATTTGCGATGAAGCGCAAGCAGACCAATACGGTCTACATGGTCTTAACTGTTCCAGAACCAAGGGCTGGCATGCAAGACACAATGAGATCAACGACATCATAAAGAGAACCCTTGCTACAGTTGGATGCCCAGCCGAGAGGGAGCCCCGATCACTAGCAGCCAACAATACCCACAACTCAGCAAACCGCCCCGACGGGATCACCATCTATCCTTGGAAGAATGGCAAGCTCTTAGCATGGGACTATACCTGTGTGTCCACACTGACTGACACCTATATCCATCACAGTGTGGGGCGACAGGGAGGAGCTGCTGACCACAGGGAGGAGTACAAGATCAGCAAGTACAGGGACATAAGCCAACAGTATCAATTTGTCCCAGTGGGATCAGAGACCTTGGGATCACGAGGAAAAAATGCCACACGTTTCCTTAAAGAACTGAGTTCCAGACTCATCGACACCACCAGGGATCCAAGGGCAGCCACTTTCATGTTCCAGCCCATCAGCATAGCCAATCCAGAGGGAAATGCTTGCTGCATATTGGCTCGCATCCACCATCGTGAGGAGCTGGAGGAAATTACATGATCTTTAATACATTGTACTATTGTATTCATGTTGGTGTTTTTCTGCAAATGTATCTTGTTTATTATAAATTCCCATAGAATATAAAATATATAAGGGGTTGTAGGAGAAGAAAATATTCCAGCAGCTCCGGGAGAACCTTGAGTTTTCCCTGAGGTGCGTTTATTGTTCTTCCTCTGAGGATGAGGGTCCCAGTCAAGCTATAGTGGTGTACCTCCCTATATATATATATATATATAATAATTTAATATATTATATATTTATATTATAATATTATATATATATATAATATATATCATATAAATATCAAAACAACACTCTGAAGAATAGAGAAATTCCAAGCGCTTCGTGGACTACTCACTATTATCAAGGAACTATATTCTATTCTTCAGAGTGGTTGTTTGCATATTTGAAATCACCTGTTTACTGTGATCTTATTGCATATATATATATATATATAATATATATATATATATATATATATATATATATATATATATATATATATATATATATATATATATATATATATATATATATGGCTGAGGGACTGACCACCTCAGAGCTACGTCTTCAAGGGTGATGGACTGATAACATCGTCTTTACATCTCTACAGCTTCTGCTGTTGCACATGTGTCATATCATTATGATAACCGAAAGCAATTATTATTATTATTATAACTTAGATAATGACGTATAATGCACAATTATACGTTGCTGATAATTTAAATCAACACCTGTGCAACTTCAGTGCAATAATTTGATAATATGCAATAATTTGATAATATGCAATAATTTGTTCCTCTGATGCGGTAAATTAACCCAATTATTTTTCAAAAATAAGCCAATTATCGTACATATATTTTATATACGATAATTTTGGTCTCAAATGTACGACGCTTTCATACTCTCCCGAGACGTGTTATCATGTATATATCTGGTGTTATACCTGTTATCATACCTCTGGTGTTATATTTTGGTGTTATATATCTGTGGTGTTATACCACTGTTATCATACCTACCTCTGGTGTTTTAATACCACTGTTATCTGCTATTGTACGACTGTTGTCATGCATATCTCTGGTGTTAACATACCTCTGGTGTTATCATACCTCTGGTGTTAACATACTTCTGGTGTTATCATACCTCTGGTGTTATCATACCTCTGGTGTTATCATACCTCTGGTGTTATCATACCTCTGGTGTTAACATACTTCTGGTGTTATCATACCTCTGGTGTTATCATACCTCTGGTGTTATCATACCTCTGGTGTTATCATACCTCTGGTGTTATCATACCTGGTGTTATCATACCTGGTGTTATCATACCTCTGGTGTTATCATACCTGGTGTTATCATACCTGGTGTTATCATACCTGGTGTTATCATACCTGGTGTTATCATACCTCTGGTGTTATCATACCTCTGGTGTTATCATACCTGGTGTTATCATACCTGGTGTTATCATACCTGGTGTTATCATACCTCTGGTGTTATCATAAACCTGGTGTTATCATACCTGGTGTTATCATACCTGGTGTTATCATACCTGGTGTTATCATACCTCTGGTGTTATCATACCTCTGGTGTTATCATACCTCTGGTGTTATCATACCTGGTGTTATCATACCTGGTGTTATCATACCTCTGGTGTTATCATACCTGGTGTTATCATACCTGGTGTTATCATACCTGGTGTTATCATACCTGGTGTTATCATACCTCTGGTGTTATCATACCTGGTGTTATACCTGGTGTTATCATACCTGGTGTTATCATACCTGGTGTTATCATACCTCTGGTGTTATCATACCTGGTGTTATCATACTGGTGTTATCATACCTGGTGTTATCATACCTGGTGTTATCATACCTGGTGTTATCATACCTCTGGGTGTTATCATACCTGGTGTTATCATACCTGGTGTTATCATACCTCTGGTGTTATCATACCTGGTGTTATCATACCTGGTGTTATCATACCTCTGGTGTTATCATACCTGGTGTTATCATACCTCTGGTGTTATCATACCTGGTGTTATCATACCTCTGGTGTTATCATACCTGGTGTTATCATACCTGGTGTTATCATACCTCTGGTGTTATCATACCTGGTGTTATCATACCTCTGGTGTTATCATACCTCTGGTGTTATCATACCTGGTGTTATCATACCTCTGGTGTTATCATACCTGGTGTTATCATACCTGGTGTTATCATACCTCTGGTGTTATCATACCTGGTGTTATCATACCTCTGGTGTTATCATACCTGGTGTTATCATACCTGGTGTTATCATACCTCTGGTGTTATCATACCTGGTGTTATCATACCTGGTGTTATCATACCTGGTGTTATCATACCTGGTGTTATCATACCTCTGGTGTTATCATACCTGGTGTTATACCTGGTGTTATCATACCTGGTGTTATCATACCTCTGGTGTTATCATACCTGGTGTTATCATACCTGGTGTTATCATACCTGGTGTTATCATACCTGGTGTTATCATACCTCTGGTGTTATCATACCTGGTGTTATCATACCTGGTGTTATCATACCTCTGGTGTTATCATACCTGGTGTTATCATACCTGGTGTTATCATACCTCTGGTGTTATCATACCTGGTGTTATCATACCTCTGGTGTTATCATACCTGGTGTTATCATACCTCTGGTGTTATCATACCTGGTGTTATCATACCTGGTGTTATCATACCTCTGGTGTTATCATACCTGGTGTTATCATACCTCTGGTGTTATCATACCTCTGGTGTTATCATACCTGGTGTTATCATACCTCAGGTTTTTATCATACCTGGTGTTATCATACCTGGTGTTATCATACCTCTGGTGTTATCATACCTGGTGTTATCATACCTCTGGTGTTATCATACCTGGTGTTATCATACTGGTGTTATCATACCTGGTGTTATCATACCTGGTGTTATCATACCTCTGGTGTTATCATACCTGGTGTTTATCATACCTGGTGTTATCATACCTCTGGTGTTATCATACCTGGTGTTATCATTTCCTGGTGTTATCATACCTGGTGTTATCATACCTCTGGTGTTATCATACCTGGTGTTATCATACCCGGTGTTATCATACCTGGTGTTATCATACCTGGTGTTATCATACCTCTGGTGTTATCATACCTGGTGTTATCATACCTGGTGTTATCATACCTCTGGTGTTATCATACCTGGTGTTATCATACCTGGTGTTATCATACCTGGTGTTGTCATACCTGGTGTTATCATACCTGGTGTTATCATACCTCTGTGTTTTTCATACCTGGTGTTATCATACCTGGTGTTATCATACCTGGTGTTATCATACCTCTGGTGTTATCATACCTGGTGTTATCATACCTGGTGTTATCATACCTGGTGTTATCATACCTGGTGTTATCATACCTGGTGTTATCATACCTCTGGTGTTATCATACCTGGTGTTATCATACCTGGTGTTATCATACCTCTGGTGTTATCATACCTGGTGTTATCATACCTGGTTTTATCATACCTCTGGTGTTATCATACCTGGTGTTATCATACCTGGTGTTATCATACCTCTGGTGTTATCATACCTGGTGTTATCATACCTGGTGTTATCATACCTCTGGTGTTATCATACCTGGTGTTATCATACCTGGTGTTATCATACCTGGTGTTATCATACCTCTGGTGTTATCATACCTGGTGTTATCATACCTGGTGTTATCATACCTGGTGTTGTCATAACCGTGCTAGACTCACAAGTTAGAAAATTATTTTGGTATCAGTTCAATTATTTTGTTATCTTCACTAGCGTCATTATCAAAATAATAATAATAATAATAATAATAATTATTATTATTATTATTATTATTATTATTATTTCAATAAATCTCTGGCAGCAGTGAGGTACAATAATTACAATAAATAGTCAATTATAGCGTGACATTCTGCCTATAATTTGCTAGACCTACCTACCACCCGCTCCATGATAGTCTTACATTATCATCGGGTCACCCTGCCTGGGTGGGAGACGGCCGTTGTGTTAATATAAAAACTTAACGATATTTCTCTATTTTTGTTACAATAACTAGAACGATTCCGTATAAATATTCCTCAGTATTGTTATTACCGCCCCCCCCTCACTACTATCTTGTTCTTAACTTTTCCTTACCATTCCCCTTTCTGTCTTCTATCTCTCCCTCTTCTGTTTCTCTTGTTGTCTCCTCCACCTACTGTCTACTACAATGTCATGGCTCCTGGTGAAATGACAGAGTAATCAGACCACAGACTTGTTTTGGCACGATCTGTAACTCACTCACTCTCTCTCTCTCTCTTCTCTCCTCTCTCCTCTCTCTCTCTCTCTCTCTCTCTCTCTATCTCTCTTTATTTCTCTTTCTCCCTCTCTCTGTGTCTCTTTGTCTGTCTGTCTTTCTCTCTGTCTGTCTCTGTCTCTCTCTCTGTATGTGTTTGTGTATGTTATGTGTGTGTTAATTACCAATTGTCAAAGGCACTTGTCGATATCTGTGCTTATGTGTACTCACCTATATGTGGATGTAGGGCCTTGTGTGTGTGTGTGTGTGTGTGTGTGTGTGTGTGTGTGTGTGTGTGTGTGTGTGTGTGTGTGTGTGTGTGTGTGTGTGTGTGTGTGTGTGTCTGTTGTGTGTGTGTGTGTGTGTGTGTCCCTTGTAAAAATATATTTTTCCTCAAGTTTCCTTGCTTGAGTCATCCACATTGTAGCCTAAAAACTAAGGAGCTTCCTCAGCAAATTTTTTAACGAGATAATTCCATTAAGGCAGCGCCAGCAAACATTTAGTGTCGTCCCCCGTGGATTTTTGACAAGCCTCGTGACGTCACTGGACAGCTCGCCCAATGGTGCTACGCTTTATGCTATGTAAGGTGACGTCACGAATGGCTCGTCCAATAGTGTCGCGTCCTGAGCGGTACTCAATGACGTCACATTCATTATCAACCAACAGCATCACGCTATAGATTTCAGGCGTGACGCCAATGTAAATCTATCCAATAATATAACGTCCTGAGCGGTACAGAATGACATCACATTCATCATCAACCAATAGCATCACACTATAGACCTATGGCGAGGCTCCAAAGTAAATCTATTCAATATCGTATCGCGAGCGGTACACAATGACGTCACATTCGTTATCAGCCAATAGCATCTCACTATTGGGCTCAAGCGTGACGCCACAGTAAATCTTATCCAATAGCATGGCGTCCTGAGCTGCACACCGATGACGTCATGACAATGGTGAGCCAATAACAGCTCCTCGTGAGAAGTGAGGCGAATCTTACACAAAAATATTGCAGTTGAACTGCCAGATGATGCGAATATAATGGCATTTTTTTAACCCAGTAATGGTCAACACGGAGGTGAAGAGCCTTCCAGAGAGAGGGAAGACGTCTCCAGATGAGAGGAGAGGTCTTCAGATGAGAGGAGAGGTCTCCAGAGAAGAGGAGAGGTCTTCAGATGAGAGGAGAGGTCTCCAGATAAGAGGAGAGGTCTTCAGATGAGAGGAGAGGTCTCCAGATAAGAGGAGAGGTCTCCAGAGGAGAGGAGAGGTCTCCAGATGAGAGGAGAGGTCTCCAGAGAAGAGGAAAGGTCTCCGGAGAAGAGGAGAGGTCTCCAGAGGAGAGGAGAGATCTTCTCCAGCCACTTACACTGACCTTCACAACTTGGCAACAATTCCTCCATGTCTTCCCACAACAGGTCAGACTTTAAATTATTTTTTTCCTTCAACTTTCAACAAAAATAAACAGCGCACAACACAATATTAATTATTATTAACAATAAAAATGTAAGGAAATTAATAACCAGAATAAAAATATAATATTAAACCTATATTATTATTATTATTAATATTATTATTAGTAGTAGTAGTAGTAGTAGTGGTAGTAGTAGTAGTAGTACTAGTAGTAGTAGTAGTAGTAGAAGTAGTAGTAGTAGTAGTAGAAGTAGTACTAGTAGTAGTAGTAGTAGTAGTACTAGTAGTAGTAGTAGTAGTAGTAGTAGTAGTAGTAGTACTAGTAGTAGTAGTACTAGTAGTAGTAGTAGTAGTAGTACTAGTAGTAGTAGTAGTAGTAGAAGTAGTAGTAGTAGTACTAGTAGTAGTAGTAGTAGTAGTAGTAGTAGTACTAGTAGTAGTAGTAGTAGTAGAAGTAGTAGTAGTAGTACTAGTAGTAGTAGTAGTAGTAGTAGAAGTAGTAGTAGTAGTAGTACTAGTAGTAGTAGTAGTAGTAGAAGTAGTACTAGTAGTAGTAGTAGTAGTAGAAGTATAGTAGTAGTAGTAGTAGTAGTAGTAGTAGTACTAGTAGTAGTAGTAGTAGTACTAGTAGTAGTAGTAGTAGTACTAGTAAGTAGTAGTAGTAGTACTAGTAGTAGTAGTAGTAGTACTAGTAGTAGTAGTAGTAGTACTAGTAGTAGTAGTACTAGTAGTAGTAGTACTAGTAGTAGTAGTAGAAGTAGTAGTAGTAGTACTAGTAGTAGTAGTAGTAGTACTAGTAGTAGTAGTAGTAGTAGAAGTAGTAGTAGTATAGTAGTAGTAGTAGTAGTAGTAGTAGTAGAAGTAGTAGAAGTAGTAGTACTAGTATAGTAGTAGTAGAAGTAGTACTTAGTAGTAGTAGTAGTATAGAAGTAGTAGTAGTAGTACTAGTATAGTAGTAGATAGTAGTAGTAGTATAGACTAGTAGTAGTAGTAGTACTAGTAGTAGTATAATATAGTATATACTAGTAGTAGTAGAAGTAGTAGTATAGTATAGTATAGTAGTAGTAGTACAGTAGTAGTAGTAGTATAGTAGAATTGTAGTAGTAGTAGTGTAGTAGAGTGTAGAAGTAGTAGTAGTAGTAGTAGAGTAGTAGTAGTAGTAGTAGTAGAAGTAGTGTTAGTAGTAGTAGAAGTAGTAGTAGTAGTACTAGTAGTAGTATGTAGTAGTACTAGTAGTATAGTAGTAGTAGTATAGTAGTAGTAGTAGTAGTGAAGTAGTAGTAGTAGTAGTACTAGTAGTAGTAGTAGTAGTTAGTAGTAACTAGATAGTAGTAGTAGAAGTAGTAGTAGTAGTAGTAGTAGTAGTAGTAGTAGTACTAGTAGTAGTAGTAGAAGTAGTAGTAGTAGTACTAGTAGTAGTAGTAGTATACTAGGTAGTAGTACAGTAGTAGTAGTAGTAGTACTAGTAGTAGTAGTAGTAGTAGTACTAGTAGTAGTAGTAGTAGTAGAAGTAGTAGTAGTAGACTAGTAGTAGTAGTAAGTAGTAGTACTAGTAGTAGTAGTAGTAGTAGTAGTAGTAGTAGTAGTAGTAGTACTAGTAGTAGAAGTAGTAGTAGTAGTAGTAGTAGTAGTAGTAGTAGTAGTAGTAGTAGTAGTAGTAGTAGTAGTAGAGTAGTACTAGTAGTAGTAGTAGTACTAGTAGTAGTAGTAGTAGTCTAGTAGTAGTAGTAGTAGTATAGTAGTAGTAGTAGTAGTAGAAGTAGTAGTAGTAGTACTAGTAGATAGTAGTAGTAGTACTAGTAGTATAGTAGATAGTAGTAGTAGTAGACTAGTAGTAGTAGTAGTAGTAGTAGTACTAGTAGTAGTAGTAGTAGTAGTAGTAGTACTAGTAGTAGTAGTAGTAGTACTAGTAGTAGTAGTAGTAGTAGTACTAGTAGTAAGTAGTAGTAGTAGTAGTTAGTAGTAGTACTAGTAGTAGTAGTATAGTAGTAGTAGTAGAAGTAGTAGTAGTAAAGTAGTAGTAGTAGTAGTAGTACTAGTAGTAGTAGTACTAGTAGTAGTAGTAGAAGTAGTAGTAGTAGTACTAGTAGTAGTAGTAGTACTAGTAGTAGTAGTAGTACTAGTAGTAGTAGTAGAAGTAGTAGTAGTAGTACTAGTAGTAGTAGTAGTACAGTAGTAGTAGTAGTAGTACTAGTAGTAGAAGTAGTAGTAGTAGTACTAGTAGTAGTAGTAGTAGTACTAGTAGTAGTAGTAGTAGTAGTAGTAGTAGTAGTACTTGTAGTAGTAGTAGTAGTCTAGTAGTATAGAAGTAGTAGTAGTAGTAGTACTAGTATAGTAGTAGTAGTAGTAGAAGTAGTAGTAGTAGTAAAGTAGTAGTAGTAGTAGTAGTACTAGTAGAATTAGTAGTAGTAGTAGTAGTATAGTAGTAGTAAGTAGTAGTTAGTAGTAAGTAGTAGTAGTAGCAGTAGTAGTAGTAGTAGTAGTAGTAGTAGAAGTAGTAGTAGTAGTAGTAGTAGTAAGCAGTAGTAGTAGTAGTAGTAAGCAGTAGTAGTAGTAGTGATAAGTAGTAAGCAGTAGTAGTAGTAGTAGTAAGCAGTAGTAGTAGTAGTAGGAGTAGTAGTAGCAGTAGTAGTAGCAGCAGCAGCAGCAGCAGTAGTAGTAGTAGTAGTAGTAGTAAGTTAGTAAAAGTATATAATAATAATAATAATAATAATAATAATAATAATAATAATAATAATAATCAGTACAGCAGCCGGGTAACAATAGCCTCCCCATGGCACAAGCAACACACAAAAAAATATTTTTCAGTTTTGTTTCCGCTTTTCCACATTTTTCTTTATATTTTCTGTTTCCACGAGACCAAATTGGGCCAGGCCAAGGGCCGCCGGTAACGAACTAACAAGAGGTTGACCTACGTTTTCTGTTATCATTTTTTGTTGAATTTTCCGCTAAATTTAAATATATGCTTCAATAAAAGGCACATATAATTTTTATTTATTTATTTTTTTTTTAACCGCAGAGTGAGTTCTCAACCGTCATACAAGTGGACGGCCATTTTGATTTCTTCTTTTTTTAAGTACAGTGTTTTGACTCATGTTATCCTCAGCGACGAATCAGAATCGAGGTTTATTGTTCGGGTGGTCGGTGATTGGTCAGTGTTGTGGGTCGGGCGAGAATAATAACTCTCGACTGGCATGCCTAGTAGGCTGCCTCGTGCCTGTTTCGAAAATATAAATTACTTATAATACATAAACCGCTCGGTATTTTAATCTCACTTTTGAAGAGCTGCAAAAATTTACAGTTTTCCATCACCAAACCAAGTTTCAAGCTGATATCCCAAACCGTTTGAGAGAGATATCCCGAAGAAACTAAACAGCGTCAAACCACTTGGCAATATTTCCATTTACCTTCCTAACTAATATACACAATGTTAATATTAATAATATACTAAAAATCCATCCAATTGAAAGTTATTTTTTATTTTATCAACGATATCTCAAGAATAATTTCTTTATCGGAGTTTAACTAATAGGTGAAGGAAGGAGGTTAAGAAGGTGAGAAGTATGTGTTATCAAGGAGTGGAACCCTGGTGGAGTGGAACCCTAGTGGAGGTGAAGTGGAACCCTGATGGAGTGGAAACCCCTTTAGTGGAGGTGGGGGTGGAAACCCCAAGGTGGAGGGGAAACCCCTGGTGGGGGTGGAACCCCTGGTGGGTGGAACCCTGGTGGAGGTGGAGTGGAACCCTGTGGAGTGGAACCCTAGTGGAGGTGAAGTGGAACCCTGTGGAGTGGAACCCTAGTGGAGGTGGAGTGGAACCATGGTGGAGTGGAACCCTGGTGGAGGTGGAGTGGAACCCTGGTGGAGTGGAACCCTAGTGGAGGGGGAAGTGGAACCCTGTGGAGGGGAAACCCTAGTGGAGGTGGAGTGGAACCTGGTGGAGTGGAACCCTAGGTGGAGGGGGAGTGGAACCTGGTGGGTGGAACCTGGTGGAGGGAACCTGGTAATTTAACCTAGTGGAGGTGAAGGGGGAAGGGGGTTTGGAACCAGGGGGATGGGACCCTGGAATTTGGCCCTAAGTGAGGTAAAGTGGGAAACCCTTTTTTAACCCTATTATTTATTTCCACCCTTTTTTTACCCTTTTTTTGACCCTCTAGTGGATTGGACCCCTTGGATAACCCTGTAGGTATTTTTAATTTTTTGGGAAAACCCCATTAATTCCCCCCACCCTTTTATGATGATTACTTGACCTTTGGGAAATTAAGCCATCTTATTAATTTGGAAAATTTATACCCCCTTTTCCCCATACCCCCCCCCTCCTTAGTGGATTTATACCATTGGTGGGGTTGGGTGGCCTGGGGAGTTGACCTCTTTTCCCTTTTTCCCTAAATTAAACCAAGGTGGAATTTTTGAACCTTTTGAAGAAGGTTCAACCCGGGGGTCTCTAAAGTTGGTTCCAAATTTACTTAACAAAAGAAAAGGGATCAGTAACCCTTTTTCCTTTCGTACCCCTAATAAGTATTTTCCTTTTTTTTTTTTTTTTTTTTTTTTCCTAGGGTTTATTTAAAATTTTCCCTACTTTAAATTCCCCCCCCCCCTTTTTCCATGAAAAGCTTCCTTTAACTTTCCATGCAATTTAAACTTTCCTTTTCCATCCTCATTTTGGAAACCCCCAATAAAACCCCCTTTCCATCCCCCTTTCCACTCCCCCCCCTCTTCTCACTCCCCCTTTTTTCCTTCTTTTTCTCCCCCTCCTTCTCCCCTCTTTTCCCCTCCCTCTCTTTTTCCCTCACTCTCCCCCTTATAATCTCTCCCCTCTTTCACCCTCCTCTTCTCACTTCTCTCTTATCCAACCCTCCTCTTTCTCAAAAACTCCTTTTTATCCTTTCTTCCCCTTCCCTCTCTCTTCTCACTCCTCTCTCTTCTCACCCCCCACTTCTTCTCACTCCTCCTCTCTTCTCACTCCTCTTCTTCTCACTCCCTCTCTCTTCTCACTCCCTCTCTTCTCACTCCCTCTCTCTCTTCTCACTCACTCCCTCTCTTCTCACTCTCTTTCTTTCTCACTCCCTCTCTCTTCTCCTCCCTCCCAAACACTGCTCCAACATACTCCAACACTGCTAAAAACACGGGTGGTCATATTGGTTCCCCTTCTAATGTTGCACTTACTAATTTCTCCCTCCCCCCCTCTCCTTCCATCTCTCCTCCCTCCCTCATTCCTTTCCCTTTCCCCCCCCCCCCTCCCTCCATCTTTCCTCCTCCCACACAATGGGGTAAATAAAAGAAGTGTGAAAAAACAAGAAACTGCAAGGTTAATTAAAATCAAAACATTAAGTTTTAATAGGGAAATCTCTCTCCTCTCTCCTTCCCCTTCTCTCTCTTCTCTCTCTCTCTCTCTCCTCTCTTCTTCTGCTCTCCCCTCTCTCTCTCTCTCTTTTCTCTCCTCTCTCTCTCCTCTCTCTCTCTCCTCTCTCTCCTCTCTCTCTCTCCTCTCTTTTCGTTCTCTCTCCCTCTCTCCTCTCTCTCTCTCTCTCTCTCTCTCTCTCTCTCTCCTCTCTCTCCTTTCTTCCCCCCCCCCTTCTTCCTTTCCTCTCTTCTCCTTTTCCCCCTCCCCCTCCCCTTCCCCCTCCCCCCTCCTCCGTCCCCTTCGCTTTTTTCTTTTCTTTAAAGCCCCTCTCCTTTCTCTCTCCCCTTCTCATCTTTTCTCTCTCCTTCCAAAAGTCTTTTCCCCTAGTTCCCTTACCCATTATCCTACCCCCCTCCCTCCCCCTCCCAGATGGGGTTTTGCTTGGGGTTGATTGTGGACCTCCTGGGCCTACCTGTTCCAGGAACCGGGCTGGCCTCCGGCCCCGGCCTTCAAAAAGAGAGTTTTTGGGCCCAGTCTGGGAAGTCGTCCGGTCAGGCCGGGCTGGCCCCCGACGTTGGGTGGGTGGGACCAGATAAAACAGTTAGTTGGGGTCCCAGGGCCCTTGGGTCCTCGGCCAGGTCCTTGGTCAGGCCCGGGCCCGGCCGGGGGCCGTTATCCCCGGAATAACCTCCAGGTATCCAGGTCCACATCCAAAAGAGAGAGAGAGAGAGAGAGAGGAGAGAGAGAGAGAGAGGAGAGAGAGAGAGATGAGAGAGAGGAGAGAGATGAGAGAGAGAGGGGGAGAGAGGGGGGGGGGATAAGGATAGAAAAAATTAAGTATCAGCAAGAATCATCACACATCATCACAACATGAGATAAGAGGTCAAAAGGTTGGTTATGTGAGAAGAGAGAGGGGGGGGGGGAATACCGGGGGAAGGGGAGGGAGGTAACACCGGGGGTAGGGGAAGTGTTAGGGGTGGGAGGTGCGGGACATGAGTAAGGGGGGTGTCGGGGGGACCCAAATAGATAGGGGGGGGGGAAATGAACATAGGGAGGGGTTAAAAATGGGGTAGGGGGAAAGCGGGGGTTACGCTGCGTCTACGCCCCCTCCCCCTTAAAAAAAAAGTGTAGCGGACTTAACACAGCCTCCTCAGCCCCCCCACCCCCAACTATTTCCCCTCCCCCCCCCTACAATGTAAACAAACACCAGGTTCGCGCCAAAAGAGTGGGAGGAGAGGTGGGAAGGTGCCACCACAAGGTTCACCACCCTATTGACTTACTGAGGGAAATTCGACCTTAAGTGTCAACGAGGTGTAACTTCGTCTTGCTTCTTCCTGCTTTCCCTCCCCTCGCTCCTCTCCTTGTTTATGTGGCGGCTGTTGGTGATTGTTGGTGAGTGTTGGAGGTTGTTGGTGATTGTTGGTGATTGTTGGTGATTGTTGAAGGTTGTTGGTGATTGTTGGTGATTGTTGGTGATTGTTGGTGAGTGTTGGAGGTTGTTGGTGATTGTTGGTGATTGTTGGTGAGTGTTGGAGGTTGTTGGTGATTGTTGGTGATTGTTGGTGATTGTTGGTGAGTGTTGGAGGTTGTTGGTGATTGTTGGTGATTGTTGGTGATTGTTGGTGAGTGTTGGTGAGTGTTGGAGGTTGTTGGTGAGTGTTGGAGGTTGTTGGTGAGTGTTGGAGGTTGTTGGTGATTGTTGGTGATTGTTGGTGAGTGTTGGAGGTTGTTGGTGATTGTTTGTGATTGTTGGTGATTGTTGGTGAGTGTTGGAGGTTGTTGGTGATTGTTGGTGATTGTTGGTGAATGTTAGTTTTGGAGGTCCTTGTCGATTGTTGGTGAATGTGTGTGTTGGAGGTTTGTTGGTGAGTTTGGTGTTGGAGATTGTTGGTGAGTGTTTGTGATTGTTGGAGGTTGTTCGTGATTGTTGGTGACTGTTGGCGATTGTCGAGATTGTTGGTTAGTGTTGGTGATTGTCGAAGGTTGTTGGTGACTGTTGGTGTCAGTGATTGTTGGAGGTTGTTGGTTTTTGCTGGTGAATGTTAGTGTTGGAAATTGTTGGTGAAAGTTATTGCTGGAGATCGTTGGAGATTGTAGGTGAGTGTTGGAGGTTGTGTTGTAGTCAAGGGTCGAGTTGAAAAGAACACTTGAAGCGTGAGGTGAATAATCTGGAGAATAATTAACAGTGATAAATGACAGGAGAAAGAGAAGCAAGAGGAAGAGGAGACAGAAGAGAATGAATCATGATTAGTGTTATTCAGTACGTGACACTTGAAGCAAGAACCACGTCCTTCACTATGTACTGCTGCAGCATCCCGCAAATGATGGTAATCTCACCGGACGATAGTTGGAGGATAGTGATCTATCCCACTAAAAAAAGTAATTAAATCTGCAACAGGCAGGGATTTAATTATTTACTGAAAAGAAGGTCGCAAGTAATTATCTCATTGATGAACGGGCATTGTTTGGACTTAAAATAAAAATTTACACACTATATCTGGCTTTAAAAAGAGATTAGACAATATTTGAGTGTAAAGAGTTACGTCTGAGTAGCACCTGAGGTGTTAAAACAACTTATTGAGTCAGTAGGCCTGTTGCAGTGATCCTCCAGTCTTATGTTCTTAAATGGGTGGATGGGAGTGGTTGGTTATGAGGACCTGCCTTGCATGGGCCAGTAAGCCTGCTGCAGTGTTCCTCGAGTCTTATGTTCTCATGTGCCTGGTAGCACAATGGTAGCGCACTTGGCTAGTAAGCGAATGTACTCGAGTTGGAGCCCTGGGTGAGGCGACACTAATGATTCAGTCTCTGAGCAACTACTGCCCTTGTTACCTAGCAACTGCTGCCCTTGTTACCTAGCAACTACTGTCCTTGTTACCTAGCAACTGCTGCCCTTGTTACCTAGCAACTACTGCCCTTGTTACCTAGCAACTGCTGCCCTTGTTACCTAGCAACTACTGCCCTTGTTACCTAGCAACTGCTGTACTTGTTACCTAGCAACTACTGCCCTTGTTACCTAGCAACTACTGCCCTTGTTACCTAGCAACTACTGCCCTTGTTACCTAGCAACTGCTGCCCTTGTTACCTAGCAACTACTGCCCTTGTTACCTAGCAACTGCTGTACTTGTTACCTAGCAACTGCTGTACTTGTTACCTAGCAACTACTGCCCTTGTTACCTAGCAACTGCTCTACTTGTTACCTAGCAACTACTGCCCTTGTTACCTAGCAACTGCTGCCCTTGTTACCTAGCAACTACTGCCCTTGTTACCTAGCAACTGCTGTACTTGTTACCTAGCAACTACTGCCCTTGTTACCTAGCAACTGCTCTACTTGTTACCTAGCAACTACTGCCATTGTTACATAGCAACTGCTCTACTTGTTACCTAGCAACTACTGCCCTTGTTACCTAGCAACTGCTCTACTTGTTACCTAGCAACTACTGCCCTTGTTACCTAGCAACTGCTGCCCTTGTTACCTAGCAACTACTGCCCTTGTTACCTAGCAACTACTGCCCTTGTTACCTAGCAACTGCTCTACTTGTTACCTAGCAACTACTGCCCTTGTTACCTAGCAACTGCTGCCCTTGTTACCTAGCAACTACTGCCCTTGTTACCTAGCAACTACTGCCCTTGTTACCTAGCAACTGTTCTACTTGTTACCTAGCAACTACTGCCCTTGTTACCTAGCAACTGCTGCCCTTGTTACCTAGCAACTACTGCCCTTGTTACCTAGCAACTGCTGCCCTTGTTACCTAGCAACTACTGCCCTTGTTACCTAGCAACTGCTCTACTTGTTACCTAGCAACTACTGCCCTTGTTACCTAGCAACTGCTGCCCTTGTTACCTAGCAACTACTGCCCTTGTTACCTAGCAAATACTGCCCTTGTTACCTAGCAACTGCTGCCCTTGTTACCTAGCAACTGCTGTACTTGTTACCTAGCAACTACTGCCCTTGTTACCTAGCAACTGG
>NC_069490.1:270982-305982 GCF_026875155.1 Cherax quadricarinatus | reverse complement strand
ACAACAACAGACCAAGAGAACTACAACAACAGACCAAGAGAACAACAACAGACCAAGAGAACTACAACAACAGACCAAGACAACAACAGACCAAGAGAACAACAACAGACCAAGAGAACAACAACAGACCAAGAGAAACAACAGACCAAGAGAACTACAACAACAGACCAAGAGAACAACAACAGACCAAGAGAACAACAGACCAAGAGAACTACAACAACAGACCAAGAGAACTACAATAACAGACCAAGGGAACAACAGACCAAGAGAACTACAACAACAGACCAAGAGAACTACAACAACAGACCAAGAGAACAACAGACCAAGAGAACTACAACAACAGACCAAGAGAACTACAACAAACAGACCAAGAGAACTACAACAACAGACCAAGAGAACAACAACAGACCAAGAGAACAACAGACCAAGAGAACAACAGACCAAGAGAACTACAACAACAGACCAAGAGAGCTACAACAACAGACCAAGAGAACTACAACAACAGACCAAGAGAACTACAACAACAGACCAAGAGAACTACAACAACAGACCAAGAGAACTACAACAACAGACCAAGAGAACAACAGACCAAGAGAACTACAACAACAGACCAAGAGAACAACAGACCAAGAGAACTACAACAACAGACCAAGAGAGCTACAACAACAGACCAAGAGAACTACAACAACAGACCAAGAGAACTGCAACAACAGACCAAGAGAACTACAACAACAGACCAAGAGAACTACAACAACAGACCAAGAGAACAACAGACCAAGAGAACTACAACAACAGACCAAGAGAACTACAATAACAGACCAAGAGAACAACAACAAACAGACCAAGAGAGCTACAACAACAGACCAAGAGAACTACAACAACAGACCAAGAGAACTACAACAACAGACCAAGAGAACTACAATAACAGACCAAGAGAACAACAACAACAGACCAAGAGAGCTACAACAACAGACCAAGAGAACTACAACAACAGACCAAGAGAACAACAGACCAAGAGAAACTACAACAACAGACCAAGAGAACTACAACAACAGACAAGAGAGCTACAACAACAGACCAAGAGAACTACAACAACAGACCAAGAGAACTACAACAACAGACCAAGAGAAACTACAACAACAGACCAAGAGAACTACAACAACAGACCAAGACAGCTACAACAACAGACCAAGAGAACTACAACAACAGACCAAGAGAGCTACAACAACAGACCAAGAGAGCTACAACAACAGACCAAGAGAGCTACAACAACAGACCAAGAGAACTACAACAACAGACCAAGAGAACAACAACAACAGACCAAGAGAACAACAACAGACCAATAGAGCTACAACAACAGACCAAGAGAGCTACAACAACAGACAACACAGCTACAGTAACGGGTCAGTTGAAGCGAAAACAGATGGACGATTCACCGCAATATTGGACCACCGCTCTCAGATACAATAATATCCTGGTAGCTGATACAGATATTCCCCTGAGCTGGGGGAGAATATCCTGAGCTGATACAGATATTCCCCTGAGCTGGGGAGAATATCCTGGTAGCTGATACAGATATTCCCCTGAGCTGGGGAGAATATCCTGGTAGCTGATACAGATATTCCCCTGAGCTGGGGAGAATATCCTGGTAGCTGATACAGATATTCCCCTGAGCTGGGGAGAATATCCTGGTAGCTGATACAGATATTCCCCTGAGCTGGGGAGAATATCCTGGCAGCTGATACAGATATTCCCCTGAGCTGGGGAGAATATCCTGGCAGCTGATACAGATATTCCCTGAGCTGGGGAGAATATCTGGTAGCTGATACAGATATTCCCCTGAGCTGGGGAGAATATCCTGGTAGCTGATACAGATATTCCCCTGAGCTGGGGAGAATATCCTGGTAGCTGATACAGATATTCCCCTGAGCTGGGGAGAATATCCTGGCAGCTGATACAGATATTCCCCTGAGCTGGGGAGAATATCCTGGTAGCTGATACAGATATTCCCCTGAGCTGGGGAGAATATCCTGGTAGCTGATACAGATATTCCCCTGAGCTGGGGAGAATATCCTGGCAGCTGATACAGATATTCCCCTGAGCTGGGGAGAATATCCTGGTAGCTGATACAGATATTCCCCTGAGCTGGGGAGAATATCCTGGTAGCTGATACAGATATTCCCCTGAGCTGGGGAGAATATCCTGGTAGCTGATACAGATATTCCCCTGAGCTGGGGAGAATATCCTGGCAGCTGATACAGATATTCCCCTGAGCTGGGGAGAATATCCTGGTAGCTGATACAGATATTCCCCTGAGCTGGGGAGAATATCTGGCAGCTGATACAGATATTCCCCTGAGCTGGGGAGAATATCCTGGCAGCTGATACAGATATTCCCCTGAGCTGGGGAGAATATCCTGGTAGCTGATACAGATATTCCCCTGAGCTGGGGGAATATCCTGATGCAGATATTCTGAACTAGGGAATTATACTGGTGCTTAATGCGGATATTCCCTCTGGGTTGGGGAATATGTCAGCTGATACAAATCTCTCAGCTCAGGCTGACAGATTTTATTATTCAGGTGTATACCTTTGATATACCTTTACCCTTGAAGAGTTTCGAGACTTTCTCTACTCTCTGAGCCCGGCCATGGGCCAGGCTCGTCTGGTGCTTGCCTGGTTAACCAGGCTGTTGCTGCTGGAGGCCCGCTGCTCCACATATCCATCACAGTCTGGTTGATCTGGCACCCTGTGAAGATACTTGTCCAGTTTCCTCCCATCCTGTGTGACGGAGCTTCCAGCTCCACAATGTAACTATCACATACACTAGAGTATCCTCTCTACCTCAATAATAACGTCTGTAGTTCACTCTGTCAGATGCTCTCTTGTAGTCCAGGAAGATGAAGAGATACCTTCCCTGTCTGTCTTACTTCATGTATGTAACTCTAGGTTGAAGCCTGACCCGTTCCGTGGTTTGTTTACAGTCCTGTTAATACGATTTCGTGAGTCTGTGTCAGGTGGCTCTTGGATTCTGCATGTGTGGGGAAGTATCTGGCTTGACCAGGCCTCCTAGTGGATCAGGACCTGGTCAACCAGGCTCTTACTGCTGGCTGGACGTAGTCTAACATACGAACCACAGCCCGACTGATCGGCTACTGACTTTAGGTATCTGTCCAGCTCCCTCTTGAAGACGACTTCCTGTCTTTGTGCCTCTTCCGTCTGCTACGAGCGTTGAATTCTGGGGATGGTCACTGGGTTCTCACCGCGTGTGAGAGAGCAGGTGGTCTTCAGAAGCTTGGTCAACTGCAATTGCAGCAACAGCAGCAGCTGGTACATGGCTCGGTCTGCTGCCCTGGTGGTTGAGAGGTCTGGTCAGCACCTACGTTGCTGCGTTCAATCACGACTTCCGCTCGAGATTGCTAACCCTCCCCTCCTTTACTCCTCATTCCACCCCTCCCTCCTTCTACCCCCTCCCTTTTAACCCTCATCTCCTCCCTTCCGTCTCTTCCTCCCTTCTAAATCTCCTCTCTATCTTCGTCTCTTCTAACCTTCATCCCTTCCCGAAGCTAGACTTAACAGCTAACCATCTGATCATCTAGGCTGTTACTGCTCGCTGTCTGAAAAACATAATCACACACACACACACACACACCACACACACACACACACACACACACACACACACACACACACACACCCCACACACACACACATTAGTGATAAATTCCCAAGATTTTAGCCACGGATAAAACACCCAGGATTCAAACTAGTGGCAACACAGTACTAGAACTAGCAGGCCAAGGCTCTAGCCACTGGGCCACGCAACCTGCGTGGCCCAGTGGCTTGCCATAGGGTCGAACCCTGGGTCTACACACGTATTATGATTCTCGGAGTACTAATGGCCAATCATAACCTATCAATAATTAATACGTCACGATAATTATCTTGATAATAATACAAAAATATATGGATAAAGCACACGTATAACACTTGCCTGTATTTACTGCTGCAACGTTTCGCTCATAACACAACCAAATGAATAAAACACATGAAAAACACCTGCCTATCTTAATTTAGGATACACATGTTTTATTTATCAGCTGTTTGGTATTGCAGATCACTAATATAATTTGAGATAATCCAGGATAGCCGCACCATGACAAACAGTACCTTGGTAAGTCATACCTGAGTACTAAACAGTACTCTGGCTAGGCATGTACCTGAGTACTAAGCAGTACCCTGGCTAGACATGTACCTGAGTACTAAACAGTACTCTGGCTAGGCATGTACCTGAGTACTAAGCAGTACCCTGGCTAGACATGTACCTGAGTACTAAGCAGTACCCTGGCTAGACATGTACCTGAGTACTAAGCAGTACCCTGGCTAGACATGTACCTGAGTACTAAACAGTACTCTGGCTAGGCATGTATATGAGTACTAAGCAGTACCCTGGCTAGACATGTACCTGAGTACTAAACAGTACCCTGGCTAGACATGTACCTGAGTACTAAACAGTACCCTGGCTAGACATGTACCTGAGTACAAAACAGTACCCTGGCTAGACTTTGTACCTGAGTACTAAACAGTACCCTGGCTAGACATGTACCTGAGTACAAAAGAGTACCCTGGCTAGACATGTACCTGAGTACAAAACAGTAGCCTGGCTAGACATGTACCTGAGTACTAAACAGTACCCTGGCTAGACATGTACCTGAGTACAAAACAGTACCCTGGCTAGACATGTACCTGAGTACTAAACAGTACCCTGGCTAGACATGTACTGAGTACAAAAGAGTCCCCTGGTAGACATGTACCTGAGTACAAAACAGTAGCCTGGCTAGACATGTACCTGAGTACTAAACAGTAACCTGGCTAAACATGTACCTGAGTACAAAACAGTACCCTGGCTAGACATGTACCTGAGTACTAAACAGTACCCTGGCTAGACATGTACCTGAGTACTAAACAGTACCCTGGCTAGACATGTACCTGAGTACAAAACAGTAGCCTGGCTAGACATGTACCTGAGTACTAAACAGTACCCAGGCTAGACATGTACCTGAGTACAAAAGAGTACCCTGGCTAGACATGTACCTGAGTACAAAACAGTAGCCTGGCTAGACATGTACCTGAGTACTAAAACAGTCCCCTGGCTAGACATGTACCTGAGTACAAAACAGTACCCTGGCTAGACATGTACCTGAGTACAAAGAGTACCCTGGCTAGACATGTACTGAGTACTAAACAGTACCCTGGCTAGACATGTACCTGAGTACAAAACAGTAGCCTGGCTAGAATGTACCTGAGTACTAAACAGTACCCTGGCTAGACATGTACCTGAGTACTAAACAGTACCCTGGCTAGACATGTACCTGAGTACAAAACAGTACCCTGGCTAGACATGTACCTGAGTACAAAACAGTAGCCTGGCTAGACATGTACCTGAGTACTAAACAGTACCCTGGCTAGACATGTACCTGAGTACTAAACAGTACCCTGGCTAGACATGTACCTGAGTACAAAACAGTAGCCTGGCTAGACATGTACCTGAGTACAAAACAGTAGCCTGGCTAGACATGTACCTGAGTAAAAAAACAGTACCTGGCTAGACATGTACCCTGAGTACAAAACAGTACCCTGGCTAGACATGTACCTGAGTACAAAACAGTACCCTGGCTAGACATGTACCCTGAGTACAAAACAGTACCCTGGCTAGACATGTACCTGAGTACAAAACAGCACCCTGGCTAGACATGTACCTGAGTACAAAACAGTACCCTGGCTAGACATGTACCTGAGTACAAAACAGTACTCTAGCTAGAGCTTTGATCAACGTTATTGCGAGGGTCGAGGCTCTAACACCACCAGCAACACTCAGTCACACACTAGTCTCTTTATAGCCACTCTTATCATAAATTATTGTTTCTAATTGTGTGTGTGCGTGTGTGTACTCCCGTAATTGTGGCTGCTGGGGTCGATTCACAGCTCCTGGCCCTGCCTCTTCGCTGGTCGTTACTAGGTTCACTCTTTTCCTGCTCTGTGGGCTTTATGGTTACCTGGATACCTGGAGGTTACCTGGAGGTTATTCCGGGGATCAACGCCCCCGCGGCCCGGTCCATGACCAGGCCTCCCGATGGATCAGGGCCTAATCAACTAGGCTGTTACTGCTGGCCGCACGCAGTCCAACGTACGAGCCACAGCCCGGCTGATCCAGCACTGACTTTAGGTATCTGTCCAGCTCTCTCTTGAAGGCAGCCAGGGGCTTATTGGCAATTCCCCTAATGCTTGATGGGAGGCTGTTGAACAGTTTTGGGCCCCGGACACTTATGGCGTTTTCCCTTAGTGTACCAATGGCGCCCCTACTTTTTATTGGGGGCATTTTGCATCGCCTGCCCAGTCTTTTACTTTCGTAGGGAGTGATTTCTGTGTGCAGATTTGGGACCATTCCTTCCAAGATTTTCCAAGTGTAGATTATGATATATCTCTCCCTCCTGCGTTCCCAAAGAGTACAAGTCAAGGCTTCCAAGCGTTCCAGTAGTTAAGGTGCTTGACAGAACTTATACGTGCAGTAAAGGATCTCTGTACACTCTCTAGATCTGCGATTTCACCTGCTTTGTATGGAGATGTTAATGTACAGCAGTATTCCAGCCCAGAGAGAACAAGTGATTTGAAAAGGATCATCAATGGCTTGGCATCTCTCGTTTTGAAAGTTCTCATTATCCATCCTATCATTTTCTTTGCACGTGCGATCGTGGCACTGTTGTGATCCTTGAAAGTGAGATCCTCAGACATTACTACTCCCAGGTCCCTTACATTATTTTTCCGCTCTATTGTATGGCCGGAGTCAGTAGTATACTCTGTTCTAGTTATTATCTCCTCCAGTTTTCCATAACGGAGTAGTTGGAATTTGTCCTCATTGAACATCATGGTACATCTTCTTAAAGCTATGTATGGTTCCTGCCTCCACTACGTCACTTCCCAGACTATTCCACTTCCTGTGTGGCTGAAGAAATACTTCCTAACATCTCTGTGACTCATCTGAGTTTTAAACTTCCATTTGTAACCCCCTTGTTGCTGTGTGTACTCACCTAATTGTACTCACCTAATTGTGGTTGCAGGGGTCGAGTCACAGCTCCTGGCCCCGCCTCTTCACTGGCCGCTACTAGGTCACTCTTCCTGCTCCATGAGCTTTATCATACCTCTTCTTAGAGCTATGTATGGATCCTGCCTCCACTACAACACTCCCAGACTATTCCACTTCTTGAGTGTGTGTGTGTGTGTGTGTGTGTGTGTGTGTGTGTGTGTGTGTGTGTATGTACTCACCTAATTGTACTCACCTAATTGTGGTTGCAGGGGTCGAGACTCAGATCCTGGCCCGCTCTTCACTGATCGCTACTAGGTCCTCTCTCTCTCTGCTTCCTGAGCTTTGTCATACCTCTTCTTAAAACTATGTATGGTTCCTGCCTCCACTACTTCACTTGCTAGGCTATTCCACTTGCTGACAACTCTATGACTGAAGAAATACTTCCTAACGTCCCTGTGACTCGTCTGAGTCTTCAGCTTCCAGTTGTGACCCCTTGTCCCTGTGTCCCTCTCTGGAACATCCTATCTCTGTCCACCCTGTCTATTCCCCGCAGTATCTTGTATGTCGTTATCATGTCTCCCCTGACTCTTCTGTCCTCAGTGTCGTCAGTCCGATTTCCCTCTCCCTTTCCTCGTACGACATTCCCTGAGCTCTGGGACTAGCCTTGTTGCAAACCTTTGTACTTTCTCTAACTTCTTGACGTGCTTGACCAGGTGTGGGTTCCAGACTGGTGCTGCATACTCCAGTATGGGCCTAACATACACAGTGTACAGTGTCTTGAACGATTCCTTATTAAGGTATCGGAACGCTATTCTCAGGTTTGTCAGGCGCCCGTATGCTGCAGCAGTTATTTGGTTGATGTGTGCCTCCGGTGATGTGCTCGGTGTTATGGTCACCCCAAGGTCTTTCTCCCTGAGTGAGGTCTGTAGTCTTTGTCCACCTAGCCTATACTCTGTCTGCAGTCTTCTTTGCCCCTCCCAATCTTCATGACTTTGCATTTGGCTGGATTGAATTCGAGAAGCCAGTTACTGGACCACATGTCCAGCCTGTCTAGGTCTCTTTGCAGTCCTGCCTCATCCTCATCCGATTTAATTCTTCTCATCAACTTCACATCATCTGCGAATAGGGACACTTCAGAGTCTATTCCTTCCATCATGTCGTTCACATATATCAAAATAGCACTGGTCCTAGAACTGACCCCTGTGGGACCCTGCTCGTCACAGGCGCCCACTGTGATACCTCTTCACGTACCATGACTCGTTGCTGCCTCCCTGTCAGGTATTCCCTGATCCATTGCAGTG
This sequence comes from Cherax quadricarinatus, assembly GCF_026875155.1. Taxonomy (NCBI): domain Eukaryota; kingdom Metazoa; phylum Arthropoda; class Malacostraca; order Decapoda; family Parastacidae; genus Cherax; species Cherax quadricarinatus. Next base: position 297,598 of record NC_069490.1, on the reverse strand, counting down.
CCCTCCCTGTTACATGCGCCTGATCCTCCAGCTTCTGCACTAATCTCTTGTGGGGAACTGTGTCAAAGGCCTTCCTGCAGTCTAGGAAAACGCAATCTACCCACCCCTCTCTCTCGTGTCTTACTTCTGTTACCTTGTCATAAAACTCCAGGAGGTTTGTGATACAAGATTTGCCTTCCATGAACCCATGCTGGTTTTCATTTATAATCTTGTTCCTTTCCAGGTGTTCGACCACTCTCCTCCTGATAATCTTCTCCATGACTTTGCACACAATACATGTCAGAGGGCACAGGTCTGTAGTTTAGCACCTCGTTTCTGTTTCCTTTCTTAAATATGGGGACTACATTAGCTGTCTTCCCTTTCTCAGGTAGTTGCCCAGTTTCAAGGGATGTGTTGAAGATTGTGGTTAGAGGCACGCACAGCATCTCTGCTCCTTCTCTAAGGACCATGGGGAGATGTTGTCCGGTCCCATCGCCTTTGAGGTGTCAAGGTCACTTAGGAGCTTCTTCACCTCCTCCTCAGTTGTTCGTATGTCATCCAACACTTGTTGGTATTTTCACTCTTGATGTTCGCTTCTGTGCTGTCTTCCCACAGCCCTTCCTGTCTCTACTGTAAAAACTTCCTTACATCTCCTGTTCAGCTCCTCACATACCTCCTGATCATTTCTTGTGAGTTCTCCACCTTCTGTCCTTAATCTGATCACCTGGTCTTTGACTGTTGTCTTCCTCCTGATGTGGCTATACAACAGTTTCGGGTCAGTCTTGATTCTCGATGCTATGTCATTTTCATACTGTCGCTGGGCCTCCCTCCTTACCTGTGCGTACTCGTTCCTGGCTCTGCGACTGATCTCCCTATTTTCGTGTGTTCTCTGTGTGTGTTGTGTGTGTGTGTGTGCGTGTGTGTGTTGTGTGTTGTGTGTGTGTGTGTGTGTGTGTGTGTGTGTGTGTGTGTGTGTGTGTGTGTGTGTGTGTGTGTGTGTGTGTGTGTGTGTATGTGTGATGATTTTGGTAAAGAAGTGATGGAGGCAGGCCCCATACATTATTTTAAGAGCAGGTACGACAGGACCCCCACGACAAGGATCTGATGACAGGAAGCAAGGCGGGACTAGGATCCGAGAATCAACCCAGCAACCATAAATAGGCAAGTACACACACACAAAGGAGCTGTGACTCGACCCCTTCAACCACATATACGTAAATACTAGAAAAAATAACGTTGATAATCCAGAAACATATATATTATATATATATATATATATATATATATATATATATATATATATATTATATATATATATATATATATATATATATATATATATATTAAATGTATATATATTTAATAACACTGCCGTTTGTGAAATGAAAAAAATAAAAAAACTGTGGGTTTTTTAATTTTTTGGCGACTTTTAATATTATTGTTGTATGTGGAAGATGAGACTTTTTTCAACAATGCCAAATATATCAATTATTTTTTGGCTGTTAATAAATACTATTGTTTTTTTTAATTGAATAAAGATTTAATTATACCGATTTACATTTGTTCTCTCTGACTCATTCTCTGTTTATATATATTATATATATATATATATATATTATATATATATATATATATATATATATATATATATATATATATATATTATATATATATATATTATATATATAATATATATATTATTTCGTAACAGCTTTTACACTGTTAGGGAATTATTTGTTTGAGATCAACAGAGCAGGGAAAAAATATTTGATGCAACACAGGCTGGGTGGGGAGAATATTTGATGCAACACAGGCTGGGTGGGGAGAATATTTGATGCAACACAGGCTGGGTGGGGAGAATATTTGATGCAACACAGGCTGGGTGGGGAGAATATTTGATGCAACACAGGCTGGGTGGGGAGAATATACTCTCTCAACGTCCCCAACCTGGGTATATTTGGTGCGCGAGGATATATCATTATACCGGAGCCAGGCTGGTGAGATATACTTATTACCAGTGTTGTGGCGGAGGTGTGCTCTCACCTGACGATGTGGGAGAGAGTTAAACCAGCAAGGGGTCGTGGAGATGCTGGAGATTCCACCCATGGTATGGGATGGTCTGGAGAGTGATGCTACTCGTCTCAAAGCCCGATCACTGGGCCAGGCTTGTTTGCTTGGCCAACCAGGCTGTTGCTTCAGGCGGCCCTCTGGTCTGCCTAGCAGGGTTACTGAAGCTAAAACCTTGCGTAGCTTCAAATGTATGTTAATGGATTGGGTAAATAATTTTGTAAGTGGGTACCTACCTGGAGTCTACTCACGGGGTCAACGACCCCGTGGCCCGGTCCATGACCAGGCCTCGTGGTGGATCAGGGCCTGATCCACACGCAGTCCAACGTAAGAAACCACAGCCCGGCTGATCCGGCACTGACTTAGGTATCTGTCCAGTTCTCTCTTGAAGACAACCAGAGAGTCTATTCGTAACTCCCCTTATGCCTGGCGGGAGGCTGTTGAACAGTCTTGGGCCCCGGACACTTACGGTATTTTCTCTTAGTGTACCAATGGCGCCCCTATACTTTTCCTTCTATTTATTAATAATACAAATATTCCTCCTATTCCCCTTTTCTCCCCATATTTCCTTTTCTTTCAATATTGCATTATTCCTTTGTACTCTCCTTTATTCCCTTCTTCTACTCTCTCTTCCTCCCTCTTGTAATCTTTGAATATTCTTCCGACCACCATGATCCTGGCATAGGCCTTAGTAGTCCTATTGCGGTGCTCCTTAATTGCTAAGTTCTATTCTTGTAGGGCCAAGGAAATATAGGAGAATGGAAAGCCAAGTTTACGGATTTCCTGGAAGAGTTCGGGGCAGTAAATAGCCCCTGACTTTTTGGTTATCCAGGCTCTGACTGATCTGCAGTCATGATCAATCTGCTGTTGCTGATGCTGTATACACGAAACAAGTACGAGCAGTCCCATTGGTAATAGGTAGGACGCCAATGCGAGAGATGTACCCAGCACCACTAATGGAAATGAGGGAGGGAGACTTACTGGAATCACCAGGAATCCAACTGGCATAATACAGGACCAGCTGGTGGGGAGGGAAGAACAGGCGGCCAATGGATAAAAACGAGGAGCGCGAATGGGAATATAACCAGGAAATGGAAATAACAGGACCCCAATGAAATAAACCCAAAACAGGGAGGGAACACTGCAGGACCCCATGGACATACCAGGTGATTCCATAACAACATGAAATACCAGACCTATATAGATAATAACTATGATCTCCAATGGAAATAACCATGAATATCTCAATTGAAATAACAGAACACAATGCGAAATAACCAGGACCTCTGAAATAACCAGGACCCCAATGGAAAATCCGACCCCAATGGAATACCAGGACCCGTGAATATGAACCAGCATCCAGGGAGGGAGCTCAGGCCCCAGTTTCACAGTATAACCACCAACAGGTAGGCAATATCATGGCCCCAGGAGAATAACGTCGGACAACACGCTATAACAGACCCAAAGGAAAAACAGGATACAATGAAATAACTCACTCCCAGCAGGAATAACCTGAACCCAGTGCAAATAACCAGGTACCCCAAGCGAACTAAGATCACCTGGAGTCAAGCCCCTTCCTGGATCTGGGTTATCCAGGTTGTCTACACATATGCTGCTATGTATGATAATCTATGTAACTATATTTGTGTATACCTGAATAAAGTTACCTTATTCCCTTTTCCCTTGTTGGTTGGTGCTGCCACCTGGCGGGGTTACCCACACACACACTTAAGAGGTGAGGGAGGGAGACTTACTGGACTCTCCCTCCATAAATTCACACCTTCATTACTATACAAAGTTGGAGGGAGGGAGGGAGAGAGGAAGGAGGCTGGATAATCTTGATATACTGGGGAGGGGAGGGTGGATAAATGAAGGAAATGGACAGACATAAAGGAGAGAAAAGGGTACAAAAAATAGGGAGGGAACACTGTGACCAGCTGGCCTCCTGTGTGTGTGTTCATATACAATACACACACACACACACACACCACAATCACACACATATATATATATAATATATATATATATATATATATAATATATATATATATTATATTTATATATATATATTTATAACACAACACTGCGACTAGCTAACTCACGACGCTCTAACTCACTGGAGCATACAATCACGCACCCAGCAAAGCTAGGTGCTGTACCGTGATCTGACGACATACAATGGTATGGGTGCCTCAGAGCTAATTTCATTATATTCACAGTATTGCAACCACGAACAAGTGGTAGTCGCAATGTTGTTATTGGCCAAGCATCACCGGTTCGTGGTTACAACACGCTTAAAAACTCGCAAACAGGCGAAATTATGTATAAACATTATCTCCACGTCCACAGCAGGACTCGAACCTGCAAACTCTGCAACAGAGCACACAGTACTTTATCCACAATGCCAGACTCCAGATACTTTTCTGGAGTCAACGCCCCCTTACCTGGAGGTTACCTGGAGGTTATTCCGGGGATCAACGCCCCCGCGGCCCGGTCCACGACCAGGCCTCCCGATGGATCAGGGCCTGATCAACCAGGCTGTTACTGCTGGCCGCACGCAGTCCGACGTACGAGCCACAGCCCGGCTGATCCGGCACTGACTTTAGGTATCTGTCCAGCTCTCTCTTGAAGGCAGCCAGGGGTTTATTGGTTTATTGGCCCGGACCCAGACCAGGCCTCCTGGTGGATCAAGGCTGGATCAACCCGACTATTACTGCTGGTTGCACTTTAAGAGCTTTTGCAGTTCCCTCTTGAATTCGGCCAGGGGTCCATTGGTAATACCCTTCATGTGGTGCGAGGCTGTTGAATAGGCTTTACACTTAGTGTCTTTATGAACACTGCTGTTCACGGGGGGGGGGGTATACTGCACCGTCTGCCAAGTCTCTTGCTTTCATAGGGAGTGATTTACGTGTCTAAATTTGGACCCAATCCATTTAGGATTATCCATATGTAAATTATGATGTATCTTTATCGCCTATGTTCCAAGGAGTACAACTTAAGGGGTACGTCAGTCCCCCTGTTTTCTAACATGATTTTTTTCCCAATAATCTACCTTGTCAATAATTACTATCGCATTTACATTGTCTCGTAAGGTGAAGTCCAGGATCTTTCCTTAATTCTTTGATGACAGTTGTGTTGTAGAGGTGTGAGCACCTCAGACCTCTAACACAACTGTCCTTTATCCGTAAAGATTACGAATCATAATATACCATAACCAATCATAATATACACAAGATAACGACGATAGCAAGTTGTGAAGCGTGAATACATACTGACAGCCACTGGGCACGGTAGACGTTACTGGACACAAGACTGACAGCCACTGGGCACGGTAGACGTTACTGGACACAAGACTGACAGCCACTGGGCACGGTAGACGTTACTGAACACAAGACTGACAGCCACTGGGCACGGTAGACGTTACTGGACACAAGACTGACAGCCACTGGGCACGGTAGACGTTACTGGACACAAGACTGACAGCCACTGGAAAACTGGTAGATTTACTGAACACAAATGACAGCCACTGCACGGTAACGTAATAGACACAAATGACAGCCATGGGCACGGTAGATGTTACGAACACAAGATGACACCACGGGCAGGGTAGACGTTACTGGACACAAGACTGACAGCCACTGGGCACGGTAACGTTACTGGACACAAGACTGACAGCCACTGGGCAGGGGTAGATGTTACTGAACACAAGACTGACAGCCACTGGGCACGGTAGACGTTACTGGAACACAAGACTGACAGCCACGGGGCACGGTAGATGTTACTGAACACAAGACTGACAGCCACTGGGCACGGTAGACGTTACTGAACACAAGACTGACAGCCACTGGGCACGGTAGACGTTACTGAACACAAGACTGACAGCCACTGGGCATGGTAGACGTTACTGAACACAAGACTGACAGCCACTGGGCATGGTGACGTTACTGGACACAAGACTGACAGCCACTGGGCATGGTAGACGTTACTGGACACAAACTGACAGCCACGGGGGCACGGTAAGACGTTTTCTGGACACAAGACTGACAGCCACTGGGCATGGAAAGACGTTACTGAACACAAGACTGACAGCCACTGGGCACGGTAGACGTTACTGAACACAAGACTGACAGCCATGGGCACGGTAGACGTTACTGAACACAAGACTGACAGTCACTGGGCACGATAGACGTTACTGAACACAAGACTGACAGCCACTGAGCACGGTAGACGTTACTGAACACAAGACTGATAGCCACTGGGCACGGTAGACGTTACTGGACACAAGACTGACAGCCACTGGGCACGGTAGACGTTACTGAAGACAAGACTGACAGCCACTGGGCACGGTATACGTTACTGAACACAAGACTGACAGTCACTGGGCACGATAGACGTTACTGAACACATGACTGACAGCCACTGGGCACGGTAGACGTTACTGAACACAAGACTGACAGCCACTGGGCACGGTAGACGTTACTGAACACAAGACTGACAGCCACTGGGCACGGTAGACGTTACTGGACACAAGACTGACAGCCACTGGGCACGGTAGACGTTACTGAACACAAGACTGACAGCCATGGCACGAAAGACGTTACTGAACACAAGACTGACAGCCACTGGGCACGGTAGACGTTACTGAACACAAGACTGACAGCCACTGGCATGGTAGACGTTACTGGACACAAGACTGACAGCCACTGGGCACGGTAGACGTTACTGAACACAAGACTGACAGCCACTGGGCACGGTAGACGTTACTGGACACAAGACTGACAGCCACTGGGCACGGTAGACGTTACTGAACACAAGACTGACAGCCACTGGGCATGGTAGACGTTACTGGACACAAGACTGACAGCCACTGGGCACGGTAGACGTTACTGAACACAAGACTGACAGCCACTGGGCACGGTAGACGTTACTGGACACAAGACTGACAGCCATTGGGCACGGTAGACGTTACTGAACACAAGACTGACAGCCACTGGGCACGATAGACGTTACTGAACACAAGACTGACAGCCACTGGGCATGGTAGACGTTACTGGACACAAGACTGACAGCCATTGGGCACGTTAGACTTTACTGAACACAAGACTGACAGCCACTGGGCACGATAGACGTTACTGAACACAAGACTGACAGCCACTGGGCATGGTAGACGTTACTGGACACAAGACTGACAACCACTGGGCACGGTAGACGTTACTGAACACAAGACTGACAGCCACTGAGCACGGTAGACGTTACTGAACACAAGACTGACAGCCACTGGGCACGGTAGACGTTACTGACACAAGACTGACAGCCACTGGGCACGGCAGACATAAATACGTCAGATTTTCACTGTTGAAGATGCCTACATCAGTCTCCCATCTGACTGCCTTCGCGACAGTGAAATACGTAATATTTGCGGTCCCGTGAAAATTAACCGATGCCGACAGTGACACAGACCTAATTAAGACGACTTAGGTGCCCTCAGCATCAACTATCCGCTGTGTACCGTGGCCTGGTACGCAACGCTCTGGCCTCGCACACTGAGTGTCGGTGGCTCAATCTCCGGCACGGATGGAAACACTGGGCGTGTTTCCTTACACCTACTGTTCTCGTTTACCTAGCAAGTAAGCAGGTACCTGGGTACTAGTTGACTGGTGTGGGTGGCATCCTGGGGGACAAGATTGAAGGATCACAATGGAAGTAATACAGACAATCCTCTATGACACACTGACATTCCTGGGTTATCCTGGGTGGCTAACCCTCCCCTGGGTTATCCTGGGTGGCTAACCCTCCCCTGGGTTATCCTCGGGTGGCTAACCCTCCCCTGGGTTATCCCGAGTGGCTAACCCTCCCCTGGGTTATCCCGGGTGGCTAACCCTCCCCTGGGTTATCCTGGGTGGCTAACCCTCCTCTGGGTTATCCTGGGTGGCTAACCCTCCCCTGGGTTATCCCGAGTGGCTAACCCTCCCCTGGGTTATCCTGGGTGGCTAACACTCCCCTGGGTTATCCAGAGTTGCTAACCCTCCCCTGGGTTATCCCGAGTGGCTAACCCTCCCCTGGGTTATCCTGGGTGGCTAACCCTCCCCTGGGTTATCCTGGGTGGCTAACCCTCCCCTGGGTCAGCCCGGGTGGCTAACCGTCCCCTGGATTATCCTGGGTGGCTAACCCTCCCCTGGGTCATCCCGGGTGGCCAACCCTCCCCTGGGTTATCCTGGATGGCTAACCCTCCCCTGGATTATCCTGGGTGGCCAACCCTCCCCTGGGTTATCCTGGGTGGCTAACCCTCCCCTGGGTTATCCTGGGTGGCTAACCCTCCCCTGGGTCATCCCGGGTGGCTAGTCCTCCCCTGGGTCATCCCGAGTGGCTAACCCTCCCCTGGGTTATCCCGGGTGGCTAACCCTCCCCTGGGTTATCCTGGGTGGCTAACCCTCCCCTGGGTTATCCCGGGTGGCTAACCCTCCCCTGGGTTATCCCGGGTGGCTAACCCTCCCCTGGGTTATCCCGGGTGGCTAACCCTCCCCTGGGTTATCCCGGGTGGCTAACCCTCCCCTGGGTTATCCCGGGTGGCTAACCCTCCCCTGGGTCATCCCGGGTGGCTAACCCTCCCCTGGGTCATCCCGGGTGGCTAACCCTCCCCTGGGTCATCCCGGGTGGCTAACCCTCCCCTGGGTTATCCCGGGTGGCTAACCCTCCCCTGGGTCATCCCGGGTGGCTAACCCTCCTCTGGGTCATCCCGGGTGGCTAACCCTCCCCTGGGTTATCCCGGGTGGCTAACCCTCCCCTGGGTTATCCCGGGTGGCTAACCCTCCCCTGGGTTATCCCGGGTGGCTAACCCTCCCCTGGGTTATCCTGGGTGGCTAACCCTCCCCTGGGTTATCCCGGGTGGCTAACCCTCCCCTGGGTTTACCCGGGTGGCTATAACCCCCCCCTGGGTTATCCCGGGTGCTAACCCTCCCCTGGGTTATCCGGGTGGCTAACCCTCCCCTGGGTTATCCCGGGTGGCTAACCCTCCCCTGGGTTATCCCGGGTGGCTAACCCTCCCCTGGGTCACCCCGGGTGGCTAACCCTCCCCTGGGTCATCCCGGGTGGCTAACCCTCCCCTGGGTTATCCCGGGTGGCTAACCCTCCTCTGGGTCATCCCGGGTGGCTAACCCTCCTCTGGGTCATCCCGGGTGGCTAACCCTCCCCTGGGTTATCCCGGGTGGCTAACCTCCCCTGGGTTATCCCGGGTGGCTAAACCCTCCCCCTGGGTCATCCCGGGTGGCTAACCCTCCCTGGGTCATCCCGGGTGGCTAACCCTCCCCTGGGTTATCCCGGGTGGCTAACCCTCCTCTGGGTTCACCCGGGTGGCTAACCCTCCTCTGGTAGGTCATCCCGGGTGGCTAACCCTCCCCTGGGTTATCCCGGGTGGCTAACCCTCCCCTGGGTTATCCCGGGTGGCTAACCCTCCCCTGGGTTAAAAATCCTATTATAATCTTATCTAAAAACACAGGGCAAGTCAACCAGATTTCCCAGCTAACACTTTGGTCACCACAAACCTAAGGGTATACTCTCACTTAAACTAGGAGATGTAAAGAAATTTTAGGTTCTTGCTAGGCTTCTTGCAAGGGTCCTTGCTAGTTCCTTGCTAGGTTCCGTTGCTAGCTCTTCAACCCTTGCTAGGTTTTTGCAAGGGTTCCTTCCTAGGTTCCTTGCTAGCTCCTGGTAGCTTCTTCTGGGTTCCTGGCTAGGATCCTTGCAGGGTTCCGTGGCTAGCTTCCTTGGGCTTCTTGGGAAGGCCTTGGCTAGGTTGTGCAAGGCTTCTTGCTAGGTTATTGCATGGCTCCTGCTACTTCCTTGCTAGGTTCCTTGCTAAGTTCCTTGCTAGGGTTCTGGCTAAGGTTCCTTGCAAGGTTCCTTGCTAGGGTTCCGGTGCTAAGATCCTTGCCTAGGTTCTGCTAGGTTCCTTGCAGGTTCCTGCTAGGTATCTTGCTAGGTTCCGGTGGCTAGCCTCAACTGGGTTCCATTGCTAGGTCCTTGCTAGGTTCTTTGGGTAGGTTCCTTGGGGTAGGTAACCTTCTAGGTAAATCCTTGTTAGCTCCAGGCTTAGGTTTCCCTCAAGGCTCTTGCTAGCGCTCCTTGTAGGTTCCTGCAAAGGCCCCTTGGCTAGGTTCCTGCTAGGCTCCTTGCTAAGTTCCTTGCAAGTTCCTTGCTAGGTTCCTTGTTAGGCTCCTGCTAGGTTCTTGCTAGGCTCTTGCTAGGCTCCTTGCAGGTTCCTTGCAAGGCCCTTGCTAGTTCCTTGTCTAGGCTCCTGTGCTAGTTCCTTGTAAGTTCCTTGCTAGGTTCCTTGCTAGGCTTCCTTGCGGGGTAACGCCACCAGGCCCGGCCTGTGACCTAGGCTCTGGTGATCAGGATACTGTCAGACCATTGCTGTTACTGCAAGGCAAACACAGTAAGAGTACAAGGAAGTAGATAACCTTATAGAGTTCCTTCAGCTCTCACAAGGCACCTTCATAAGAACTTCATTTTCCTTAATTTGAGTATACAAGAGGATACGTGTTGTGACAGCGCCCATAAGCACCGGTTTCCCCACATGTAACCTGATTTATAGTTATGGGAAAAAGGACCACTTCACCTTGTGGACTAGAGAGACTAGATAAGGTTCCTATGTGTGCTGATTGCGGATTACGACTGCTAGGTTCGGTTTGTTTTTTGAACACCGGGAAAGATGCATAGAGGCATTCAGGTGTTGGGTGGAAGGAGAGTTGAGCGATGCAACCCTTCCTCAATGACGGCAAGTTATACTGACCCGGGGCGGCAATGCGCGCGCGCCGGCCTGACACGAGTGAACACTTATCACAACAACTTTCTGCAAGTTCCAGACGCAAGATTCAAACCAGGAATAATATCCATGTGCTCCCAATTCAAGAGGCTGCGGGAATTGACACACCAATGTGCTACTCATCAAAAAATTATTTTCCTCATTTGAAGTTGTTGTTGAACTTTGGATAGCTCCTGAATGACGCACTGAGAAATGTTGAGAGTATGGAAAAAGATTTCTAACCACCATTACGGGGCTAGTAAGCCAGGACATACGCAGTGACAGGACAACACCAGAAAAGCAGGACAACACCAGTAAACCAGGACAACACCACCTCAAGCCAGGACAACACCGAGGCCAGGAGAACACCAATAACCACGACAACACCAGAAGCCAGACAACACCAGTAAGCCTGGGTAATGCCATAACCAGGGTAATGCCAGTAAGCCAGGGTATGCCATGTAAGCCAGGACAATCCTAACTCGGCAGTGTGGCTTTATGCGTCTCCCTCAGGATTGCCCCGACAACACTCTACTAAACCCTGGATACTACTGACAGTAGAGTGATGAGTGATGAGATGTTACCACCTGACCTGAGATATGAGGCCATGACCTGACCTGAGATAATGAGGTCATGACCTGACCTCGGAGATGTGAGGTCATGACCTGACCCGGAGATGTGAGTCATGACTGACCTCGGAGATGTGAGGTTATGACCTGCCTCGAGATGTGAGGTCATGAGATGACTTAGGAGATGATGAGTCATGACTGACCTCGGAATGGTGAGGTCATTACCTGACCTCGGAGATGTGATGTTCATGACCTGACCATCGGAGAATTTAGGTCATGACCTGACCTCGGAATGTGAGGTCATGACCTGACCTCGGAGATGTGAGGTCATGACCTGACCTCGGAGATGTGAGGTCATGACCTGATCTCGGAGATGTGAGGTCATGACCTGACCTGAGATATGAGGTCATGACCTGACCTCGGAGATGCGAGGTCATGACCTGACCTGAGATATGAGGTCATGACCTGACCTCGGAGATGTGAGGTCATGACCTGACCTCGGAGATGTGAGGCCATGACCTGACCTCAGAGATGTGAGGCCATGACCTCACCTCAGAGATGTGATACCATGACCTGACCTCAGATATCTGACAGCCAGGTGTGGTGTGGTCCTGACTGCCAGGTGTGGAGTGGTACTGACAGCCAGATGTGGCGTGGTCCTGACAGCTAGGTGTGGAGTGGTCTTGACAGCCAGGTGTGGCATGGTCTTGACAGCCAAGTGTGGTCTTAACAGTCAGGTGTGGAATGGTCTTGACAGCCAGGTGTGGCATGGTCTTGACAGCCAAGCGTGGTCTTAACAGTCAGGTGTGGAGTGGTCTTGATAGCCAGATGTGATGTGGTTCTGACAGCCAGGTGTGGTCTTGACAGCCAGGTGTGGTGTGGTCCTGACAGCCAGGTGTGGTGTGGTGCTGATAGCCAGGTGTTTCGTGGTCCTGACAGCCAGGTGTGGCGTGGTCTTGACAGCCAGGCGTGGCATGGTCTTGACAGCCAAGTGTGGTCTTAACAGTCAGGTGTGGAATGGTCTTGACAGCCAAGTGTGGAGTGGTCTTGATAGCCAGATGTGGTGTGGTCCTGACAGCCAGGTGTGGTCTTGACAGCCAGGTGTGGTCTTGTCAGCCAGGTGTGGTGTGGTCCCGACAGCCAGGTGTTTCGTGGTCCTGACAGCTAAGCGTGGCGTGGTCCTGACAGCCAGGTGTTTCGTGGTCCTGACAGCTAAGCGTGGCGTGGTCCTGACAGCCAGGTGTTTCGTGGTCCTGACAGCCAAGCGTGGCGTGGTCTTGACAGCCAGGTGTGGCGTGGTCTTAATGAGCACCTTGAGGAAGGCAGCTCACCATGTGGCGGGGTGCGGAGCTGGAGGACAGCACGTGCTAACCTGTGCTCAAGACAGCAGCAGCTGCTGACCAAACATGGCTGCCCCGGGCTACCTCTCTCACCTCACTTTTCATCATCTTCCTCTCCCTCTCCATCTCTATCTCCCTCTCCATCTCCCTCTCCCTCTCCATCTCTATCTCCCTCTCCATCTCTATCTCCCTCTCCATCTCTATCTCTCTCCTTCTCCATGTCCCTCTCCATCTCCCTCTTCCTCTCCATCTCTATCTCCATGTCCCTCTGCATCTCCCTCTGCATCTCCTTCTGCATCTCCCTTTCCATCTGCATTTCCCTCCCCCATCTCCCTTTCCATCCCCCCTCTTCCTCTCCATCTCTGTCTCTCTGTCCATCTACGTTTCCTCCCCTCCATCTCCCTCTCAATCTCCCTCTTCGTCTCTATCTCCCTCTGCATCTTCCTCTCCATCCCCCTCTTCCTCTCCATCTCTGTCTCCCTCTCCGTCTCCCTCTCCATCTACATTTCCTCCCCTCCATTTTCCTCTCCCTCTCATCCCTCTCCATCTCCACTCATAACATCACCAACAACTAAGAATCCGAAGATTTTGCACCAACAAAGGTGCTTCCTGTGATCCCATATACTTGTACTTTCTCTTTTCTCCAACATTGCAAGCTCCTGATGATGTGTGATTGCAACACGAAAGACCTTGAGCTATCATTCAACTCCCCCCCCCCATAATTTTGCATCAGTAAGTTTAGGCACAGGTACACATAAGTACATTTACCATACATTGTGTAAATTACCCAGAATAATCCAAAAAAATGGTGACTTATGAGTGCCCGTAGCTGGGTTGGTAGCACACTCATCTCGCACACTGAGGTCCGTGGTTCGATCCCCGGTACAGGTGGAAACATTAGGATGTGTTACCATGTTCACCTAGCAGTAAGTAGGTACCTGGGTGTTAGTGGACTGGTGTAGGTCGCATCCTGGGGACAAAATTGACCTAATTTGCGGGAAATGCTCAGCATAACAAGGGACTGTCTATATAGTAGTGTCATAGGTGTCAGCTATGGTCTGTATAAGTTGCATCATGTACTGGTAGATATAAAAATTATTAATAATGATCGTTTCCACCCAGATTACGTATATGCAAATTTACGCGCATTTTAGCTTCTATTTAGGTTTATAGTCGAGGGAAAAACTTCAAACACAGGTCAGTATATCCAAGACAGGTGGTGGGCACGCATGCCCACGTTGTCGCTCCTTTGTAGACGCAAAAAAAGAGCACAAATCTCACTGTGATCTCCCGCATCTCTTGTATTGCCCGCCATCTGTCCCTCCACGTCACTGTAATCCTCCCCGCTGATTGGTCGCTGCACGCAAGCTGCTGGGTGACGTCACTCTCTCGCTGCCCCGGTGATTGGTGGCTGCGCGCCAGGTGCTGTGTGACGTCACTGAGATGCTCCTCGGGGATTGGCTGCTGCACGCCAGCTGCTGCCCCGACGTCACGGCCGTGCTATGCCGTGATCGGCTGAGCCGTCCCGGGCATGCCATATGGAGGGTGACCGCCTGGGCACATTGTCACCTTCATTCACCTTTTTCTTTCGACAGACATAACAGCGAGAGTACCTTGAGAGGAAACTCCCGTTATTATCCTCTTATTCCTTCACCGTTAACAGATAACAGGAGAATGGGTGCGACAGTAACAGAACAACTGGAGAATGGGTGCGACAGTAACAGAACAACGGGAGAATGGGTGTGACAGTAACAGAACAACGGGAGAATGGGTGCGACAGTAACAGAACAACGGGAGAATGGGTGCGACAGTAACAGAACAACGGGAGAATGGGTGCGACAGTAACAGAACAACTGGAGAATGGGTGCGACAGTAACAGAACAACTGGAGAATGGGTGCGACAGTAACATAACAACGGGAGAATGGGTGCGAAAGTAACAGGAGAATGGGTGCGACAGTAACAGAACAACGGGAGAATGGGTGTGACAAATAACAGAACAACGGGAGAATGGGTGCGACAGTAACAAACAACGGGAGAATGGTGTGCGACAGTAACAGAACAACTGGAGAATGGGTGCGACAGTAACAGAACAACGGGAGAATGGGTGCGAAAGTAACAGAACAACGGGAGAATGGGTGTGACAGTAACAGAACAACGGGAGAATGGGTGCGACAGTAACAGAACAACGGGAGAATGGGTGCGACAGTAACAGAACAACTGGAGAATGGGTGCGACAGTAACAGAACAACGGGAGAATGGGTGCGAAAGTAACAGAACAGGAGAATGGGCGCGACAATAACAGAAGAACGGGAGAATAGATGCGACAGTAACAGAACAGAACAACAGGAGAATGGGTGCAGCAGTAACAGAACAATTGGGAAATAGGTGCGACAGTAGCGGAACAACAGACAACAGGGAATGGGTGCGACAGTAACAGGAGAATGGGTGCAACAATGACAGTATAACAGGACAAGGGGTGCGACAGTAACAGAACAGGAGAATGGGTGACAGTAACAGTACAAGACAATGGGGTGTGATAGTAACAGAACAGAATGGGTGCAACAGTAACAGAATAACAGGAGAAAGGATGTGAAAGTAACAGTACAACAGGAGAATGGGTGCGAGAGTCTTGCCAGAGTCTTTGAGACGTATGATAAAGGTTACTTGGGAGGTGCATCCTGGGTGTGTTTCTGAGAGCAGGTGATGCTGTGTGACCAGCTGCTCTCTCTCTCTCTCTCTCTCTCTCTCTCTCTCTCTCTCTCTCTCTCTCTCTCTCTCTCTCTCTCTCTCTCTCTCTCTCTCTCTCTCTCCCTCTCTCTCTCTCTCTCTCTCTCTCTCTCTCTCTCTCTCTCTCTCTCTGTCTATCTATCTGTCTATCTATCAGAGCAAGTGAGGCTGTGTGACCAGCTGCTCTCTCTCTCTTGTCTCTCTCTCTCTCTCTCTCTCTCTCTCCTCTCTCTCTCTCTCTCTCTCTCTCTCTCTCTCTCTCTGTCTATCTATCTGTCTATCTATCAGAGCAGGTGATGCTGTGTGACCAGCTCGCTCTCTCTCTCTCTCTCTCTCTCTCTCTCTCCTCTCTCTCTCTCTTCTCTCTCCTCTCTCTCTCTCTCTCTCTCTCTCTCTCTCTCTCTCTTCTTTCTCTCTCTCTCTCTCTCTCTCTCTCTCTCTCTGTATCTATCTGTCTATATCTTGTGTGTTGCTGGAGTGCCTTCATGTCTAAATAATAATAATAATAATAATAATAATAATAATAATAATAATAATAATAATAATGATAGTGACAAGAATAATAAAATAATGATAATACTGATAATAACAATGATAATTATGATAATGATACTGGTAATAGTAATACTAATAATAATGAAAAGACAATAGTACAGTTAATTTGCATAATTATTATTATTACTATTATTATTATTATTATTATTATCAATAGTTTGTCTCCCTCACTACCTTCTCTTTCCTTCTCCACCCTTCCCTCTTTGCTTTCCCCTCCCCCTCCTTCTTCCCCTCGCCCTCGCCCTCCCCCTCCGTCTTCCCCTCGCCCTCCCCCACCGTCTTCCCCTCGCCCTCCCCCACCGTCTTCCCCTCGCCCTCCCCCACCGTCTTCCCCTCGCCCTCCCCCACCGTCTTCCCCTCGCCCTCCCCTGCGTCTTCCCCTCGCCCTCCCCTGCGTCTTCCCCTCGCCCTCCCCTGCGTCTTCCCCTCGCCCTCCCCTCCGTGTTCCCCTCGCCCTCCCCCTCCGTCTTCCTCTCGCCCTCCCCCTCCGTCTTCCCTGCCCCATCCCCTCCGTCTTCCCCTCGCCCTCCCCCACCGTCTTCCCCTCGCCCTCCCCCTCCGTCCTCCCCTCGCCCTCCCCCTCCGTCTTCCCCTCGCCCCTCCCCCTCCGTCTTCCCCTCGCCCTCCCCCACCGTCTTCCCCTCGCCCTCCCCCACCGTCTTCCCCTCGCCCTCCCCCTCCGTCTTCCCCTCGCCCCTCCCCCACCGTCTTCCCCTCGCCCTCCCCCACCGTCTTCCCTCGCCCTCCCCCTCCGTCTTCCCCTCGCCCTCCCCCACCGTCTTCCCCTCGCCCTCCCCTCCGTCTTCCTCTCGCCTCCCCCTCCGTCTTCCCCTCGCCCTCCCCTTCGTCTTCCCCTCGCCCATCCCCCTCCGTCTTCCTCTCGCCCTCCCCCTCCGTCTTCCCCTCGCCCTCCCCCTCCGTCTTCCTCTCGCCCTCCCCCTCCGTCTTCCCCTCGCCCTCCCCTCCGTCTTCCCCTCGCCCTCCCCCCCGTCTTCCCCTCGCCCTCCCCCTCCGTCTTCCCCTCGCCCTCCCCCTCCGTCCTCCCCTCGCCCTCCCCCTCCGTCTTCCCCCTCGCCCTCCCCCTCCGTCTTTCCCCTCGCCCTCCCCCACCGTCTTCCCCTCGCCCTCCCCCTCCGTCTTCCCCTCGCCCTCCCCCTCCGTCTTCCCCTCGCCCTCCCCCACCGTCTTCCCCTCGCCCTCCCCCCCGTCTTCCCCTCGCCCTCCCCCACCGTCTTCCTCTCGCCCTCCCCTCCGTCTTCCCCTCGCCCTCCCCCTCCGTCTTCCCCTCGCCCTCCCCCCCGTCTTCCCCTCGCCCTCCCCCTCCGTCTTCCCCTCGCCCTCCCCCTCCGTCTTCCCCTCGCCCTCCCCCTCCGTCTTCCTCTCGCCCTCCCCCTCCGTCTTCCCCTCGCCCTCCCCCTCCGTCTTCCCCTCGCCCTCCCCCCCGTCTTCCCCTCTCCCTCCCGTCGTGGGTACCTATATATTTATCTAGTAATAAGATTACCCAGGTCAACCTGGCCAGGTGGCCACCACTGATAAGAAAATAATCTTGGCCGACCTGTTAAGAAGGAGAAGGAAGGAGGGAATAAGAAGGGCCACACTTTTATCTACCTATTCGCCTCTATCTCCATCTATCCACCCCCCTGTCTATCTATACTTCTGAATATCACTGGGATAAGATATCACAAAAGTGAGATAGCTCTCTTGGTGTTCCACTCCCCCCATCACCCTTACTCCCATTTCCTCTTAGCATGACCTCACATGACCTTAAGTGACCTCACATGACCTTAAGTGACCTCACATGACCTTAAGTGACCTCACATGACCTTAAGTGACCTCACATGACCTTAAGTGACCTCACATGACCTTAAGTGGCCTCACATGACCTTAAGTGACCTCACATGACCTTAAGTGGCCTCACATGACCTAAGTGACCTCACATGACCTTAAGTGGCCTCACATGACCTTAAGTGACCTCACATGACCTTAAGTGACCTCACATGACCTTAAGTGACCTCACATAACCTTAAGTGGCCTCACATGACCTTAAGTGACCTCACATGACCTTAAGTGGCCTCACATGACCTTAAGTGGCCTCACATGACCTTAAGTGACCTCGCATGACCTTAAGTGGCCTCACATGACCTTAAGTGACCTCACATGACCTTAAGTGACCTCACATGACCTTAAGTGACCTCACATAACCTTAAGTGGCCTCACATGACCTTAAGTGACCTCACATGACCTTAAGTGACCTCACATGACCTTAAGTGACCTCACATGACCTTAAGTGGCCTCACATGACCTTAAGTGACCTCACATGACCTTAAGTGGCCTCACATGACCTTATGTGACCTCACATGACCTTAAGTGACCTCACATGACCTTAAGTGGCCTCACATGACCTTATGTGACCGCACATGACCTTAAGTGACCTCACATGACCTTAAGTGACCTCACATGACCTTAAGTGGCCTCACATGACCTTAAGTGACCTCACATGACCTTAAGTGACCTCACATGACCTTAAGTGACCTCACATGACCTTAAGTGGCCTCACATGACCTTAAGTGACCTCACATGACCTTAAGTGGCCTCACATGACCTTAAGTGACCTCACATGACCTTAAGTGGCCTCACATGACCTTATGTGACCTCACATGACCTTAAGTGGCCTCACATGACCTTAAGTGACCTCACATGACCTTAAGTGACCTCACATGACCTTAAGTGACCTCACATGACCTTAAGTGGCCTCACATGACCTTAAGTGACCTCACATGACCTTAAGTGGCCTCACATGACCTTAAGTGACCTCACATGACCTTAAGTGGCCTCACATGACCTTATGTGACCTCACATGTCCTTAAGTGACCTCACATGACCTTATGTGACCGCACATGACCTTAAGTGACCTCACATGACCTTAAGTGACCTCACATGACCTTATGTGACCTCACATGTCCTTAAGTGACCTCACATGACCTTAAGTGGCCTCACATGACCTTAAGTGACCTCACATGACCTTATGTGACCTCACATGACCTTAAGTGACCTCACATGACCTTAAGTGGCCTCACATGACCTTAAGTGACCTCACATGACCTTAAGTGACCTCACATGACCTTAAGTGACCTCACATGACCTTAAGTGACCTCACATGACCTTAAGTGACCTCACATGACCTTATGTGACCTCACATGTCTTTAAGTGACCTCACATGACCTTAAGTGGCCTCACATGACCTTAAGTGACCTCACATGACCTTATGTGACCTCACATGACTTTAAGTGACCTCACATGACCTTATGTGACCTGAGGTACATAGAAATCAGGAATATTTTGAAGAATTGATCGATTTGTGGTGTATTATCATTAATAATAATAATAATAATAATAATAATAATAATAATAATAATAATAATAATAATAATAATAATAATAATAATAATTTAAGCCAGTCACTGCTAATTACCGAACTACGGGAACGACCTTGTTATTACGGTGAAGACTTAAGTCCTTGTTGCTCGCAGAGAGAGAGAGAGAGAGAGAGAGAGAGAGAGAGAGAGAGAGAGAGAGAGAGATCCTTAACCTTGTCAAACCTGTGTAAAAAAAAAAAAAAAAAAAAAAAAAAAAAAAGAGAGAGAAAGAGAGAGAGAGAGAGAGAGAGAGAGAGAGAGAGAGAGAGAGAGAGAGAGAGAGAGAGAGAGAGAGAGAGAGAGAGAGAGAGAGAGAGAGAGAGAGAGAGAGAGAGAATAAAATTATCAAAACGGGTGAATAACAGTGAAATTAATAAATGAAACAAGTCCTCACAGACCAAGAGCTGTTATCCAACCTCAGCTCATTTCGAAACCCAGCTCTAAGGTATAGTCCCTCCACCATCCCCAGGATGCCACCCACTACAGTTCATTAGCACCCAGGTACCTACTTCCAGGAGACAGCAGGTGTAAGGCGTCCTGCCCGGGTATCGAACCCAGGTCATCACGGTTGTAAGCCACTGGATCTACCAAGATCTGAGACAGGGGTTAAGCCACCTGGCTTACCCAGGGCACGCGGCCCTGACCTGCCCTGCCCTGACCTGCCCTGACCTGCCCTGACCTGCCCTGACCTGCCCTGACCTACCCTGACCTACCCTGACCTGCCGTGACCTACCCTGACCTACCCTGACCTACCCTGACCTACCCTGACCTGCCCTGACCTGCCCTGACCTACCCTGACCTACCCTGACCTACCCTGACCTGCCCTGACCTGCCCTGACCTACCCTGACCTACCCTGACCTGCCCTGCCCTGCCCTGACCTGCCCTGACCTACCCTGACCTACCATGACCTACCCTGACCTACCCTGACCTACCCTGACTTACCCTGACCTGCCCTGACCTACCCTGACCTACCATGACCTACCCTGACCTACCCTGACCTACCCGTTGCCTACCCTGACCTACCCTGACCTACCATGACCTACCCTGACCTACCCTGCCCTACCCTGACCTACCCTGACCTACCCTGCCCTCACCTGCCCTGACCTACCCTGACCTGCCCTGACCTGACCTGACCTGACCTGCCCTGACCTGACCTGACCTACCCTGACCTACCCTGACCTGACCTACAATCATCCAGATGCTCTTCTGAGTTCAGATTTGTAATATACTGAAGAAATCTGAGTCATCTGAGGGGCATTTAAATTATAATTTAAATGAATGATTATTATTATTATTATTATTATTATTATTATTATTAGTAGTAGTAGTAGTAGTAGTAGTAGTAGTAGTAGTAATAGTAGTAGTAGTGGTAATAGTAATATTGATAGTGTTAATATTATATTAATATTAGTATTACAGCATTTGTGTTCACTCGTATGTGGCTGCTGGGGTCGAGCCGCAGCTCCTGGTCCTTCCTCTACGCTTGCGCGAGCGCGCACGTGTGTGTGTGTGTGTGCTTGTATGTACTCACGTATTTGTACTCACCTATTTGTGGTTGCAGGGGTCGATTCACAGCTCCTGGCCCCGCCTCTTCGCTGATTGCTACTAGGTCCTCTCTCTCCCTGCCCCATGAGTTCTATCATACCTCGCCTTAAAACTATGTATGGTTCCTGCCTCCACTACATCACTTTCTAGGCTATTCCACGGCCTGACTACTCTATGACTGAAGAAATACTTCCTAACATCCCTTTGATTCATCTGAGTCTTCAACTTCCAATTGTGACCTCTTGTGTCTGTGTCCCATCTGTGGAACATCCCGTCTTTGTCCACCTCGTCTATTCCGCGCAGTATTTTATATGTCGTTATCATGTCTCCCCTGACCTTCCTGTCCTACAGTGTCGTCAGGCCGATTTCCCTCAACCTTTCTTCATAGGACAATCCCCGTAGCTCTGGGACTAGTCTTGTTGCAAACCTTTGCACTTTCTCTAATTTCTTGACGTGCTTGACTAGGTGTGGATTCCAAACTGGTGCTGCATACTCCAGTATGGGCCTGACGTAAATGGTATACAGAGTCTTAAACGAATCCTTACTGAGGTATCGGAACGCTATCCGTAGGTTTGCCAGGCGCCCGTATGCTGCAGCAGTTATGTGATTTATGTGCGCCTCAGGAGATATGCTCGGTGTTATACTCACCCCCAGATCTTTTTTCTTGAGTGAGGTTTGCAGTCTTTGGCCATCTAAACTATACTGTGTCTGCGGTCTTCTTTGCCCTTCCCCAATCTTCATGACTTTGCATTTGGCAGTGTTAAATTCAAGGAGCCAGTTGCTGGACCAGGCTTGTAGCCTGTCCAGGTCTCTTTGTAGTCCTGCCTGATCCTCGTCCGATTTGATTCTTCTCATTAACTTCACATCATCTGCAAACAAGGACGCTTCTGAGTCGTTCCCTTCCGTTATGTCTTTCACATATACCAAGAACAGCACAGGTCCTAGGACTGACCCCTGTGGAACCCCGCTTGTCACAGGCGCCCACTCTGACACCTCGTCACGTACCATGACTCGTTGTTGCCTCCCTGTCAGGTGTTCTCTGATCCATTGCAGTGCCTTTCCTGTTATATGTGCCTGATCCTCTAGCTTTTGCAGTAACCTCTTGTGAGGAACTGTGTCGAAGGCCTTCTTGCAGTCCAAAAAAATGCAGTCGATCCACCACTCTCTCTCTTGTCTTACTTCTGTCACCTTGTCATAAAACTCCAGTAGGTTTGTGACACAGGATTTTCCTTCCCTGAAACCGTGCTGGTTGTCAATTATACACTTGTTTCTTTCCAGGTGCTCCACCACTCTCCTCCTGATGATCTTCTCCATGACCCTGCATACTATACACGTTAGTGATACAGGTCTGTAGTTTAGTGCCTCATGTCTGTCTCCCTTTTTAAAAATTGGGACTACATTTGCCATTTTCCATACCTCAGGGAGTTGCCCAGTTTCAAATGATGTGTTGAAGATCTTTGTTAATGGCTCACACAATATCTCTGCTCCCTCTTGTGTGTGTGTGTGTGTGTGTGTGTGTGTGTGTGTGTGTGTGTGTGTGTGTGTGTGTGTGTGTTGTGTTTGTGTGTGTGTGTGTTTGTGTGTGTGTGTGTGTGTGTGTGTGTGTGTGTGTGTGTGTGTGTGTGTGTGTGTGTGTTGTGTGTGTGTTGTGTGTGTGTGTGTGTGCTTGTGTGTGTGTTGTGTGTGTGTGTGTGTGTGTGTGTGTGTGTGTGTGTTTGTGTGTGTGTGTGTGTGTGTGTGTGTGTTTGTGTGTGTGTGTGTGTGTGTGTGTGTGTGTGTGTGTGTGTGTGTGTGTGTGTGTGTGTGTGTGTGTGTTGATGTACATAGCTTCACCTGATGTTTACATATCCACCACCACCCACCTAAACCCACCCACCCACCCACCCACATCATCCCCGCTGACCACCTGCGCTACCACCACTACTACCACCTCTCCCCTACCCCCACCAGCACACGTGGTGGTGGTGGTGGTGGAGGGGGATTAAGGGTATCCCCTCCTGTTATTCCCTCTTATCCCTTCTCCCCTTCCTTCTCTCTTCCTTGCTCCTCCCATCGTCCATACTTCCTATCCACACGTGCCGTACCAGATCACCGTCACATCTACAACTCTATTGCCAAGCTGATCTCCGGGGGGTCAGCGCCCCCGTGACCCAGTCAGTACCTGAACAGCCAGGCTGTGGTTCCTTTGCTGGTTTGCGTACGATCAGCAGTAACAGCCTGGTTAATCAGACTGATCCACCACGAGGCCTGGTCATGGACCGGCCGAGGGGGCGTTCACACCCGGAACACCTTCCAGGTAGACTCCAGTAGACTCCGGTAGGCTCAGTAGCTCAGAAGACTCCAGGTAGGACTCCAGGTAGACTTCAGGTAGATTCAGGTAGATCAGGTAGGCTCCAACAGACTCCAGGCAGACTCCAGGCAGACTCCAGGCAGACTCCAGGTAGACTCCAGGCAGACTTCAGGCAGACTTCAGGTAGACTCCAGGTAGGCTCCAGGCAGACTCCAGGCAGACTCCAGGCAGACTCCAGGTAGACTCCAGGCAGACTCCAGGCAGGCTCCAGGCAGACTCCAGGCAGACTTAAGGCAAGCTCCAGGCAGACTCCAGGCAGACTCCAGGCAGACTCCAGGTAGGCTCCAGGCAGACTCCAGGTAGACTCCAGGCAGACTCCAGGTAGACTCCAGGCAGACTCCAGGCAGACTTCAGGTAGACTCCAGGTAGACTCCAGGTAGACTCCAGGCAGACTCCAGGCAGACTCCAGGCAGACTCCAGGCAGACTCCAGGTAGACTCCAGGCAGACTCCAGGCAGACTCCAGGTAGACTCCAGGCAGACTCCAGGCAGACTCCAGGTAGACTCCAGGAGACTCCAGGTGACTCCAGGCAGACTCCAGGCAGACTCCAGGTAGACTCCAGGTAGACTCCAGGTAGACTCAAGGTAGACTCCAGGTAAACCTCCCGCTAGATCAAGACCTTACCATCTACCATGCAATAATCGTGCAAGCAGCAATACGAAAACAACCATGGAGAGTGAATGATAGACTCTAGGCCTTTCTTGTGCATGACCATCATCAGGCGCTTCATGTGCAGATGAGTAGAAGTCCAAAATTTCGTTCAAGGACGATCAGCTAGCGATTCTTGCAAGCTCCTGATGAAGTATGACCGCAACGAAAGGCTAGAGCTTCATTCAACTCCGTCCCTGGTTGTTTCGCATATGTTAACTATGGATAATAGTGTAACTCATGCATAGTAAACTTACTAAGTTTGTAGTTGGCCAGCGCAAAACGTCGGCCAACTTAGCGCCAAATAGACATTCGCAATTATTGTGACTTTGGCGATGCTAGTGAAGCATGGTACCCGGCGTGGCGAGTAGGGGCAATACCCTGGGCACGGGCAGGCTATTGCTACCCTGGGCTGCTATACAAGGCGTGATTGGGCGGAGGTAGGGCTGTGGGTTGTGGCGCATGGTGGAGTCGGAGGGTTTGTGAGCAGGGTGGTGCGGGGGGCGGGTAGTGGGGGGTACGCTGGGTATCTATTTACCTCATTCTGGCCTCTCTTCCTCCTCCTCCTCTCCGTTCCCTCTTCCCTCCCTCCTCCCTCCAACTCTCCCTTCCCTCCCTCACCCTCCTCCTAAAACGCGACATCTTTCCGATTTAAGCCTTTAGGAACCCACCTGGCTTTCCCATAACGCCATATGCTCACCAGACGCAACACACACACCACCAGACGCAACACACCCACAAGACGCAACACACAACACCACCAGACGCAACACACACCACAGATGCTGGCGAACTACACACGACGACGCAACACACACCAGACGCAACACACACACCACAGACGCAACACACACCACAAGGACGCAACACACACACACCTCAGACGCAACACACACACAAGACGCAACACCACCCAAGACGCGCACACAAGACGCAACACACACGACGCAACCACAAGACGCAACACACAAGACGCAACACCCAAGACGCACACACAGACGCAACACACAAGAGCAAGCAACACACACCACAAGACGCAACACACAAGACGCAACACACAAGACGCAACACACAAGACGCAACACACAAGACGCAACACACAAGACGCAACACACAAGACGCACACACCAGACGCAACACACACCACAAGACGCAACACACAAGACGCAAACACACCACAAGACGCACACACAAGACGCAACACACAAGACGCAACACACAAGACGCAACACACAAGACGCAAACACAATACGCAACACACACCACAAGACGCAACACACAAGACGCAACACACAAGACGCAACACACAAGACGCAACACACAAGACGCAACACACAAGACGCAACACACAAAACGCAACACACAAGACGCAACACACAAGACGCAACACACAAGACGCAACACACAAGACGCAACACACAAGACGCAACACACAAGACGCAACACACAAGACGCAACACACAAGACGCAACACACAAGACGCAACACACAAGACGCAACACACAAGACGCAACACACAAGCCAGCCACAAGACGCAACACACAAGACGCAACACACAAGACGCAACACACAAGACGCAGCACACAAGGACGCAACACACAAGACGCAACACACAAGACGCAACACAAGACGCAACACACAAGACGCAACACACAAGACGCAACACACAAGACGCAACACACAAGACGCAAACCACAAAGACGCAACACACAAGACGCAACACACAAGACGCAGCACACAAGACGCAACACACAAGACGCAACACACAAGACGCAACACACAAGACGCAACACACAAGAGCAACACACAAGACGCAACACACAAGACGCAACACACAAGACGCATACACACAAGAGCAACACACAAGACGCAACACACAAGACGACACACACAGAGCAACAACAAGACGCAACACACAAGACGCAACACACAAGACGCAACACACATTAACCAACATTAACCAACATTAACCAACATTAACCAACATTAACCAACATTAACCAACATTAACCAACATTAACCAACATTAACCAACATTAACCAACATTAACCAACATTATCCAACATTAACCAACATTAACCAACATTAACCAACATTAACCAACATTAAACCAACATTAACCAACATTAACCAACATTAACCAACATTAACCACATTAACCAACATTAACCAACATTAACCAACATTAACCAACATTAACCAACATTAACCAACATTAACCAACATTAACCAACATTAACCAACATTAACCAACATTAACCAACATTAACCAACATTACCAACATGACAACACTGAGTCTCGACCAACCAAGTTTAACATCAGCCAACACAAACCTCTCACGTTGACTCACGAAATCGTAATGACATTATTGCAAACAAACTCTCTGACCGCGGGTTCTATCCCCGCCTTTGGTATGGTTTGTTTTTTTTCTCTCAGGGTTTTTTGGTTCGGTTTAAAACCTATCTACTACGCCAGGCTTGTTAAGAATATTGAATTTAATAATGTGTGTGTGTGTGTGTGTGTGTGTGTGTACTCACCTAATTGTGGTTGCAGGGGTCGAGACTCAGCTCCTGGCCCCGCCTCTTCACCGACCGCTACTAGGTCCTCTCTCCCC